>JAODJW010000001.1:34031036-34047006 GCA_026777045.1 Hyperopisus bebe | reverse complement strand
ACACCCCCAGTGACCCGCCCCTTCCCTGGACTCCCCCAGTGACCCGCCCCCAGACATGGACACCCCTATGACCCACAAGGGGGGAATCTGTATGTGCCAAGCCGTTTCCACATAAGCATAACCCTGCCGACCTGTGATCAAACAGCCGTACAGCTCGAAGCGCAGGGCGATTCCGTTCTTCCATGTCTGGGGCCGAATCCGGACGAAGCGAGCCAGAACCGGCTGAGGGATGCGGTTCAGCACCACCTCCGTCGGATCCGTGTTGGCGTGGAAAATCTGGAAGGTAAAAAGCAAAAAAGAGACTTGTGAGACCAATAGCTGACTCACCAGGGAAGTCGCCCACCCCCACACCCCCCTGGGCCGTTCCGGTGCCTCCGCGGTCGCTCGTTTGCTCACACACACACACACACACACACACACACACACACACACAAGCGGGTCTGACAAACACAACCTGGTAGCATTAATGTGTGCTGGGCCCAGCTTGAGGGACCCAAAGCAGGAATCAGCCCCCACGCAGACAGAGACAGCATTTGCAGGGCTGCGGGTCTGAGTCTGTTGCTGATGAACAGACACAAGATGGCCCCTCTTCCCTAGAGGATGCCAACCGCAGCGCAGCAGCACGTCCGAGCAAGGCGGGCAGGCAGGGCAGTGGGCTGCAGCTCTCACGCCCAGCAGCGGCTGCTTCAGCGCAGTGGCGTGGGACTGGATTCTTTGCTTCTCCTCTTCGAATGCTGTGCAGGTAACGGCAGGGAGGTGGATCCAGCCCGAGCATCCGAAGGCAGTTTTCAGAACATTACCCATCATACATCAGCCGGCAGACAGGAGCGTGCCACCCACCAGGCCCATGTGCGTCGCCCGCAAGCAGCAGGTGCCTGTGATGTCGCCACCATGCCAGACTCTAATTCCAGGATTTTTGCCAAAAAGCACAACCATGACTCAGGCAAACACAGGCTCCTAATGCTCCCAGAATGCCGCTCCGTGCATCACGGCCCCTTCACATCTTATTGTTGTGATTAATCTGCAGGCGGACGCTTTTACCCAGGTCCACGCGCCGCGTAAACATTTACTCTGCTGATGCATTTAATCCAAATCTGCTGACAGGCCAAGGCCACGGGGATTTCCCTGGAGAAATCAGGGCGAGGACAGCCACTGCAACAGCAAAGAGCATGGTAACGTTTTGGACCCGGTCCCAAAGTTTTTTGCTCACAAGGCGGAGAAAATGACAACATAACAACCCAAAAAATATCCAAGGGTCAGAACCCAAGGAAGACAAGTAATAGGATTGCAAGGTGCAATTATAGAGAGAGACCCTGCAGGGCTATGGAAAAATGAGTCTGATGGGTAATCTCCCACAATGCACTGCACTGAATATAAAAATGTATTAACTCTGCATATGGCAAATGATCAAAATCAGGGGGCTGCAGCACACGATGATGCCGATTGTTTGCATATTTCCCGAATTCTCCGCGCGCAGATGAGCCGACTGACACACGGCGACCATTAACGGCAAACTCCCACGCCCCGCTGATGGGAGACCTCCTGGCAGTGTTGTCAAAGCTGTGTAGCTGCAATCAAACTGCAAGGCCACACTCCCTCTGTCCCTGTCACTTCCTCTGCTCACCAGCATGCACCTACAGATCTGAAAACCAAGCAAACAGGGGCTGTTTCAATAAAGCCCAGTTTCTGTCAGCTATTCAGCGTTCAAGCTCATCTCCTAACAAAACTGCATACTCACTCATCCAAATGTTTAAATTCATGTGCAGCTAAGTATTTATGTAAATGCTTATATAACGTGTGATATACTGCCATATGTCTCAATCGATCATTTTTATTTAGTGTCACACAACCTTAGCAGCAAGTTTCAAGCATTGTATGGACTTCAAAGATATAACAAAAATACCGTGATTGGGCAGAGGCCTGGATATGTGGTCAGCGGTGCCTGGGACCTGACAGCCCACATATGTGCAAATAAACAAAGATGAAAAAGCTGCATGATCTAACACAGCTGCATGGAAAAGCACAATAAAACATGCAGTGTTTCCTGGATCTTAATGTTTGTAGGAGACTCGGATGTTAACCCTCTGTTTAGAAGAACAAAGGCATTTTCACAAAAGCCGGCAGGGCTGGAATCGTCCAGCCAGGACCAGCACATGGAGCCCACCTATAACGGCCCGCAGGCGTGGTGGGACCGTGACAGCCTCCAATCGCATGCTTGTCAAAGAGCCACAGTCCCATGAAGACCCCCCCCCCCCCCCCCCCCACCCGCACGGCATGAGCGGAGGAGACGGAAAGCAGCTTAGCCTGTCCCTTTACGAGTGCATTCTGGCAGAGGAGATGTGTGCCGTAATCAAAGACACAGGGGCGATCCCTGGGGGACTGCAGGGCGGCGCTGCTGGGTATCAATGCTGTTATTCAGGGCTAAATAGTGGAGAGAATCTGGGCCAGAGCAGAGAGCACATCAGGGTAATATATGAGACAGGCAGCCAGGAAACCGCCACAGACACTCTCTCTTTCTGTCAGGGAAGCGCAAGGCGGGCCTACCCCCAAACATGCCGAGGTTACGCTGCTCCACCAGGAACATTCATTCTGGGGCTGTGGGGGTACAGTGCAGCATGACGGACAGCAGCAGTGAAGGTGACCTCACATGACAGCAGCTCGCTGTGCTGCAGGAATGGGGGCAGGCCTTTCTGCCAGTCATGGGGATCTTATTTACCTTCCTCTGGATACAAGAATGTCCCCCGACTTCACCCACTTCCCAGATGGACAGGGAGAGAAAAACAATGTACTTCCAAGAGGTATAAAAGTTTGATAGCCAGCTAGGCAAATGGGAGAGCAAGGGAGAGCATTATGGGAAATATACTGGGAATTATTGTCCCTGAAACCCACGTTTTTGCTGAATCATGAACGTGGGAATGGCCACGCTGATCGAAATGTCAGCGCTTGGCTCAAATTATGTTTTTTTAAGAGAGATTTAATAAAACACTGGAGTGAAAAACACCCACACAGTGCTGGCCAAATGTGAATGGACACAGATGAGACCTAACTGGGGACTAATTACAGCCTCTCCAGAACAGCTCTTGTGCACAGCTGAGACAGTCTGGATGTTTACAAACTGATATTATACTGGGCTATTAAAGTGAGGGGGCCTGGCCAGGTGGGGGGAGTGGGGGCCTCGCAGTGGGCCCAGGTGTGACAAATGCAGGTGTGACGGGCACCAAAATGAAAGAAAGCAGTTGCGGACAGTGGAGGCACAGATGCAAGGACAACAGGTAAAGTGATCCAGCTACAAGGTGCTGAGGATCAAGGTGTGAATCTGCAGGATGCAGATCCAAGGCTGAAGGTGCAGTGAGAAGCATTCAGTCTGCCTGACAACAGGAGCAACTGAAGTATTCAGGCGGTGGTCGGGGGCAGGGGGGCAGTGCCGTGACTCCTCATGTGCAAGTTAATGAAATAATGAAGAACTGTCTTCCAGCTGATGGAGAAACATCGCACATGGGCACAAACAGGAAATCAAACAGGCTCCATCTGCATTCGACTACTTGATCTGTAAAATGTTGAAATTACACAGTACAGCCTTACTGGATGTTTCACTGTTCTGTTGGGGGTTGCAGTGATTAATCCTAAACTAGATTATCAAATCCGGTTGATCTTGGTACAGTTGATTAAACACATTCAGTTACCTCCGCACAGCATGAACTGCGGGGCTCTCCTCGACTGCGACTGGAGTGTTCAGTTACTGCACCAAGTCTGTCACGTGACTTTGGACAGGACGTCAGGTGACTGTGGAGGGCGTGTCGGGATATACGAGACAGAAAGTTACCACCGAGGGAGGCCAATTCTACAGAGCTGGTCTGTTTATTTCAGCATGATGAACACGATGCTTTTCCGAAAGCTGACAGGACCAGAGGGAGATGCAGTCAAAAGTCACGCCTCGGGACAGCAGCCGCACTCCTGCGCTCCACCCCTGCTATCTCTTCACTGCCTCATCTCTTTCATTACCACTCATCATCCGTCTTTATTTTGTTTGCCCCCCTGTTGTCCCTCCTCTGCTCCCCACAATCGCTCTTTCTGGCTTATCTCCCCTTCTAATCTCCCTCTCGCATCCTCTCCCTCTCTTCATCCCTCTCTCTCCGTTCAGATGAAGACGCTGACTGTGGAAGTTGCAGGAATCTTCCAGCTGGCAAAAATCCATCTCTGTCAAAAGGGGTCATGAATATGAAGCTGTTTTTTTTTTTTTAGTCAGGGACACGTGTAGGAGAGGCGGGGGGTCTGAGAGCCCTGCCCCATGCCCGGCTCTCTCCCAGGGTGTCGGCACTGTCCCCGTGCAATGGCAGCAGGGACACGCTGCATGTCACTGGGAATGAGGCAGAAAAGCTTTGCAAGCCCCTGTGTCTTTCTGAGCCAGAGCCAGTGTGCTGTCGCAACAATCTCGACTATCTCCTGTACAGCTCTCTGACACATATATTTCCCCTTTAAAAGTGCAGTGTATGAATTAATGTATGCATGCCTACGAGTGCTTCTGCATGTGTGTAAAAAACAAGTGCAACACTGTGTTGTCATAGGCAGTGATACAATGACATCCAGTAAATATTTTAATTATACATTCATTTTTCTGTAGCATTCCTCTCCGCTATCCCTCAGATGCAGTTCTTCACACTATGCAATATGCAGTATGTTTCATAATTCAGAAGATCAACAAGCATGGAATAAAGCATTTTACATGTAGACCATCTGCAAATTGCTGGTAATTTTATTTCCTTTACTATCATTGTTTGCCTAAAAGGTTTCGCTCAGCAGGGTGAGAAGCCACCTGTGAAGTCTGACCTGTAGACGCCAACCCAAGCAGCTGTCAGCACGACTGTCCAGAGTCGAGTATCCACTCCTCTGTGGCCCAACATGGCGAAACAGCCGACCCGTGTCCCCGTTACCTCATCCGTGTGCACACAGCAGTCCGGGATAATTATGTCTGAAAGTCACTTCCTAAGCCCCGTGTGTCACACACCTGCTTGGTAAAGATAACATTTAGAGATGTGCAGGGAGAGCACTGCAAGTGAAGACTCCGTCATCTACGCATATCTCTACATCGCTGCCACATCTTCTCTCACATCTCAGTATTAAACTGTCCCTGGCTTCACGTGACATCACATCTGGGCCAGGCTATTACGGGCCCATCAGGAGGTGGGCCAGCCAGCCTGCCCGCGAAGGCTCCATGGAGCTGTAAATCAGAGATGTTTGTGCGTGTGGCATTGGGGGGGGGGCATTGCGTTTGGCTTCCCCTGCTACCACACTGTGCTATTTCCACAAGTATTTTCTTTCCAGTTCCAAAAGGGGCAACATCTGCAGTTGGGAGATCATCCTAAATTACAGAGCTCTCGCTTGACACCTTCTTCAGATGGAGTTTGAGGCAGAGAAAGGGGCAGAGTCGTGGCAGCCGGGGTGACCCAGGGAATCCATGTCATTCTGGGAGGCCGGATCAGCGGCCCAGGGCACCGTGCAGAACCAGCTCTGGGCGGCGCCCCTGAGTGACGGCCCCCGCAGTGACAGGCCCCACGTTACGCTCCACGACCGCCGGCGCCGGCACCGCACCGTCTGGCGCTCACACCTGCACCACGGGGCGGTGACCCTCCAGCAGGCTGGGGCTTGCTGTCCCCAGCGGCAGTGAGGAGAGACCAGGGGAGCCTGGGCAGGACTGGAAAACCCCAGAGCAAAGGCATATAACCCTCTGCTCAGGTGCGGAGCCATCAGACGCTCAGAGGACTGATGACAGGAAGCACAAGGCAGACAAACACTCATTCGGTAAAAAGGCAGCCAACTGTGCCCTCTAAACACAGAGCTCGTGAGAACGCCTGAGAGCCAGCAGAGCAGCTAGCAGAGCAGCTACAGTAGCAGAGCAGCTAGGCATATCTGAAAGGCAAGCCTGTCTGGAGGGCTGACGCCCAAACATGGGCAGGTGTGATCTGAGCAGACCTTACAGTACATTGCGAGGCTGTCCAAATCTGAATAAAGATTAACACAGACGAATAAACGGCTCATAAACACTGGGGCCGCCAGGTGGGTGAGCCTGAAATCTGTCTTACTGTCGGAGTGAAACATATAAAAACTAATACGAATATAAATATGGACTAAGGCCATAAGCCAGACACTGTCGGTAAGGGACCTAATATTTCCTGCTGTTTTTCCCCACCCTTATCAGACTCTCACAGGTTCGGATTTCTTTACTTCTCCCCTGAACCAGTCAGTGATAAGGTAGATTCCCGGGGATTTTCTGATGATAAAAAGATACAGAAGTGTTGCAGCATCCCCCCTGTGATGCTCACTGTGTTGTCTTATGGCAATCTAACTGACCCCGTCTTTACATTGCGGTTTCTGGTAAGATCTTGACTGCATCGCTATTATGCTCTCTCTGCCTCTGCTGCTTCTTCCGGGCCTTGCAGAAGAGGACTGTGGAAAATTCTGTTCACTGTCCGAGCTCCAGTGGGGTCCTAAAAAGCCGTCTGACTAATGCGTGCCCCTGTCTCTAGTTTCTAAGCTGGGTATGGAAGCAGCAAGTGCATTGAGCCCAACTGGGAAATGTTATGTGGTCATACTGCTGGAGCCAAGCACGATGAAGCCCCCATAGGGCAGATGACTGAGGGGCCCCGGTCCCTGACCCAAAGGGCCGCTCGGCCCAATGCCCGTGCCTGTCCCCCACGTCAGCCCCACTGACAGACTCTCATGCTGCCTGTGCTCAAAGAGCCACACTGTATTTATCACAGCAGGAGGACAGCAGCATGCACTCATAAGATGACAAACCGCCATTGTGTATTTGGTAGGTAACTGTCAATTCCCAGATTCCCACAATGCACTGCTATCTCGCAAGAGTCTGCCAAAGAACACAATGCCGTAAGCTAAAACGACCAATGCGCACTGGCCGTGTTTATATGTGGAAAGTGCCCTTGGATGGTCCTGTCTCCCCAGGTCCTACCTTCTGGTTTTTGCCATGCCGGTAGATCATCCAGTCTTCCCCGTTGGTGCTGACCTCCAACTTGAATGTGGTGACAAAGTAGGACCTCTGTGTGTCCTTGGACACGGCGCCCTGCGTTGCGATGCCGGTCAGAACCCTCAGGAAGCTCAGGTCCACCTGCCGCAAGGAGGACAGTAGCAATGACTTTGGTAATCTTCCCCCCCCCCCGTACTCACTGGAAATCAATAACAAAGACGGTGGCAATCAGTCTAATCTCTCTGATCTCTCTATTAAACTCCTGGGGGGGGGGGGATCTCTTGCAAGGTGACAGAGGCTAGTAAGCATTTTGATGGCAGCTCTCACTCCATAATCCCACCATGCCTGGAGTGTCACATTAACATAAAAGAATAAACCAACAGGTAAAAGCACATGTCCCCCCTCGTCCGTCTCAGAGACAGCCCCCCCCAGAGTCACTGCTGCCGAGAGCAGAGATGCACCTAGACACAGAAATCAATAACGCAGAGCGCTGCTGCTAACTATTTATTACCTGGGAAGCAGCCTCATCTATCACCTGGCCGTTAGCGTCAGCGGCACCGTGCCCCGCCGCCCCGTGCCATAACGCCTGCCAGCTCAGAGCCAATCGGCTGCCTGCCTGTGGCCGCACGCGGCGCAGTGTTCACCAGAGGGATTCTACATCCCTGCCACTGCGGAAAGGCCCCAGAGAGTCGGGGATACAGAGGGCAGGCGAGCATCCTCACAGGGATCACAAGATACTCGGGGCTCTCTGACAGAGAACGATAAAGCGGCTCTGCTAAAGATGTGAGCTTCCCGCTGATGCCTGACAGTACAGCTCAGGTGCCTTCAGACAAAGACACACACATGCACACTCACTCACACTCACACACATGCAGACACACATGGTACTTGAGATTGGCAACACATTACAGCATCTGGGACTCCAGGGGTCTGAGCCCAGGGAATAAGGTGTCTCCAGTGAGGTCAGCATGCAGAATGACCCCTGAGGCTGCCAAATCACCCCAGCCACCTGGACTCCTCAGAGGTTTCATTTCTCTCAGAGGTTCCTATGCACCACTCACAACATGCCTTTGGCTGTGGCGGAGGCCCACCTGGATGTACTCCTTGACGTTGTCCTCGCTGGGTGTCCAGCCATTGTCGTCGTTGTTGAGCCGCGCCTGCTGGGGGGTCCAGCGGCCATCGCTGAAGGAGGACGAGGCTGTGATCTGGCTGTCAGAGATCTTCCTAGACTCCATGCCAAAGGGACTGCTGCAGTGGAATGCTGGGATACAAGGGAGGGGGGACAGTCACAAAGATCCCCACAGGAGATGCCGGTGTGAGGCAGCGGCGGATGACGACACTCACTGTCACTGACTTCCTTAGGCGTCATGTTATACCGGGCAGAGAAGCCGTCCTTTGCCACAGCCATGTCCGTATGGAAGGTCAGCGAGAGGATCCCCGTGGACGACGTGATCTCGGGAGGTGCCTTCGTCCCGCAGTAACGCCCGATCAGGGGCCCCACTACAGACATACATGGCGTACAAGAGCTCAGAGCATGGGCCACAGTCTGCCAGAGCTCAGAGCATGGGCCGGGAGAATGGGGTGAGACACACCTTCCGGTTCTCAGCATGCTCAGCACAAGCAGCTTCAACCAGCTTCAGCCCAGTTGTGAAACGGACAAGGTAACCCTGGAGTGGGGCATTTACAGAACCTGGGAGTGGGGAATTTACAGAACCTGGGAATGGGACATCTACAGGCTGTTTTCTCCAGGTAAGATCACATGACAATGGACTTGGCTTAACGAGAGCTGATTGGCTTCCTGTTACATCCTACTCTTGGGATTAGAAACACTCTGCTGATGCGTCTTTGATTCAGTTCCCTATGTCCCCTTTCTAGACCCTGATTTAATGGCCTGTCCACATCGACATGTGTGTGCCCCACGTCTCAGGCTGTAGTTAGACCGCCTGGCATCAGGAGGCCCTGGACTCCAGGGTCATAAATCCTCCTGCTGCTCGCACCCATCACAGACACAGGAATCGAGGGCGTTAAAGGAGCCATGAAATAAGTAGGAATCGATCGTGGCCATTGATTTTTCTTTTGAGGAGAAGTGGATGCTTCAAAGAGGCTCTTGAGCAAATGGCAGAAATAAGTCTCTTTATTGACACTAGGGATGGTTAGCATATCAAGAGTAAGTGGCCGGGAAACTGCAGACACTCTGTGGAGCACCTTCTGCACCCCGGCCGCCGGTTTCTGACCACAGTGTCACGTTTCCACAACGCAGGGCAACACCACTGAAGCGCTGGGTAATAAAGGGGGTCGTCCTCTCATAGTGGAGCGGAATCCCTCAAAATCATAATCAGCCCAACACCCAAAGAAGACAAGACATTCTGGGTTTGCCTCCGTATGAGTTAAGTCCTAGAGCACATTCATTCACGCCAGTGTGTACCGTCTAAATGGAGGCTAATGCTCCTGCCTGACCACCTGACCCACTGCCCACACATAAGCACACGGACGCATGCACCACTCCAGGCTAAGACCCCGGCCTACTGTTCTTTTAGCTTAATGCTAACAGAGCACACAGAATCAGCAATGAGAACAACCATGAGACACCATCTAGCCACGATGGTGTCTCATGATGGGGGGGGGGGCTGTCAGTCCGTCACACAGATGCACAGCTGAGATGTTGCCTCTTAAGGTGGCCGTATACTTTTAAATGACATCCAGACGAAATTGAACACGTCAGCGAGAACAATCTGTTGCGTGCTTAACGCTGCCACCTTGTTCATTCTCTGTCATGCCACAACCCTAGAGGGCACAGAATGTTTCCAATGCGGCAGGCCCACATAGAGTGCAAGTAAATTACATAATACACATATTGTGGCGAGTGTGTGACTCACTTCAATAAAGGAGATAACAGCTCTTTTAAAAAGGAAGTTGCTCCCTTTATTAACAGCCACTATTGGTTTGATACTAGAAGCGGCACAGACAAGGAAGTCGTCAATTTAAACAGCACTTGGTTACATGCTGACGAAACCCATGAATTCCACGACAAACATTACATGGATATGACATCTACTATTAATAGAAATACACATAATACTTTACAGATACGCATGGTGCGGTGCAAAATGTGCCGGTAACTAAATAATTAGTTCCACTGACCAGCCCCGCAGTGTCACATTTATGTCAGCCAATCGTGGACAGTGGGTGGGATCAGAACAAATGAAATAGGTGGCCTCAGGGACCCTGTGCAGGCGGTGTGCTGCCATGGCGATTACTGCGGTGATTACAGCTCATATGATGTCGTACTTCTAAAATGACACTGATTCTGATGATTTTGTCGAAAGTGTACGGCCACCTTAAGTTCTAAAGATGCCGATAAAACGCTGAGCAGGCATGGATCTCTCATGGGGATCCCACTGCTGGGGACTCACCCTGCGGCAGGCCATCCCACACCTCCAGCCAGTCATATTTGCACTCCGCCTCCACTGTGAGCAGAGGGTCATTCTCCAGGTCGAAGGTCAGAAACGTCAGGGTGACTTCCAGGCGGGGCGGCACGATGATGATGAAGGTGCACTCCAAGTTGTGGGGGTACTTGTCCGGGTAGCCTGGGGACTCGATCATGCCCCATGGGCTTGTGAAGTTCTGGGAGCAGTCCGAGCCTGCAACAACCCAACAGCACCCCCGGCGCGGGGTGGGGCCACTATTAGTCTATGCAGCTCTGTGTGTGCGGCTCTAAGAAGATGCTGGAGTTTGTGACGCCCCTCCCAGGTCCCAGGCGTCTCGCTCTCTAAGACACTGTCCTCAGGGATTCCCCAAATGTGCCCGGTCTGACAGGGAGCCAGGAGGCACCTAGAACCTGGACTGTCTGGGGTCCTTGAGGACCAGATAGAAAAACACTGCTCTAAGGAACCCTGTGCTGAAAGGATCCTTCACCAGGAGAAGATGCCTGAGCATCGACACTTGCACAGAGATGACTGACCCAGACCGGAGATCTTAGGCCAAAAGATAGGATGGCATCTGACTACTAACGACAACAAAAAAACCGTAAAGTCTGTATCTCTTAGGAAACAGGGCATCACACGGCTCTTACTGGACAAAAGAACAGGGTGAGATGGTGTCAGGAGGTAGGTTTCTGGCACGTTCCGTACCCAGGCCGCCCGTGCTCCCGTGCTCTAATTCATATTTCAAACTTCTGCTCGCGTGAGCCAGATGGGCTCCTCAGGAGAGCAGGAGAAAGTAGGACACGTTCGGCAAACAGCCCCGAAATCCCCAGCTCCTGTGTGGGGGGGAGGGGAGCCTGATGAAATAAGAAGCCTGGTGTCTTTGCTCCAGCGCAACTCACGAAGCATTCAGTGTATGCTGTGTTTATCCTGCATGCATACACAAATACCACGCTGCCCAAACATACCCTCTGCCACACGCCAATTTGGGGACAGTAACAGCTTCAGGAAAAGGGGGCATCAAGTCTGTTTACCACTTACAACAGAGCACCACCGGCGTCACCTACCCCATCTGCTTCAATGCACACACTCCCAGGAACACACACACACATGCGATTTCTCACAGACTCGTACACACCTAGGCACTCATCGGAAATGGACGCATGTGGGAGCGCATGCAAGTGCATGCCCCCGCATGCAAGCCCTGACACTCAGGCACTCCGGCGGATTAACAGGGACAGTGTTTACAAAGAGGGACGGTTCAGAGAGGGAGAAAAAAGGAGAGAAGGAGGCGAGCAAGAGGGAAAGGGGCTTGTTGACAAGGGCTGGAGTGTATGAGTGCGTGAAGGGCAGCATTAGGTATGAGAAAACAGCCAGTAATCTGGGGCTCTTAACTCTTAAATAACTGTGATGTCTCAACTATTTATACTCCATCTCACAGCTGAGGCCCTGTGCAGGCCTCGCGCTCTCACTCACATGGGGAGGCAGGCAGGCTGCCCGCTGGCCCCCCATGCCCAGAAATATGGGGGCGGCGGGGGGGGGGGGGGGGATGAGGTCTCCCTGTGTCCTCCTCTCGTCTTCCGTTAGTGACATCCACCCTCATTGAGCGGCACAGAGCTGATTTCTGCGAACTCTATAAGTGGAAGACGCCTCACAGGCCCCAGGCCCCGTCTCTGGGGGGGGCTGACCTCAGGAGAGACGTGCTAGGGCAGAGCTGCACTGGGGCGGGGGGGGCTTACCTTGCTCTCAGCCCTCGCATGCAGCTGTAAATAAGCCTCGCGATGAGACTGCCTACACGACGTGGCTCTTAGCTTAGCTGCGGCTAGCAGGGTGATCTGCCTGCTTTTGACAGGCTGACGACTGGCCTGTGGTCACCCCTCCGGGCAAGGTGAGCTGTCTCCATTTGCAAGAAATGGTGAAAACAGAAAGATGCTTTGAATAATAAATAATATTAGTGCGATGCCCGTCATCCTAACTGCACGGAGCATGGCTCGGCTGTAGGGTCTGTTCTGTCTGCAGTCTGTGAGTTTTGTGAGGTCTGTGTGGTCTATGTGGACTGTGTTGTCCATGTGGTCTGTGTGGTCTATATGCTTTCTGTGGTCTGCGCAAACTGTGCTGTCTATGCAGATGGTGCTGTCTGCGCAGACTGTGCTGTCAGTGCGGTCTGCAAGGTCTGCGCCAGCTCAGGCAGCCTGACCCCTGGACCCCGCAGTGCAGGTCATCGTGTGTGTGGCTGATAATCTGCAGCCTTCTCATCAGTTCACATGGATCACATGAAAATGCCAAAAAAAAAAGTTCCAGAGTTGCTCCTGCAGAAGAGCAGAGTCTCCTCCGCTGGGGCTGGCACACCTGATCCGCACATGCCCCGCACGCATTTGGAGAGGGGTGGCCACTCAGGGGAAAGTTCTGAGGATGCTGCTATATACTGGATCTGGGAGGCCTGGACGGTGTGAGGAGGCTGCTCTGTGTGCAGACTGACGCGATGCTATTTCCAGTCTGCCCCTCTCCGCGGCACTAAGTATCAGCATTTAACAACTTGGAAAATTGGGAGAATGGGGGGAAAAACGCCCCAGCCTTTTCACATTAACGCTATTAATACGCAATGCATAAGGTGCACAAAGATCACGCCCTGCTTGTGACAAGAAAGGGCGGAGCCTGAATTAACATCTAATCTGCTCTTCTTAGGTTCCAAAATGAAGCTTAAAGGAAAGCCCCTCTGGAATGCGCCGGAACAGCAGCAGCTGAGGGGCATGTAGGGGGCTTGTCCTACTCCAAGCTCTGATGCTCCACAAGTCACCCCACAGTCACCATGGCAACAGCATCAGAGGTAGGTGACGGGCAGGCGTGGTCGAGGGGTAAACTAAAGCATGACTAAACTGGAAGGATCCCGGTAATGAGGACAAATCAAGCAAAGTGGCAAGTGCTCTCTGCACAGGCAGCTCCCCTTTTCCTCCAGGCCCCCCTAAGATGACAGGGAGATTGCACACCGCACTGACTAAGAGTGCAGGGGGATGGGTGTCCTTAGCTCCACTCTGCTCCCTGGCCCAAGACACCTCTGGATGGGCTCCCCGGATCTAGGGGGTAGGAGGTATGAGCGCAAGCATGTACTCAAATGGCAGTGATGGATCAGAGAGCAATCCACTCTGGTCAAGGGGCCCAAAAATATCTTCTCCAAAGCCATCCCGGGGTGCAGTGGAGTTTAGCAAAGCATCTTGATTTCCTGTCAGAGAGGAAGGGCAGGATCTGATGCAACTCCCCCCCCCCCATCCAGGGCGGCCACTCTGCACTGTGTATTTGTATAAGATCCAATCACAGGGTGAGAGCACGGCAAGCTGTCTGCTCTCGCCACACAGGCGGCCAGAGCACCAGTGTAAATAAACACGCGTCCCTGGGGAGGCTCGCTTTCTGGCTCTGCTTGGCTTTCTTCCACCCCGTACTTGTAAACAGTGGTTTTCGGAAATATTTGACAAGAGTGTGACATGTTAAAACAAACAGCGGCGCCTTTGTGCGTCAGTGGGGAAGACATGGAAGTGGCCCCGGCGTGAGGACATGCTCATGTAGACACCGCTTGCAGTGCGGAGGTATTACTGACACCATGGTAACCATATTTACAGGGCACCTGATCTCGGCGCTAGTCAGAATCAGACTGTTTATTGTGGCTTATCCTGGAGGCCAAGTCACACCTGCTGCAGGGGCCCTGGGGACTCGTCTGGCTATTAGTGAGATCACCATCCCTGAGATGCAGGAGAAGCCCTCCTCCATCATCCAGCGCCCTATAGTGCCTCTTTCACCCCTTTGTCCCTGAGCCACAAGGGTGACATGCTGTAGGCTGTAGCATGTTTGCTCGGTAAAATCTGTCTAGTGCACTCGGGGAAAACGTTTTCGACGCACCAATCAGTGGTGCCCTGGGGGGGCAGCAGTACTACATGCAGGAAGTATACTGTCCTGTTTATTCCTGGGCACTAGCGGCTTTCACCTTTACAACCTAGACAGAAACCCTCTCCAGCAACCAAATGAATATGGATGCCTCCCAGAATGCATCTTGGCTAAAAACCCCAACAGAATGCTAACAACCCTGATCAAGGGAAACCTCCAGTGAGACTTAAATTACAGCCTTCGGTTTGGTCAGGAAGCTCCCTCATCAAAGAATTTCATACTTTAACCCTTACCTATCTTTAAGATCTCATAGCGCAGTGAGAATCCCGCTCCCTGGTGGGCGTAGTCCGAGACAAACTTAATGTGCACCACAGGTCCAGACGAGATGAGGGAGGGCGGGGCGATGTTGCTGCAGTGCTTCCCCAGAAGATCTGCTGACTCCGAGTTGCCGTCCCGGATCTCGATGAAGTCATATCTGTGCCGGGACAGACGGGCAGAGGGTCAGCAGAGGGCAGCAGTGCAGCAGGTGGGATCAATCCGTCCAAATCAAAGCTGGTGTGACCTTTGACCCATGCTGACCTTCAGCACTTGCACAACAAACATTAGATTCATTCCTGTCAGCTCTGATGGGATTTGGAACCAAGACTAAAGACACCTGCCTCTCCCAAATTACCGCTGCTACATTTTAGCCAAAAGTAACCCATTACAAAGCTCTGTGGCTCCCAGTCCGGGCCAGGTCCCGGTCCCTGTTTGACTGCGTAAACTTCAATCTGCGTTTGCTGGGACTTTACGCTGTGTTTACAGCATTGCATGAAGGGTGTGTTTTCCTACAGGACAAAATAACGGAAATACTCCTCGACATGCTTCTATGCTTTCTGCCAGCATGCCCGGCTCTGATCTTTGCTGCGTGGCTGGAGTGCCGCTCCAGAGCAGTCACAGGTGGCGCTCTACTGCGCCCAGGTTCGGATAAGTCTGGCATGATAACGAAGGCCTGTGTCGTACACCGGGCTCGCTGGAAGGCATTCTGCAAAGCCTGTCTGCTCCGCACAGCTCGTGGCTTGCCGTCGCCACGGTAATGAGCGCGGCTCTTCTCCTAGTGTCTGTTTTCACATCATCAACAGCGTTGCCTGGGGAGGATTATGCACAATGAGGCCACGGTCAGACAGAGAGTGAATCTGATCTCAATTAACTTTGATATAAACACTTAGGTTACGTGCATCTACAATTTCTCACCTGACTGAAACTGATGGCATTTTTTTTTTTTAGAAAACAAAACAGCGACAAAAAGGGTGGAAACACGGGTTCAAAAGAACCGCACCCCTTACTGGCAGCGAGCAGGGAACGGTGTCGCACTGCTTTCCTGACGTTCTTTAAAAGCTGGCAGAGGAAGGCCTGACAATAACAGACACAGGCCTACAGTTTACTGAGGCAAATGAACAGACAATGGAATGCAGAGGGCCAGCAACAGCACTCCACTGTCACGCTAATAAAGCCAATTTCAGCTACATTTGGGCAGCAGACACGGGATTCAGAGCCAAACAGAGATGCCGGATGGGACATTTAAGTGGCAGGATATGCATTTTGTGCCTTGCTGTGATGTTTTGATGAAAGTCACATGGATATGAACACACAGCACTATCGGGCCCAAAGGCAGGACCCAGATGGGGGCTGGCGGCCCTGGGCTCAGACA
>JAODJW010000001.1:33979338-34023777 GCA_026777045.1 Hyperopisus bebe | reverse complement strand
AGGGGGGGGGGGGGGGGGGGGAGGGGGGGGGGGGTGTAGTAGCAGAACGAGACATCCAAAGCAACAAATATAACACAGATATGAAAAAAGAAAGACAAATTTAAACCGTGCCAGCGTCAAAAAGATTCTAGAGGGGGACTTTCAATGGCAGGTGAAATATGTTAAATCTTGTGACAGAAACCCATACTAGGATCTTCACAGGCCCAGGAGATGAGACAGACACATGGGTGGCACCCAGAGGATCCTGAATTTCCAAAGTGTCCCATCACCACCCTGCAGGCCTCTGTCTGAGCAGCCTGGTACTGCATGGATCACAGCCATGAACAAAACCTACCTCTTTACAACAGAACTGCACAGACTGCTATGGTCAGCCCTACGTAACATATACAAACCTAACTGCTCATACTGCAAGTGGCTCTGTTAGACTCGACAGTGAGTACCAGCAATTAGCATGTGACAGATGAAGGTGTTCATCACTGTTAACCAGTCAGTCAGTCATGCTGCACAGATGGGATGCTGTCTCGACTGCGCTACCCCCGCGGGCTCTCTAATGTGATTGGCGACATAAGACAGAGTTAGTTACGGACACAGGGGAATTGGGTGGGGGGGCTGACCCAGATCCCAGAGCCCGTGTTACCTTGTGTTACCTTCCACTGGATATATGAAAAAATTAGCTTGTGTGGGCAATTCTAACTAGTGGCAGGTGGCACCGTAAGATAAATTTTCATATTATAAAGTAATCCCTTGTATTTTGGCTAATCACCACCCTCCCAACCGCAGGCCTGCCCCCCATGTGCATTCCCTTAAGTGACCAGCAGAGGATGTCAAACACCAACTCCCAACAACCTGGAACCAACAGCTGATCAAAAAAAGATGCTATGCAAATACGCAAATGTACTCTTCACAAAACATGCTAACGAATGCTTGAAAGCCTAATTACTATTTGCAAACCTGAAGCTGAACCGTAAGTTGAACAACAGCTTTTATTTACACTATCGATCTTGTCGGCAGGGAAAACAAGCTACCTGGAGGGGCAGCATTTAAATTCAGAAACGCTCCATGAAGAGTAATAGATCTGCAACGCTGCAGCTTAGAAAGAGCTGTATCCTGTGATTAGGGAAACTCAGGCAGAACACAGGTTCCTCTGGTATGGCTGCTGCTGAAGCTCAGCTCCTCGCTTCCCATCCAGCCCATCCACATTCTAACCTGCAGCTCCGGCTGGAAGAGTGAGCCGCCTGACCCTTACCTGCAGTCCAGTCTCTCCAGCTCAAAGTGGGGGTTAAAATTGAGCGTGATGCGCTGGGAGGGCTCAGGCGCCGTGATCACCCAGCGGCAGCTCTGGTGGGGTGGGTACTCGTGTGGGTACCCTGGCGAGGTGATGTAGCCGGGCACGCTGGCATCCAGGTGGCCTCCACAAGGCTCTGCTTGAGAGAGAGAGAGGAAGCAAGGTCACTCATAAAAACCTGAATGCATCCAAAAGCAGTTTGGGTAGCCATCAGGAGACAGAAGCAGCAGGATTACTTCCTGATGCATGCGGACCTTTCCCTTTGAGCTAGTCTTCGAGCAAAAACCTTGACAATGAGGTTGGACGCCAATGGACCCTCCTCCCCAAGAATGACATTTAATGGGTGCTATGGAGCTATCTCTGCTAGCCAACAGTCTGTAAACATTAGGACACATTTTCAGATTTTATCTCGCTTTCGCCGGAATAATAACTCCCCCAGCAAGGAGCCGCCGCGTTTGACACAGGAAGTGACACACACATTGTGTGTGAAGGTTCAGAGGTCACTGCAGTGCTGTGAGAAGATTCCATCCTTCACAAAGCAGCCATTCTGCCCCCCCACCCCCCCACCAACGCCACTCTGCAGCCACTTCAGCCCACATAGTGGAACATAAAATTTACTTCAGTCATACGGTGGATTTGTATGAATTTTCATCATGACAACAGCCCTGAGAAGTTTAACCATATGCATGCTAGACTAAGACATGGTACATCAAAGATATTTAATTTTAAACCAAAACATCAGAGCACTAAAATACTATTAACACAAATCCCCTCCGCCAAACGGCATGTATTTATCACTTTGACTTCTGCAAAGCTAACTGCCAGAAAGAATTCTGCTGCAAAAATAAAAAGAAATTATTACCGTGAACCTCTCCTCCCACACGGAATACTTGACACGCAAACAAACAAACACACACACACAGACACGCGCAAAGCTCTGGTCGCTTCTGTACCACCTGCAGTGGAACAGCAGGGAATGATGGGAAACGTTTCACAGGAAGTGAGAGCCATGATTGACAGTTTGGGGTCTGTGGCTGGCTTCCACAAGGAGGCCTGGGAACAATTAGAGCTCTCTCTCTCTCTCTCTCTCTCTCTCTCAAAGCAAAATGAACCTTGGGGGCCAGACCTGCTCTCCTCCAGATTTTCCTACCCAGAATATTGAAAACATCATTCCATCCAGTTTCAGAAAACAGACCGGGGACCTGTACTCAGACAGCGCAGCATACAAAAGTCAGTGCCCATCACCACAAGATGTGCCTGTCCTTTTAAACGAGCGAGTGTCATATGTTGAAAGGAACAAATGCATCAGCGGCTTCAAATGCAACACACTTCCAGTGGGTGACATTTCAAAGCCATTATATTTTTAAGAGTACACTTAAGGCATTGTGGTATTCCATTTGACAAGCACCCCCAACTGCCATCTTCAGATCACAGCTCACTTAGATACTTCCAGATTATCAAACCAGCATATATGACTGTATTGATGTACCCTCCATATTATACAAATGCACACACAAGCATTATTTCCATAATTCCTTCATTCATCTACTGGAAAAAAACATGCCCTGAATTATTCTTCCGAGTGAATTACAGACTGAGAATTTATGCTGATGCCTTATAGGCTGACGAGCCTTGGAATATAAAGCAGGGTTACACAATGTGATGCCATCTGAGGAACTGCTGGCATGGAACTCTTCCTTTGGCCAAAAGTGAGTCCCCCCACATGGGAAGATGGAGATGAGGGCTTGCCGAGCTCCACTAACAGGTGTGCCTGCTCTATGACTCACACATAGGGCCATCCTGGCAGCACGGGGCCAACAGAGGGGGCGGGACCCTCCCTTCCACCCAGGATTCGGAGGGGAAATCGTACTATCTCCGGTGCTTCGGAGAGGGTCACTCTCCAGACATGGCCAGAGCGGGATAGCCAGGAGGAGGGCAGGAACATGGCAATGCGATGCAGGAGGCCATGCGAGTACGCTAAGCGCAAGCGATAGCGCATGTGGATACGTATGAGCTCATAACTGTCAGCAGAATTATCTCCCTGCCATGAGGTGACTTGTGCAATAAGATGTGAGAATGTTGCGGCAGTAACCAAACTTCCTGTCAACCCCCCCATCACCTTAATTAAAAAGTGCTTTTGCCTCAGGTTAGAGAAAGGGGGGAGAGGCCGCTGCCGGGATGCTCCTTTCCCCTCCAGAAGAGCACTGGTCGGCAGCCCACCGACTCCTGCAGAGCTGCCTGTTTTTAATCAACCACCTCGGGCAGGCTGACCTGACAGACAGCAACAGCTCACGTATGCAAACGGTACCATTGTTAAGGACAGGGGTCCCCAGAGCGGCGGCGATGACCACAAATGAGAGGAGGACGCCTCCAAATCGACCAACATACAAGCCGCTTTACCCACAATTACAAACAAAGCACCTCCACAGAAACCAGATACACACTAAGTAACTAATCAACTCCCAGCATTTCACAGCACAGGCGGCATACTGATGAATACAGGGAGCCTTATCAACCGACTAAATTCATTTTGGGGGGGAAACCTTCATTTAAAAATTAATCAATCCATTGTCACTTTACTGGTCCATGTCCGTAACCATGCAACTGATATCCAGATCCTCACTGGAGGACTGCAGCAGGACAGATGTAGTAAGACGCCAGCCGACGATCCTCGGGCATGTAATAGCCGTCTCTATACTATATCCGTCAGCAAGTCCAGAGTTATTTTTTTTAAGTTGCTTCTTTTCTTAACACATGGGTGAAACCCACCTCAACGCCCCTCCTTCCTGTTTTGTACATTCTGGGCATGGATTACGAGGTGTCCCCATAAGCACTGCTAAATGACACTAAGCGCCCATGTGGGGAATTACAATGAAACGTTGCATTATTTATGGATTCCTCGCTTGTTTGGAGTTCCACACTGATAACAATGTTTCGGCACTTTTCAGTTTTTGTGTGATTAAACAAGTACCCGTTTCAATTACCTTCAATTCCTTTTTTTCGGAAATCTCTGAATGAAATTGCTTTTCTGTGAAAGTTAATGTCGTTTATCCCAGGCAACAAAATATTTCTTAGGGTGCATATGTGCTTTTAGCTATAATAGGCTGGTCATCTAAAGCGTATGTTTTCTGATATGATGTAAACACTTATTTCTGCACTGTAACAGGATTATGTCTGCATTTTTTTTTGGTCTTTCAATGGACTCTCCTAGTTGTTTATTACACCCATTATCCGCAGTCAATACATCTGAAAGAAAAGAAAAAAATATGCCTGATAGAAGAAAAAAAAGAACAAGCATCGGATATCTATATTTACCGGAAGCCACTACTTTATGCTTCTGAGCTTTGTAATAGACAGATGTCCTGCTGCGCCTTTCATTTCATCTTCTTTCTCTGTCTTATGAGATGTCTGTTACTCTTTCACACTTTGACGCAAGGCGATGGCTGTTTTGTGGAATCTGGAACTAACTTCTCGATGATTCTAATCCCTATTGGCTCCTATCTCTGCAGCTCTGCCCTCTAGTGGCTCTCCACTCCGTGACTGATTCATATTGGCCCTCCATTCTGCACCCTAGGTGACTATTGGCTCTTCCTTGTTCAGCACTACTCTATTGCTCCTCTAGTTCCCTATATCTAAATCAGCAAAACTTGCAGTAGGGGATCAGAGCAAAACTGCCAGATACCAGAACAGCAGTACAGCTGCCAAGGACTCGCATACCTCACAAAAGGAATTAGCGTGTCAGCAGTTACACAGGCTGATCCAAGCCGCAATCTCCTTCTCTCTGCTCATACTTCTAACAAACCTTCTTTACATTACAGCGCAGCAGAGAAATACACCAGGAACAGTAAAAATCTCAAAACTAATCAGCTAAGAATGTGGATGAGAGACAATAAAAGACGGCTGCATAGCTTGAGTAGATGAGGAATGGGTCACCCATAACTGGGAATTAAAAATAAAAATAAAATAGATGGTATTTTGAGAGGCATCTCATGTGTTTAGCAGTCTGAAGACACAAATGAGAAAACAAATTACAGTTATACTCAGCAAACATACACTGGAAATGCTAACAAAACCCAAACATGAAAAAAAGGCCAAAAGTTCACCGAACTCAGCCAAAAAAAAGTGTCCGAAGAGAGAACAGCTCTGAAGGAAAGACCATCTTGCAGGTTCTCCTGTTCCAGACTAACCTGCTTAACTGGCTCCCTTTCAGATTAGATGGTGGGTGATCGTTTTGCCCCCGTGGAGGAGAACGTCTTGCCTGGTTTTCAGGATCCACCAGGACACCAGTACATGTCTGTCAGGATGCCTTAAAGCCAACTGATTGTTACCTTCTCAAAGATATAACCAGCATGGCAAGTACTTTCTAGGCTTGGGAAGAACATTGTACCTTTTGGTGGCCAGAGAAAGGCACAAGTCACCCGCTCTATCTTAAATAGCTCATGTGCTGATAATCAAGGGAGCCAGTCAGGTCAAAAACCATAGTGCTGCAACAAGTTTCTTCTGCCTTCAGCTCTGGTAGTATTATAGCACCAGATTTCTTAATTTTAATGCCTGTTTTATCAGCAGCATTTATTTCACACCTAATTTAAATAAAAGCGAATGTGCACCGTCAACCAGCATTTGCAAAGAGATTTCTTGCAACGAACTAAAAATAAAGATAAAGGCTCACATCTTACATAATCAAAACAGCAACTGGTTCAGGAACGTGTGTAGTATAAAATCAAGATTGGTATAGTAAAGGAATAGTAATATTTTTATATTATTACTTCAGAACAAAATTCGAGTGGTCAAAATTGGTTGTTCAGAACCTCTTTCGAAACGTGCAATTTCAAGTCCGTAATTACCGTATTTTTGTCGGTAGGCTACCTGGCAAGAGTTTTGATGCATTCTTGTTTTTATCAACGAGTTAACCACATGGTGGAAATTAATGTCAAATTTTCACAATCCAGTATTTCATTCGAAAATTAACCAGAGCTACGATTCGCCTAAACACGAGCAGCACTTATCTCCAATGTGCTCCTCATTTTTGCTTTGTGGCTATAGGTTATTTATTGAGATCAATGAAGTAGCTGACGGAGCCGGTGAGCACTGGATATCGGTTAAGGGGCATGGATATCGCGCACTCGACCGTGTCTCTCGGCCGGCACCGGGGGGAGAGTTTATGGCTGTAAGCTCGGCGACGGATCGCTCTCATCACACGCTCATTTCCCCCTGGAGACGCGCTTCAGTCGGCATTCAAAAAGCTTCAATGTGCCACATAGGTGACAAGGTCGGGCTACACGTTTTAGGGAAATTTAACAGCCACCATTGCACACTTGAGTAGATGAGCTTGTGCAAACCACTTAATTTTTGTCTCTGTCGTCCAAGTTTATTATAGACGTTCGAGTAAGGTAGTAAACCGGCTACAGAAGGGTCGAGACGCGCTTCGCTCCATACTACAAGGAGAATTAAAATGATAAGAATACATGAATATGTTAAGTAAAATTTTAATGCGTAAAGTCCGATGCGCTAAGTAAAGATGACTGAGCCGTAATGGCTGAGGGCCGCTATACGAAGCGCACTGGAAGCTGTGTCACGTCAGTGAATCAGTTGCCAACGATCAAGTAGCCGGTTTACTGTACGAACTGTAACTGAGCAGCGTTAGCGATTCGTGCTCAGGAAAATGCAAGATTATCACTCTGAAATATTGTGAGGCCGGGTTAACTTCTAAAAGTAAGAAGTACGACAGCATGACTCCAAGCAATCCTTTCTGAATCCTGAATCTAGCGTTAAAAATATAAATACCCCCCCCCCCCCCCCGGAAAAAAAACACTACATTAAACCTTATTGCAAATCCAGTTATCTGGTGCTGTTACGGAGGAACACGTCTCACTCTCTCCGGAGCTTTAACGACGCCGATGACCAGATAAAATCTATACATTTAAAATAGCCCCAGAGTTAATACAGGCACAACAGCTCATGAATTACTGCGCGATTTAATCAGCTTCTTTATCTTTATTGTTCGGGTAATGAAATCTCTGCAACTACGAAGCTGGGTTTTCATCAAGATTCCTTATCGTCTAAGTTATATAGTATTCAATTACTGGGTTGTTTTGTATTTACTGGTTTCAAATATAACGAAACCATACTCTTACAATTACATCAAATTACATATAGGCCTAGGTTATTTTATTATTAATAACTGAGAACACAAACAGTGGATAACTGCGATTTTTTTAAACAATTTTAGAAACACTGTGTTTGAAGCAAAGGACTAATGAATAGTAGGGTCCTTCACAACCTACTTCGTAAAAGTATATCACATTCTTCGGGGCGTGTGAGTGATGTTAAACAAATAAATTACAAACATTTAAAATTAGCCTTATTTTTATATATGACTCTTCCAATAGCATTTGGAGAAACTGGCTCCCTGTTCAGCGAGGTACACATCCCAGTCACTTCACTCCTTTTTGTTTAACATACGCCGATATACGCAATTTCTCAATTCACACGCACTGAAGAGAACTGAAAACAAAATATGTTTGTATAGAAAATACGTATATACATAAAACATAGCCTAACCGCACCAGTAGCTTAAACAGTTTTGTGATTCATAAAAAAGTTAAGTTGGACCAGGCGAAATGCTTAACAGGTTCACGTGAAACTTAAAAGTTACAGCAATAAAACATGCCGTATTATGCATACTTTTATGCCGCTTGTTTTAATGTTAACGTGGACGAATTGACAAAACAAATAAGATGACGTTAATAAAATTGCCAAAACTGAACATAACCTACCTCCTTCGCCGCGCGCCGTTGTGGTCGTCAGACAAACGTGTAGTAAAAATCCAAAAAACATGGTGAAACGATCCATATCTTTTAAAGGATTATTTCGCCCTTAAATCTGTTGAAGGCAACTTGATGTCAAAGTCTCCCGACTGTGTCAAAAATATTTTCCTTTTCGAACTGCACGCGTATCCGCGCAAACTCTTCCCGAGGCGTCGGCTCACTCTCCCTTCTGCTTTTCAGCGGCAATAACACAACATAACAGTTATTTCATTTCAGTTCGTCGCGCATCTCACGCCGGAATAAGCCATACCAAACCCTACACAGACTAGGCGAGATAATAGATACTTCTTACACGCATATTTCAGCACGACGGAAACGTTTTGTTGCAACAAAAAACATGTGTCTTAATTCCGCGGCTCCGCAGTTAATCTCTGAAGTGTGCGTCTTTTGGTTACCTCTCACCCGCCCCCAAAATCCCCTGACAAGCGCTGCTTTCTGTTCTCCGATCGCACGGATTTTGACTGAAAACGAAGTAAAATTAAGTAAGTATCACAACACGGAGCGGCATTCGCGGGGATCTCCAGTATTTTTTAAAGCAGGATCAGGATCTTATGATATAAAATGAGTGAGTCGGTGGCCGCGGTGCTCCGCCGATTAGTGCCGTCCCCGCACTCTAGCGCGTCCTTCTGTCCACCGCTCCGTTTGCGAGCCAAGTCCCGGAGCAGCGCTGCGGCAGCATGTGTGTGTAATAGCATTAGAGCGAAGCAGCTATCGCATTACAGTCAGCACCTCGGCCCGCCTCTCCCCCCCGTCACTGATTAAAGAGCAGCTTTCTTTAAAGTTATAAAAAGAAGGGTAGGAAAAAATAGAAGTGTACACACGAACGCACCGAAGACATTTCGGCGTACAGAACCACTGACTTATTTTAATAATTCTGCAAAACGTGGTCGAGTCTATGCATGTGTGTGCTTAAGAATACCCTACGTCAATCAAACCAGATTAGCCCATGTAATAACAAAGAGGGCAAAAACCACGATAGTAATTATTAAACAATGATCTGGACACCCATGAATATAAAAAACACATGCGCAGAGGTTTTTATGTCAGATCAAAAACTTTATTTAATCAATAACCGTAATTATAAAATAATCATGCAATACAATTTATATAATAACCATTCATTTTGTACTACTCATTGCATCTTTGTCCATTCCAAAAAGTTGTTTTTGAGAATACTAGCTGTGAAAGTGCAGAGTAGAAGCAGTGAGTTACTACTGGAACAGAAAAGTTATGGTAACGAAAAGCTGCAAAACATATGCATCTAAGAGCTGCACAAAAAGTATACCTGCCTGAACAAGGAGCAAGACAGTATTAGGAACAAAAAGAGGAAAAGCCAATTCACTGCCCCAGAGGGCACTGTGTTTGTAAAAAGGCAAGTCATTGCCAGCTTATACTGTATTTAATTCTGAGGTCAGGTCTCTCAAATGATTGTCCATTGACTCAATGGAAAATGATATATGTTTACTTGCGTTCCAGAGCAACATAGCCCATGTGTGGCCTCTGGCCAAAGAAGCAAAGCAAATAAGCTGGCAACTGGGCCTGTAAACCTGTAGCCACGATTAGTGGAGGTGTGTAATATTACTATGTGAAGCTGAATTAAGATTAGAGGATGCCATTAGTTCATACTGTAAATAACAATTCAGCTGATTTCTTAATGTTTTTTTTCTCCCAATCCCAGAGGCTGCCCAGAATGGAAAGTGAGTATCAGAACCACAGGGATCCGCAAGTCAGCAAACTGATTGGAAATCAAGAATCCCAGCTTTCCATATAAGAAAAGGCTAACCCACAAAGAGGATTGGGATGTCAATGCATGCAATCATCCAAATTTGTTCTAAGTTTCCTTGCCATAGCTTCTCTTTTGATTAAGGCAGCAGCTGAAATTTCCAGTGGATGCACAATAAAACTTAGATGTGGAACATATTCATACTGAAGGCAGAGTTACAGATTGCCCTCCACGCTGGGAGAGAAAAGGACATCACTGAGCGTCATATGCTGTTTGTTCTCAACCACACCCCGTGCATCAAAGCTGAGTAACCTGCATCCAATCAGGATCCCCTAACCAAAATGTCAGCTGCTGCTGGCTTTAGCCTCCCATCAGCTACAGTAACTACTATGCTGGGAGTTTTAATGACGCAGCAACTTCCCACTGCTTCCAAAATAAGCTATTTCAAAATTTACATTGTCAGTTTGTGACCAGTGTGGGTGTGGCTTGTGACCAGTTTCCCCACTTGCAAACATGGACCACATTAAATGTTTCTCTCTATTAAATCTGGGCAGGGAAGGTAGGCATTTTCTTCTGGACAGTGTTTCTAAATCTATCCCAACAGTGGTTAATCTAGCACCTTTGACTCTTGGCATTCTGTACTTATTGCTGAAGGCGAGTCACATGATTAATCCTGTGATTCAAGGGGCTTCCTACAGCTGCTTAGTACTAACTTCCTGTCACTCAGATCTTTTTTTTTTTTTTGATGCCCACATTGTAAGTATTTGTCTGTCCTACACTTGGTCTTGCCCTTGTGTTTGTCAGCTTCACACTGTGGATTGTGCATTTGGTGCTCTCTAAAGCCCAGCCAGATCCCCACAACTACTCTATCTGATGCAAAGTTAACAGGGCTTTTCAGCAAGTGCTCTGGTGTAGCATTTGCAGTTTGATACGATTCAATCTAGATAATCTGAAGTGAGATATATAGTCACTATGAATTAATTTTTGACTTCCCTGCTATGATTTATGTTATGTTATCACTTGTGCTCTCCTGTAAAGTTTTCCAAGTTGGAAGTTTAACAAGACAAGAAATAAGCTAGTTGATGTCATATAAACATGTGCAAAAAGCAGAGGCTCTCACTAGGACATAGGGCGGGGTCAAAGGGCTGTATTTCTGTTTGCATTCTCAAAGAAAATCAATGGCACAAAGGATGAATTCTCAAAAAAAAAAAAAAAAAAAACAATTTTGTTCCTGTGCTTTTTCACACACTGCACAGCTGGAGGACGGTAAGCCGCAGAGGTAAAATGATAACAGCATTTTTAGTAAAAAAAAAAAAAAAAAAAATCCATGGTCTTTTCCCTCCATCAATCCAAGAGCATGTCATCTCCAAAGGGAAAAAACAATTTATGTAGGCCTACTGAGTGCTGTGTAGCCACACACACCTACTCCGCCACTCATCAATAAGGAATGCTGGAGTATTAAATGCATATAGGAGTATTCAATTAGTAGGTCAACTGCACATGAACGCCATTGACGCTTTCATTTAGGTCATCAATGCATTAATAGATGACTTTCCCTCTGCCTCTAAAATTAATTCAGATTAATCATTACATTTTCAAGCACCAAAAATGCTTAAGAGCTATTGTGACCTCAGACGTCTGATTCCCCGGTCAATCAGGCTTCGCCACAGATTCCAGCCTAGTATGTGAGACGTTCGCTCTCCGATGCGCCTGTCTGTGGTGTCAGGATTCCGCCTGTATCTCGGCTGCAGGACGCTTAAGCGAGCTGCTCCCGCCGCATGCTTTACAGCAGCACCGTCTAGGGCTTCTGATAAGATTGTTCACTCTGAGGATTGTGTTTCACCGCCGATCTTATTATCTGCGCTGTTGCCCAATTTTCGTAGGGCTTCTAGGTAAATGTCATATGAAGAAAATCCACGGCCTCAGCTGAAGTGCAGTTTGGGTATGTAAATAGGGACTGCGTAGGTTTCTGCTCTATGTGTATACATGCGGTTTCAGGATCTGCCTCAGAAGTGGGACCTCTCCATTATAATTCATAAATGGGAATTTTCAAAAAAAAAAAAAAAAAAAAACAGAACTAACTTTTAACATTTTTATATGGAACAGAGAAACAAATGTTTAGTGTTTATAGAGATAACACACACGGAGGAACATTTTTTCCCAACTTTTGAGGTTTTGAGAACACCCGCTAGTTCATATCCGATAACTTGCATATGTTACTGAAATCTCTGTAAACTATATCATTGGTTTGTTGCCATGGTTATTTCTTTACCGAGTAGTCATCTCTAAATCAGCAAGCCGAAAGTGAAAAAAAAAAAAATGACAGCAGAGTTGGGTTTAATTTTACAGATAGATCAAAGCTATTCGACTAAGAACCGTAAGGGGGCAGTTCTCCGCCGAGGAGACGGTGCTTCACCGTGCAGCTGTAAGGGCGGAGAGGGGTGACTACAGCTTTTCAGGGGGGGCTTAAACTGATTTCGGAGTGAATATACTATTACGGTAATGGATATACCGTTATATGTGTGACAGATGCAATACGTAGTCTGAAAGCACATCGGATGTAAAGGTAACGTTAGGTCCGTCATCGAGAGAAAATGAGCACGCAGGAACTGTTAAAAAGGTGACATTTTACATTAGAATCGCTTTCCAGCATCATAATATATTATTAATGGCAGTCGAATTGAAAATATCCCTGTGTATGTTTTCGTAATATATTGCACAAAATCGTCAGCGGGTTTCTGGTGTAAATGCGTTTTAATCGTTAGAACCGGTTTAAAGCAGCAAGTAATATAATTAGAAATAGATTTGACCCAGAACCTGCTGGTGGAGCGTGTGTGATGATCATTTGATCTCTATGTGGTGCTGTTTTGCCTGTCCAAACACCTACCCACTGTGTGTTAATGTGCCACCTGAAGGAAACACGTATACAAATTAGCTGGAGAAGTCGTCCTGCTGCCAGAGGTGGCAGACACAGCAGTGATGTTTCAGCCTGGCCACCACCTAGCCGTGATCGCTGATGGGGGCGGGGGTGGATATTAACAGGAATAACACTTACCCTGGTATCCTCCAGTGCCCCTCTGCTTCAGAAGGGCAGGAACACGAATCTGAGCTTGCAGGGCAGTACAACAGAGGAGTGTTCACAAACATGGAGTAACTCCTCTGGCTCCTGTATGCCATTTGCTTTTGCCTTTTCTTCTCTATATTTTATCTTAGTCACAGAATTGCTGGCTAATCTCCTTGTATCTTTCTTTTCTATTTTTCTTTTTAGTATCTGTGTTGTTGTTGCTGTTGTAATTGTTGTTGCTGGCCACTCCCCAAACAACAAGGGCTGAGTCATTCAAGCATACAGAAGTTGTTAGGTTTGTTTACTATAAATGCTTTCTTCTAAAGTTACAGGGGTAAAAAAAACAAGGGCTTGGCATAGTTCCCCTTCAGGTATTTGTTTCACACTCCCCCCACCATCTGAACAGCCCCCCATGTCTCTCCAACTTTAAATCTCCTCAGAACAACCCTATTATGATAGCATTTAAGGGTTCTTTTCCAGCCCGTGTTCAGTCTGCAGTATCTGCTATAGCTGGTCTTTGAGAACAGGTTCACCTCCCCAAGAGAGAATCAACATTAGGCAGACTGTTTGTGTGCCACCAGGTCATGAGGAGCCGAGGTGACAGATCATCCAGATCACAGTCTATTACTGAATTGTACTTGACTACCAACATACTAGTGATTTGTTCAATTACTGCCACATAACAGGCGTATTGACTGCTGAGTCAATATCGTCAATATGAAAATAGCCACTCTCTTTACTACGCCTGTAGAAACATAGGGGACAGGTCCTGTTGTGAATTAAAGTTTATGCTATCAGGTGTTAATCTAGTGGTAGTGTATGTATAATATGTGTGTGTGTGTGTGTGTGTGTGGGTTTGCATATTTCACATTTGAGGACCAAATTGTCCCCAAAGTGTAGTAAAACTTGAATTTTCCCTACTTTTGGGGACATCTTTTGAGGTCCCCATTTGAATAACCTCAGTTTTATAAAAAAAAAAAATCTGTGAATGCAATCAAAACAATGCCAGAAGTCTTGTATTTGGGTTGGTTACTTATGGTTAAGGTGCGAGCTGGGTAGGGGTTAAGGTTGTCATAGTTAGCGTTAGCATTTTTCCCTTAGAAATGAATGAGAGGTCCCCATAAAGATATGTTTACCTGACGTGTGTGTGTATAAAATTTATCTCATACCCTCAGGCTCTGGATTCAAATTCAGAGAATCAGGAGTTCCACAAAAGATCAGCAAAATATGTGCTTACAACAAAATCATTTTGGAATCGCTATTAAATAACATAATTTAAAGGAGTATGAGTACTGAAAGCCCCCGTAATCTGTATTCACTGTACTGGTATCATTAATTAGCAGCCTTAAACACGCTTCCCCAGTCCTCCACAGATTATGGAAAACAGCAATGAAAATCACACTTTGCCTAATGCCATAACTGCTATTGTTTTAGCTGAGAGAGCTGCAGTTGCGGCTTTATTTTTTGCTAATATTTTAATATGAGGGAGTTACAGCTTGCTTACTGAATAAGATACACATAAACAGAAACACAAACTACTGGGTTGTTCCAGTGGAGAGTGAAAATAAGCCCTGTTTGCTGTGTGAGAGGCAGAAACACCTGCACAGACCACACAGAAACACCTGCACAGACCACACAGAAACAGTTGCACAGACCACACAGGTGAGCTTCAGGTGCACAGAGGTGCTCCTGGGAAAGAGCTTATTTCCCGTGGCCGAAACAGTCGACCCGGAGTCATCCAGCAGCCTCTTGCAGTCGGATTACCATAATAATCTCGTGAGAAAATGACAGCAAGACTGAATGTGTGTGTGCAATGGGGGGGGGGGTCAAGGCCTGTGTGTGTGGGAGAGAGAAAAACCAGTCACCCGTGCAGACGAGGAAACGGGAGATGAGGAGAGGAAGCAGGGAGCAAGCGCCCCTCAGATTGGATTTCGCGGAAGCCCGTCTGATGCAGGCGGCCGATTAACGAGTCCTAATTGATTGGGGAGCGTGCACTGACAGGGAGCGTCTGATTGAAGGGGGGACATCTGCTCCTCGTTGTACCTCCGCTTGTGGCGGCATCTCTCGCTACCGTCGATGGCGATGCTACCCACCGATGATGAACCATCACCACAAACTGGAATGAATACATACAACACACAACCCCACCGAAATAATACAGAGGACCGGGCGTCTGCCCGAGAAATAACGGAAAATCTTGTCACAGCACCTGCCATGGTTCCACTTGTCTTCTACGATTAGCCTCACGGACAGTGACGGGCACAGAGACGAGGGGATGAGCCACAAGGGTGCAGAAATTATTATTAGTATTATTATTATTGAAAATGAAATATTATGATTAGAGAGGTTTTTCTGTCAGGAGCAGTGAGGGCTGCTATTGTTATACATAATAACCAAACATCTGTGTGCTATTTAATCAGTTTCTGTGCAGAAAAAATAAACAAGGTAATGTCTCAACAGACACTTATAAATAAATGAAGAGGCCTTATGCCAACATTATGTTCAGTGTGTTATCCCTCCCTGAGCCGTTAATTGAAAATAATGGTGCATTCAATAGTTTGTCCTATAAACAATGATAACACAGTAATAACACACTTGTTGCTAGAGCATACACGCTCTGGCTTTCTTTTGAACAGCAGACACCTGAACCTGATCCCCCAAATACTTCATTACCTCTGAGCTGCAGCACTTCATCGCCCAATACTGCTTTGACAAGCCTCAAAGGATGATGGGAGCCCAACATCTTCCAGTGAAACACCACCTACAATTACCCAAGGCTTCTCGTTCAAAGCAGCACAGATAAAGCCTTTAGACTTTTATTTCTATTCTCTTTTTTAAAGTGGGCATAATACCTAAATTAAACCTATAAAGGATCTTTGATGTTTGGTTGCAGAGCAATTCCTATGAGTAGAGTAAATGAGTAAACCAAGGGTAGAGCCTTCCAAATGGAAGCTTTGATGTCGCTGTATTAGCGAGAGGAGGAGCGTTGTTCTCTTTAGAGTTGCCACGGTAATTGCGATAATCAACAATGTGTGTATCTGAGTGAAGTGGATCCTCTCCAAGCTTAGTAGAGTTTAGTGGATATTTTGTACCGAATGTCCAACAAAAACCACAGGCAGACTTTAAAAACATCTAATGCAGACATACAAATGTTTATTGTTCAAATTCATCACCAGCAAATGAGTTCATGTGAAATGAGTTCATGTGAAAGTTATGAGCGCAATATTTCCCAGTCATCTTCTGCAGTTAACCCACCTTTCAGAGTTCGCCCGCTTCCGTCCGTAAAGAAACATCACCATCACAGCTTTTTTAATTAAATATCTTCTAATTATGCTTTGCTGTTATTGTAGGAAAATAAATATAGAAGGAAACTTTACAAGTTGATTGAATAAAACTGAATATTGACCAAGTTACTGAAACAGACACCAGCTGAGTATATGATGAAAAGACAGTATGCCTTTCTTAAAGAGGCTGATTTATTTGATGAGGTGGTTAGACACTTGATGATCTAATGAAACCACAACAAACAGTAATTCCATCCCCAATGTCTTGGCCCTTCTTACAGCAGAGGCACAGTGTGCAGTGAGCTCCAGTCAGCACAATGGATTTAATGAACCAGTTCAGCACACAAAACACTCGTTTTTATGGCATCAGTAACACCACTGGTTTTACAACCATGCTGTAAACACACAGACAAAAGACAAATGCCTGCCTGTAAATGCCCCCTGGGCTGAGTCACTGACTGCAAGGAGGGCATTTTTTTCCAAGAACATCTAAAGTGAATTATTTTTGGTTGAGCTAAGACCGACCCCGTACATCCCCCCACACCCTCTTCCTGTCACGCCTAATGATGGTGTCTGACATTTTGACATACTGGAGCTACAGAGGTTCCACAGGAAGTTATCTCTAGATCTTCCGTGTATTTTCACCTGCCTATCTTTATATCTGATGCCCACATTGTAGTTTCAACACAGCGAAGAGGAGGAGAAACACAGCCAGCACAGTCGATGGCGAGACCAAACCTGGAGCATCTCGGTGGTTTCACAGCGGGAAAGTCGACGTTACGGCCCGTCAGAGTGGGCTGCAGTACACTTTTCCATGTTTACCCTGTTTCTTGCTAGAGTCAATGCAAATGCAAAAAAAAAAATGGCTGTGAACAGAACCAGAATGTTCTGAACACCACAAAGAGGGGGGCGGTGCCGACCCCCACAGCCAGCCCTCGACGCATGGCCCCCCGAAGGCGTGAAGAGGAGTATGAGCTGGGCCGGCTCCTTTATCAGATCTCAGATAAGAGGCATTGCTGCCAGCCCCATACTATACTTTGCAGTAATTAGGGAAAGTAACACTAGCGGCCTGTTTTAACCTCAGAATGGCCAGTGACGTGCAGTGCGATCTCCGAAACAGTGTTTGTGTGTAAGGGTGTGTCGGTGTTTGTGCTGGGGCAACGGCTGATCTCTGCATACAATGAGCTGGAACAATGAAAGAAGTTCAAAGATCATTTCAATATCAATCAAGAGCCCCCTGCTTTTCTCTGTTTTCTGTTTAAATTTGATGTTAATCAATGTTTTCTGAGTGCTGACCTACGACTTCTGCTTTTCAATCCAAGATCATCCTCTTTCTTCTTTTTCACACAAACACACATTCCAGACAAATCCTTGTTGGTATGATAATATTGATCTTTGCTTCCAGCCCCTAAATGTTTCTTAATTGATAGCTATTATAGTGGGATGGCGTATTATTTTCCTGTTGTGTCCTAATAATGCATTCTTTCAATAACCTAACTGGTCAGCCTGAAAAACCAACTTCCTGATATTGTGACAAGTAGCCTGCTTATGTATTAGTTTATTAACTAAACCTGAATTTTCAATGTAAGATCACCAACTGTGCTTTATAGCTTTGGAACATCTGGAGAAAAATTTACCATTTAAAAAAATGATTCCATCCAAATAACATCCATCGATCCATTCATCCATTTTCTGTATCCATTTATGCTATTCAGGGTTGTGGGGGGAGAGGGGTGGGGGTCTGGGCCTCCATCCAAATTTGATTCCTTAATTTCTTTTGCATAGTGACAAACTGCATGTAAAAATGAAATATTTTCAAAAGGTTCAGTTTTTCTATCACTATTGACAGTCTTTTTGCTCCAATGAAGTATTGTGTGTGTTTGTGTATGTGTGCGTGTTTGTGTGCGTGTTTGTGTGTGTGTTTGCGTGTTTTTGTGTGTGTGTGTGTGTGTGTGTGTGTGTGTGTTTGTGTGTGTGTAGGCAGCAGTGTGTGCAACAGCATGTGCCTGTGAGTGTGTGTAGGCGAAGCAAACGATTGCAAGTAAGCTGTGAAAATAGCCATTAAGAAACAGGATCTTTATTTAATGCACAGAACTAGGCCTCCAAACAGATCAGGCTCCTTGAGCCAGTGGTGGAGATGGGCACAGGAAGCCGTGGCCCCCGGCCAGAGCCAAGGGGAGCAGTAGGTGGCGAGAAAGTGACCTGAGGAGGTGCCAGGCCAAATGATCCTCCTCTGAAATTTACCTTAAACAACAGAGGTGTGGAATTAGTTCATAAATCACACAGCTACGAGTGCCTCGACTGTCGGAATGGGGGAAGGATTGGGGGGAGGGGTGGTTTTTAAATCGCTTAACATTTGCTTCAGTAAGTCTTCAGTTGTATGCAAAATTCCAGCGATATCACATAATGTTCGTATTAGATGGCCTTGCTTCCTCATGCACACAGAGGTGGCACCTTCCACCCTTCTGAGGAACACGCAGGACCAACACAGCCTACAAAATAACGACCCTCCTATCCATCCCAGAGGGGAAAAAAGTATGAGAAAATTTAAATTGTCGTCAGCCTCTATAGAAGCAACATCTATGCACTCATTATATAAATGCCACCTTCTGATCGCATAGTAAAAGTCTGAAGTATCTGATGTGCATTTGTGTGCTTTGGGTTTGTGTTGCTTCTAAAAATAAATCCTATATTTTAATTAATTTTTCACATTATTCTCTCATAATAAACTATATGAGTGAAGGAAACAGTCAGACAGCTTCCCCCACACTAATCGTATGCATAACATTCACATATGTGACCTTGGGGTTGCAGATAATGTGTTTTGTGTATGTGAGTGTGTGTAAGGACAGGCCCAGCATTCCCAGACACTGGGGGGGGGGGGGGGTAGCTTGTCAGGCGGAGCCTCTTGATGCGACCCCAACAGGTGACCGTTGGCAGAACTGACAGAAACTCTAACAAGTCAATTACAGCCCGGCCTGCGAGAATGTCAGGCCTGTGTTTACTTCAAATGGAGGCGAGGCTGGCCGAGGCCTCACCCTGCATGAATGTGCCCTTGACACCCGCACTAATCCAGCTATTTTCCGCAGGAAAAAGCAAATACCTGGCAGGGAAGCTAGTGGTGGATCCATGCTGTGACATTTGTGTCCCTGTAAAAAAAGACAGACGTACAATAGGTGGAAAATGGAGACTTCAGCCTTGGAAGAAGGAACCTGCCAGGCTATACAAATAAGGACTCTTAAGGCAACGCTTGAGAGTCTATACCATACTATGTGCACAAATTTCACCATCAGCTACATTTAAAGCTGGAAAACATAGCACCTTGTTTTGGGGGACAATTGACCCCAGTCTTAAAAACCACTTTGGCAGCAATTTGGCAGATTGGCAGCATTTCCTGTTATAGAAAGGAAAGTTGGACACCCAACACAGAAAATCAAACAAATGATATAATGTTAGATACAACGTAAGATTTTGCAATTTTTGTAAAAGGGAGCCACTGTGTTGTATGAAAGCAAATCCTGCTAAATCACGCTTATCGGGATCCAAAGAAGCCATGGAGGAAATATCGCACCTTACTTGAAACTTGGGCCAAAAATCAGCCATGAAAGGTCTTTTATAAGGCACTTTACAGCCTTGCTATGGGACACTAACACACTTAGCCTGTTTTTGTGTTGCCCAAGTCCCGGAACAAGATGGGCTTGTGTGAGGGACAGGCTGTTAGCTCAATGGTTACATTCACCCTGTCTCAAAAGCTCTATGTGTGCCTTTCACAGAGAGAGTGACCACCTGCATTATCCACATTAGGACACATTCTGGGGAAGCGTGGCTTTGTGCAGGGACTGGGCTTTGAGAAGAAAGAAATATTACACACTGTTAATGTTAACTGTTAAGCCAGACAAACATCTAGGGTTGTATCCAGATGTTAAACTCAAAATATTAATAACAGCAGTAAAAATAATAATAATGCTGGAAAAAGTACATCATCCACATATTGTAATCCAGCAAAACAAAGGCTGTTATAAACATTCTTCAAGACTACAGCTAAATACACAATTACTGAATGCAATGAGAAAAATCAATAAACATTTCAGTTATGATAAATATTATTATTCTTCATCAGGTACCTCTTAAGACGTTATATTTAAAAGATGAACATTAAGGTGTAAAGATGCATCATGATGAATTGATTATTAAGGTGCCAATTCAATACATCGATTTGTAATGCCTGAATTGATTGTTGGCGATAAAATAAAAATCCTCCTACTTCTGGGTTGTGGATGGGGAAGGCTCTTCAGTGTACATAAATGAAGCTCTGCCTGATGACGTTTGTGCTGCAATGCTTTTAGGAAATGATTCTCTATGGCAGCACAAAAAGTCGTTCTGTATACTAGCTACGGTAGCAGTGGTCATGACTCGGAGGTAGCTAAATAGTTAGATAAATAAAAGTGATGTTAGCCGCAGATACACAAAATACTGAGTAACATATCGGTCTTGACCAATACTGAGCACCGGTCAATTGTGTCAGTCTAGACTGATATTCTTGCCCGATATTTATTAAATTGTATTAATATTCAAAGTTAGCAGCACCAGAGCTGAAGACACAATTAAAAAAATAAAGAAGATGATTGCACTGGACAATCATCCATTTTTCATAGTGGAAGATGAGGGATTTCATCGGCTCATTCATTATTTAGAAGGGGTCTCTAAGTACCAGTTTGCAACATTTTTATAATTCATTATTAAATGTGGGCCACAGATCAGGTGCTGCTTCCTTCATGTGTTTCTTTTTTTCTGTACAGTTCAATAGTAGCCTTTTGTCAATTTGTTATATAATAATAAAGTAATAAAGTAATGTTCCGAGATTCAGCTTTATTTTCTATTCCATTAATAGTGTGTAATTATGTTCCCATGGTAACATTTGTGAATGGTTTCAGTGAACTTAAAAAAGGTTTGATTTAGGTTATCAAAACAATCTATTTGATTAATCGAATTGAATCATGATAGAAGCAAAAGATTTCCAATGCATCGTATCATTCCCTCGATAGTCATAATCGAATCATCTTGTGGCCAGTGATTTACGCCCCTAACAAACATATATAATGAACTGGAAGTAAATACGTGACACATTGCATCCAGTATTTTGGGGGAAATTTTTTAGGAGCATTACACTCCTAAAAAAAATACATTATTTAAGAAGATAAAAGAAGCAGCAGCAACCTGTTTTTAAGACTGTGTCTAGGCTGCCAAGCAGCCCAGCGATCCCGTCTGTTTCGTACCCAAGCCTATGGGGGACTGCTGGGTGAGGTGTGTGTAAGGGGGAGATCACTAATCTTCTCACAATGCACAGTTTCACAAGCAGCACGCCAGGGGACGTCCCACGGAGCTGCCATGTGGGTGTTTCTGACCGTGTGTCCGTTATTCCAAAAACGACTTCCTATGAGACCATGCAGAAATTCAAAGAACATTATTATCTGTAACACTATACCTAATAAGAACCATAGTATTGTTTTTTTATTGTTGTTTTTGTTGTATATCCAAGAAATAAATACCATTATCTCTGCCACCAAAGCCGTCACATGCAGATTGGATTTAAGAAGGATCATGTTCCACTGATTCCTGCAAATTCATTTTGGTAAGACTGATATGAAACTATGGTTCGATCGGCAGGCTTTTATCGTGCCTGCGAAACTGTCCCAAAAACCCATTTAAAAAAATATCATGAAAATCTAAACTGCCAGACAAGTTGCCTAATGTGAACAAGGACAGGACAGCAGATTATTTGTGATCCTAGAGGCAAAGCTGACAGTCGGTGCTCGGCTGACGGATGCGTGTGAGAATCTGTCTGGGCTCTGCTCTGGCTCCGCTGCGCATTGTCATTCCCGCATTGCGATTTGTCATGCCTGTCTGTGACGGAACCGAAGGCTTGTCCATGGGTAACTCCCATGATTCCAAGCAGCATGCACTCGGATGTGATTGTGTTCATGTACCTCATTATTCCCTTTGGACTGAAAAGGTAAAGAAGAGGATTCAAAATGAGCACTGGACTGTAATGAGAGAGCATTGCTACCAGGCCGTGGAGTAAAAATATTATGTATTTATAATATTTATATACTGATGAAGAAAGTATTAGTTGTTAAAAATGAAAGTTTGAAAAGGGTTCTAGGTTGATTCTTCTTGTAGGTTGTCAGCAAATAGAGGAATAATCAGTTGTAATATGTAGTAGAGAGTCAAATTTTTATTATGTTGTTGGTGCCAAAAGTTGTATCAATACAGAGATAGAATTACCATGACTTTGTAAGAAAGGAAGTTGCCATTGATTTGCATCCGAGGAGTGCTGGTAGCCGGACAATCGGCTGAAAGTTTGTGGCAGTGTGAGACTCTGCACCAGTTTACAGGTAGAACTTTGAGTGTAGATGTCAGTGTCACTATCGGCCCTGTGCCCCGTTTGCACACTGAAAATAACAAGGTCAAGCCAAGCGAGTCACTGCATCCCCTAGTTATATGTGACAGTCTGGGGCTGTGCGGCTGCCTCCACCCGCTCAGCTCTGCCTTCTCCTGAGGATGCCTCTGATTCATCACGCTTGCCTGGTGGCCCTTGTACACAGCCCACGCATGGCTTCTCCACAGATGTTTCGGTGAAGTACAGTAGGACCCAGCTGACAGTCAGTGTTTCTGGTTATAGCATAATTAAGGCCACACGTGTGGAAGTTCTCAGCTAGTGACACGAGGAGGGTAACCGGGTTTTGGATTCTGCTGATCAGTCCGGTGACAACTGAGTGAAAGTGAGCGCTGCTGGAAGCCGGAGAGGACCAGAACCGTCATTCATGCTGTCTAAGGCGCCCCTTTACTCCGTAGTGGCAGAATATATGAGCCGTTAACACTTTAACGAGATGTGCTTAAATGCCACAGACCCATATAACCCATGATGCTAAAAGCGGCCAGACCAGGGAGGAATAGAACACTAGATAATGAGCAATAATGAAGGAAGAATTAACTTTGCAGAAAGAGAAGCTGAAAGCCTTTTAAAACATTGAAAAGTCACACTTAACGTCAATATTTTCCATTGCATTCAAATTTTTCAAACCTATTACCTACATGGATTGCAAAAGCGACCTGTTTTCCATGTCATTCCACTGGGATCAGTGTACATTACAATCGAGACGGACGATTATTATTTTACGGAGGGCGAGCATCAGCAGCCTTTAGCTTCTTTCACTAATGACAGCAAGTGCATCGTCTAAGAAGCACCGGGTATCATGTGCTGAGCGGAGGGTCTCACTGGCTAGGACTCTGCTGGTGTCCACAGCTGCGGGTCAGCACCGTGGGGTGCCCTCTGACCTTTCTCACCATGTGGGGCACGCTCTGCTGGAGTGAGTCATGCCTGGCTGAGTGCCGATGTGGGTCCAAAGTCAGTGATAATGAGCCCCGCTGGACCGTGCTGCAGACAGGCATCGGGGTCTGACCGAGCCCATAGTCTTGCCCCATTTACTGCCTCTGTAGGTCACCCCCCGCAGAGGGTCTGCCTGCAGGGTGCTCCAGTGATACACTCCTCGCCATTACTCCTGGAAGTCAACCTCATCGGCCAAAATAAACGGGACGGGGCCCGCACCTTTGACCTCAGCTAAACAAACACCGGCTGCGTGTTAGATGAGCGTTTACGTACGTGTGTTACGTCTCAGCACAGAACCTGTCCTCCGGCGCTCTGGCCAAGTCGCTCCGTGTCTAAAGCGAGACCCTGGCAGCCTGTGTCATGCACAGAGAAGGAAACTCTAGCAGGGCACAGGGCTGAGGAGAGGAGTGAAAAGGCCAGGCAGTCCGCATGCAGGTCGCGGCGCGGGGGGGATGGGGGCTTGAAAGCTCCTGTTATGTCTTCATGTTCTGCTACATCCATTAGAGCCTTCTGGAATGTTTATAGTGAGGTTAAGGGGCCAAGGTTTTTTTAAGCACAGGTCAAACTATTAGAGACACTAGCAAACTCAGACTGAAAACCCCACCATTTAAAAATATGTAACATGAACACATCCGTGATCTTCAAAAGAAACCTACAATTTTTGGTTATTTGTTATTAGCCTATTGTTTCCCATTACATTTAAGTCTTCAAACACATAATAAAATATAATGCAGAATGATGATAAGGTCTCTGAGGGGTAACCTTTATTAGTGTACAATACACTATATATTACAATAAATGTAACTGTACTTAAATATATCCATGAAAGAAAGTGATTAACTCATAATATTACATCTAGTAGTCATTAGCTTTTCTGTTCTCTCAAGAATTAAAAGCAGATTTAAAAGGAGGACTGGAGAATAAAGCTATAACTGGAAATTCTTATTCAATTAAGCCAAACAAGTACTCTGTTAAAACAATATAAAATTAATTAAAACATCAAACATACATGAATGACATTTAACAGAAAGTGTAAAAAGTTAAGTACAGAATTAGGTAACCTTACAAAAATGTGACACTGATTCTTTCACAAAAGCAGGAAAACGTCCTGCTGATTTTATAATTGTTATCTATTTTAAATGTCAAGTAAATTACACAATCACAGAAAAGTCTTCAAAGGTAATTGAAAATGTCTCCACATGAGACTGATAATCTGTAGATCACATGACCAGAGACCCTCTCAGACTGTCGGTGCAGGCCAGGCCGTTGCCATGATTAACAAAGGGATCAATAAATAAAACACATGGTTTACTTACCAAAAATTAGGTATAACATTATTTCCAGGAAACAGTTATTCTGCAACTTTCATCCACTTAATGCACAATTTAATGGTAATTTAGCAATTCAATAACAGATTTGTCCATAAAGGCTACGTACCATTTCAATTGTGGCCCTAGTGGATTTTTCATCAATGTCCAGAGTGTCCAGATTTGTAACACTGTAACAATTTAAGTTATAAAAAAAATGGAAATTGGTTATTAAAAAACATGTGGAATTGGTTTTATGTACACGCTTTTATGAGAACACCAATCTCCACAGACCTCGGTAAGCTGCTCATGGAATCACAGCTTCATCCCATCTTAACCTATTTTGTGGTTTAATTTTTCTCTCAAACTGCTGGGAGAGTCAAACTTGAACATTGGGGGCCATCTCTCCTGTAGACTCTAAGCCAAAGACAAATATGTTCTGTCCCAGGCAATTCCCATCCAGCCATGAAAATTGTTTCATGGTATATTCTGTAAACATGCACAGTGAAGGTTTTACACTTCCCTTACGCTTTATTATTTTCTTTCAGATTTTCAGATGGAGAGGACAATGTCTCAGATGAAGTAACATTTCACATATAAGCAACATTGTGCAGTGAAGAACTAGTGTGTAGTTTAGAAATGTTACCAGGAACAGTGCATTTCTAAAATATGCTCCTTAAAATGCATAACAATTAAATCCACGGCTGAGTGTAGACTATTACATACCCAGAATCCACCACCTGGGACAAAAATCAAATTGCAAATCACATCCTGAAAATTGGTAACGACTTAAATATGTCTGGGTGAAATTAGAATAACAAACATAGCCCCACAGTTTATTTTAAGTTTAGGTATCAATTAACTCTAATTGCCTGCTTTAACGAGGGTGACATTTTTGGGGGTTAATGATTTGCTCAGAGGTAAGGGGGTAACAGAGAGTGATTTTGCAGTGTAAAATCCACCCCTCTCCACAGTCTGGATCTATCACTCATTGGCTTTCTCCTGCCAGCTGGTTTGTTTAACGTTCCCAGTCTGGAATGTTTCAGAAACGGCCCCAGAAGTAATTCTACTCCCAGTGAGGGTGACCTGAACCATGTGGGAGGAAGCACTGATTTGGTAAACCTCTGGCCTGATATTTACATTTACATTTATTTACTGAGCATGTACGACACGGCTGATTTGAAGACGTGCTGATTTGTGACTGCAGTCTTGGAACATTTTAGGCTTCCTCTCTTTAGAATGACAATGATAAAAATGTACACTTTCAGCAGAAGTGAAGATTTCAGTGAGATCTCATTTTATGTGCTTTGCTATTTAACTCTGTTTCTAGAAACCTGTGCAACCGCAACAGCAAAAAGCATGGAAACAAAAACAGTGTTATCCAAAAGACATGTGCTTGCAGCACAGATATCTGAAAATGATCATACAACCACAAAAAAAAAAAACAAATTGATTTTATAATAATGAAGGCAGCCATAATTCAGACTTAGCATCAAATCCAGTAAGCAATATTTAAAAAGCCAGGAAAAGCAGAGGTCTCTGAAGATCCTGATTGAGGTAATGGCTTTCTTGACATTTGATCAAAGGGCATTGCAGAATATCCTCATTAAAAACGAACAGTGGACCAAAAAAAATTTTTAAATCAAAGCAGAAAAAATGTCACTCAGTGGGTCTGTCGGCCAGTGAGTGCAGTGAAATGGGCCAGAGAGAGATGGAATGGCCAATAATGTTCTGGAACTGTTCTATTGTTTGATTCGAAGCTAAACCAGTGTGAAGTGCCCCCCCCCCCCCCCCCCCCCCCCCCCCCCCCCAGGCAGATCCACAAATCCTACCTGCTTATCCACTGCCAACAAATGCAGTATGAAGGTATCATCAAAATTAAGAATGAATCTTCTTCACGTGGGTCACATTTCCTAATCCTGAACTAAATGTAGTCAAATAATACGTCGAAATTGTTGATTCCCTAATTATCAACGGGCTTGAATGATGTGCAGAGTTTTTAGCCTGGCTGTAGGTTCACTTTTACATTCGCTTTTGAAACACACAGCTGCTCGAGCTCAAGCAGAGACTAAAATCCTGCTGCCAAAACCAAAAACCTACATTAGCTTCCAGGTGATGAGACATGAATCCCAATTTTTTGTCCTCCACTGCTGACCACAGTAACTACCGATTTCAGTAATTTTTCCACGTGAGTGGTTTGGGTTAATTACCTTGTTAAACCGATCATTTACATTGTGACTGATCCATAGCTGAGCTCGCTAAGGCAGCGCTCAGCTTCATGGCTCTTTGAGAGAGCTGGTGAGGTTGACTTACAGTATGTTCCCAGTGAGGTGGTGGGGGCACGCAGACATTTGCAGACAAGTCGTACAACTGTGTCTCTTTCTGCTGAGTGATTACATGACATAAGGCTTGTCCCCTTTGGGTGCCTTTTAAATGGTCTTTCTGTTTGGTTAAGGCTGTTGTCCCGTGGTCCTGTGCTTCCTTATGTGAAACCTTTGTCCCACAATCTGACACGCTGGTAATTTGTGCAGCTAATGCACTAAAATACAGCAAAGTGTCTTCATGTTAAGTATGATGGCTGCAGTGCCTGAGATTAAACAGTCTTCAAAGAGAATGTGCAGAACTGAACCATTATTAATGTATCAAGACCATTTACTTCTAAAACCAGACACTTGGAAGTGTAGTTTAGCACAGTGTTTCTCAAGGCACTACGGAGAAGAAATGGTCTATATATATCGGTGGAGGTGTGCACATGTGTGCTAACCCTGTGTTTTTCAAACCGGTCTGCAGGGACCCCCAGACAGGCCACATTTTTGCTCCCTCATGGCTCTCAGTTAGTTAGTCCACATATATTTCCCTAACGGGAGCTGGGAGGAAGCAAAAACATGGCCTGTCTGGGGCCCCCGAGGACTGGTTTGAAAAACACAGCGTTAGCACACATATGCACACCTCCACTGATACATATGGACCATTTCTTCTCCGCAGTGCCTTTTGTATGCGCTAAGATAAGCACAAATTGTGTGGTTGCCAGATGTTGTGACCAGTTTCTGCACACCAACATAGCTAGGCTATCCAGATGAAATATGAGTCTCTGCCATTACCATTGACACTGGATGCTCATAGCGTTGTCTGATCCCAACTCACAGCACACTTACCAAAGCTTTTAACTTTTTCCTGACAACCCAGACTAATGACCACAAATCTTGCCTTTGCAACATGAGTTTCTGAGCACTATGAATCAAGGGCAATATTTATTCATTTCTTTCTACAAGCTTTGAAAATTTTCAACTGGAATTCACATTTTCTCTGTGTTTTGTCACTATGCTTCTGTCACCTACCAAAAACTTTTAGGGTTTCTGGATGTAAGCCTTATATATAGCACACTATTAATAATACAGGACCACTGGATTCTGGAAAATTCTTGCTGATTTGTGAGATTTCTTTATGCAGTGAAGTAAAACATTGTGGTTTTAGGCCTTGTACCTGTATTTATGTGTGTGTTGATCTGTGTTGATCTAAGTATTAAAAAAAATCTTTTCTCATATTCAAAGTACCGTAGTGAAAATCTTTAGTGTCATAAAATACATAAAAAGATTGCAGTCAATGATCTGATCTTATCAATAGCCTAATAAAACCCAGCATAAATGCATACGCATATATCCATTTCGGCTATTTCTTTTTAAATTGTTTCTCCAGATCTTAGATTTAGAGACAGAAGCTGGATTAACAGATTACTGATGATCTCCTGTTTATACAGGAATGTCATGCTGGTTACCTTTGTGTAAAGGACCCTGAATGCTGGTGTCATCATTCTTCTGTCCATAACCTACACAAATAGACCTTTCACTAACCAATCATACAGTTACTGTCGTCTACAGCTCAATGAAGTTCATGTGACACTGCAGCCAAGTCCCCAGTTAGGGAAGGCGGTGTCTTGAGACCCCAACCACACCCCCAACGGAGCGCTCACCATACAAGGCAGCGAGATAGCCACCACTGCGGAAATATGGCTCAGGCCTGCAGTCGCGGTGCAAAGCCTCCGGGAATGGCCTGGGTCCTGTGACAGGGAAAATCTATACTATGGTCACGGGCGGCAGTGTGGAACAGTGCCAGCGAAAGCCTTCCGGCTGTCTCTGGGGCTGGTGTGTGCCAGGCTGGCAGAGGCAGCGGCCCAGGCGGCTCCATGACACACGGGGTGGGAAGCGGCACAAGCGAGCAGCTCAAGGCTTCATTGTTTACAGGCCTTCGGACAGAAACCTGGCCTGGGAGTAGGGCCCTACCCACCCGGGTGCCGTGCTGAAAAGATGATGGACGAGTTCAGCCTGGAGTGGAATTCGACAAGAGTTTCAAACATTTTTTGTGGGATGTATGATTGTCCCAATATGGCTTTGGTAAGATGAGCAAAAAGTGTAGGGGGGGTGGGGTGCAGGAGATGTGGCTTTTGCTTGTGTGCAGCATTTTTGCTAAATGCCATTAAATATGTGAATCATTTACTGAATGATGATAAGTTCCTTGCATGAGTGACAAGCTGGGCATGAATATGGCTAAACTAGCGATTAATCCATCCTCCATTTATTTAGCGACGGTCCGAAGTGGGACACTCACACACCTCATTGTGTGGCAGATGAGGGCGACTTACACCTGGCCCTGGGTCTGTTCCCCCCATTGTTGTGGTCATATCGCCGGCTTTGGTGCATATCGAGATATTTAGAGCTGTGATGTTGCCATGACAACTGCTGGTTGAAAGATGGTTGCCAGCTCTCTGTTGTCCCCTAACCCTCCACCTCCGCCGAGTGGCTACCAGCGGCAGTGGGATCTGAGTTAAAGCTGAAGAGGATTTGAATTTATACCCTGTTAACAACCAGGATAAATCTCAACAACAGGGAGGATTAAACTTGCATGTGTTTAACTGTTAGGGTAGTACAACTTGCTCTGTACTCTTTCAGTGATATTTAAGACAGGAACTCGTCATTTGGTTCACAGTTATTGTTTCCTATTTCACACAATGTTTCTGGCAATGTCAAATATGCACAATTATTATTCTTTATTTGTTCATTTTCATCATCATGTTTCATCTCAAAACACCAGATGCTGGTAATCTGGGCTAAAATTATTTGCCATAAAACCTTTATTTGTGATGTAACCATTTCACACCCAAAGAACTATCTAAGGAGTTTAATTATGCGAAGTTGTGCTATTAAGAGGAGTCAGCACAGGCAGTCCCCTCTCATGCTACATCACACGGCTTCCTGTTCACATGGCTTTTCTAAACTACACCCTGCGGCAACAGACGGTGCTGCTCAATATGTATATCTAATGAAATTATTAGGAATATGCACATTAAAAAGTTTTATATAATAGGAAGCATCTCCTTCCAGCTACTTCTTTTCTCCAACTCACTGTTTCGGTACCAGTGGTGAGTCACCCTCCATAGACAATGACTAATACATTGTAATGGAACCTTATGGGTACTGAAACACCCAGAAGACACCCACCCAATGCCTGTCTGTCATAATAAGCCCGTTGCTGCTGAATGCCAGTTGACATTCTTGATGTCCAGAGCACTGGTCTCTGTAATACCAGAAAGACAAGGCTGCCTGTCTCAGCCTGTGGCAATACCAGCTTCCTAAATTTCACAGGACCTGCAGCCACGACTCCATCAGAACCTGCATGTCTCAGCAAAACAGTCAACCACTACTTTAGTAAACCAAAGTGCACGATCCACGATATTCAAACCCGACGCGGCAGAAAGCCACACTCCTGCTCTCCAATGCTCCTTAACACTGAGACGCATCTGTGATTAATGACACTTGGTTCCTGCTATGCATTGAGAAAAGGATGTGTAGATGATAACAAACTGCCCAAGCTTAAGAACCATCCATATTCATAGAGTTAATTAATATCGCCAATTTAATATTGCCGATGTCACAGAAGCAACAAGCATACGTGGATTAATGCATCATCATAAAAGAAAACTGTATGGCAATACTTTACTAGGCTGGTAAATAGTGTCAGAGAAGCCACTTTGTCATATACCCTCCATACTTCTTAGGATAATGGTTTGGCAGTATGACAAACTAGGAGAGAGCCTTGTCCTCTTATGACAAAGGAAAATCCACCTGAACAGCCATCAATAGCTTTTATTTTCAACCATCACAGAAGAAACAGGACAAAATATGTCAGTGGAATTAGTCTGCTAGTCACTTACATACCATAAAACACCCAAGGGCAGTCTATTGCATGGGCTCCACTTCTAGCTAATAAACCAGTGGTCTCTATGCCCATAATGTGATAAGTCCCTTTGACATGTTATACTGGCAAGAGAGGCAAACACAGTGCTCACCACACATGCAGTCAATGCTCAGTAATAGCGGGAGGGACCTTCGCATCTATGCAGGAGACAGCAATAAATGCTCAATCTGACTATACAAACCTATCCTCTAAAAATAACTATACATAACTGTGAAGAATAATCCTAGCAGTGGCTCAGTACCGTGCATTAGAAGCACCGCAGGAACCCTTATCTGAAATTGCACGTACAGACCTCTTCAACCTTTCAACAGCATAAAGACCCATAGCTGATGGAGGAAAGTATTAGTGAAGGACTTGTGCAAGAGGAACAGCCTTCAGGACAGGCTCTTATGGTCATCTGTGAGACCTTACATGAGTGTCTTGGAATCAGCTCTCCACAGAAATCAGAAACTTTAATCTTAGGCTTCCTATTTGACTATTTATGTCCACACCGAATCTGGGACATCAACAGCTGAATAAATTACACAGTTAACGGTAGGAGACATATGTGGACAGTGTGGAAAACAAGAGAGCTGGGTTAAATATATTCAGAATTTACTCAGCACGTCCTTCTCAGTCACCAGCTGCAGGTGGCATTCTGAGCTTCATGGTGAGGATGATGATGCAGGCTGCTGTAGATTATCGTATAATGGTACAAACTATGCACTTTGGAACAGTGGAAAATGAACTCTGTCGTTGTTACTCTCCACCTTTGAGCTGAGAAATTAATTCAAGTGGTTTTATCCATTTTTTTCTCCGTTTACAAAAAGTATGTTTTATCTTTATTTCTAACTACTTGCAGAGAGCAGTTCAAACCAGGGTCCAGATCTCTACCAGCATGTTGGCAACATGTCATCAGAGTTATGTGTAAGGGAAGCTGGCGATAAGCTTTGAACAGGGCATTTACTGAGGTTTTGATAGCTCTGCGCCATGTGACACCACTATGGGTGTTGGTGTTTCAGCTATAGCCAATGTAGAAGCCACGTCGCATATGGGCCGCTGTGCTGGAATATAAACCTGATCTGATCTTCTGCGATTTGAACCTGCATCGAAAGACCCTGGCAGTTGGCCTGACCGCAGCAGGCCAGGAACAAGACAGCTTCCAGACACCCCAGCAATGCAGGACAACCACATGTGACAAAGAATGACTTGTGTCTTCCCAGATGTTCTTGGTCTGAAGAAACTGTGGGCATGCCATGGTTTTGCACTCTCTTAATGAGGTTTTGAGGCCCAGAGTGGGGAGGGTGATCAGCCCACCACCAGTGTGAAAACAGCTGCTGTGGAGTTCACCAAGGTCATCAGTCTCATACATCCAGCAGGAGCAATTAAATCCAAGAATTAGGAACATCAGTGTCACAGTTGAGTTATTAAAGGAAGTATTCAACTACCCTTTACAACACTGGCTATGCAGGAAGTTTGTTGCTGCGAGCCCACGTTACATTTTTCATGTCGATATGACTGGCTGCTCTGTGGAAGTTACTATACAGCAGAACTGAACAAGACCTTTGGCCTACAGAAAGCATGTTTCCTTCCCTGTCACATAAAATAATTTATTTCATACTATCGCCTTAACTTTTACACTGCAAATCTAGTTGTTTCATAACTGATCAAGAGCAAAGGCAGCAAACAAACCATTATCAGGCTTCACTATCAGGAGATAAAATGAACTCAAACGGCTATAGGCCTGCATGTGGTTTGAGCCGTGCTTGTGGGTTTGCGGCACCACTTTCCTCCTTAAAGAGGCTGGCTGTGCAGTAAGGAAACCGGAGAGGAATGGAAATCTGGAATTGCGCGCAGTGGCCCGACTGCAGGTGGTCTCTGTGGTAACAAGCAGCCTGAATTCCTGTGGGGTCACTTTCCAGCTGATTCCAAGGCACCAGCCCATTCCCAGTGCATGCAGCCGCTGGCTCTCCCCGAGGACGCCTAATCACCATCATTTACACGAATGCAGCGTCCTCTCTCATCGCACAGAGCTGCACTTCCTGAACGCTGGCCTTTGCCGTGACCGGAAGCACATCGACCTCACAAAGACATACCCACCCTGGGGTAATTTCAGGCCTGGGGTAAAAATTCCCGACAAACCAACCTTTCAGTGGAGCTTACTAGATCATTAAGAACATAACTTAATGCTTTCAAAACCACCTGCTGCTATTACTGTGGAAAAGCCTAATGAGCAAAATCTCATTAGACAGCGTGACCTCATCTGCCAGAGAAGAAATCAGCCCTGGCATGTTCCTATTTGTATGGAAAAAAGTACCTGCTGGTGGACAAAATGCCGGTAATAATGAAAAATGTTTAATATTAGTTATTTTCAAAAACAACAGAAACTTATTCCAATAATTTTCAATAATCACATTATTTTAGAGGAAGCAGCAAGTTAAAATGATTACACTTTCACAAAATAATAAGGCCTTGGAGCGAAACCATCGCCATCCTAAACTCCTCACAAAAAGAACCTTTTATGGGTGTTGAGGAACAGACTCGGTGACCTGACAACATGTTTGGTGTGAATCAGCCAGAAAAATTTTTTTTTGGTTATTAAAATATGTGCATTATAAGGAAAAGAATATTACTTGACCTCAAAGGGATTCTGACTCATTCTGGAGAATCAACACCTCATCAGTATGTTCCACCTCCCATAATCCAGTTATAAAGTGTTGGGGTGACAACTAGACAAGAATGTTTAGTTCGATTTTCACAATGACTTCTCTTATGTGTAGAAACAGCTTAAGGTATATTGCCCAAACTGATTACTGACAGATCCTCGAGAGCTGTTTTCATGCCTTACTCTGAATTGCTCCCTTGTTTATGATATGGCTCAGGGCTCTTCAAAGTTGGACATTTTGTTTTCAGTTCTTCCTTATAGTTAGTTAAATAATTGCCGATTCTGATTGGCTGGAGGCTTCACACATGGCTCACAGGTAAAGGAAGGCTGGAAAATCAACAGTGCTTGGACCTCAAGGACCGTGAGCTGAATTGCCCTGATACAGCTAGTTATCCAGATGTAAATATTTTTTGAAATATGTATCAACAGATTTATAATAAAATATTACTATAGCAGCTGGTAAACAGAAAGGGCCATGCTATCACTGGCTTTGAAGCAATCCATAATTTATAGGAATAGTGCGCTTTTAAGAGCCACGACTGCATTACCACCTGTTCAGTACCTCTGTCAACAATACACAGGCGCTGGCTAATCCATGCTCAAGTGAACAATGCTGTGACCAAAATGCACAAATGACAACATAATCATATCTTAATTGTTAAACGAACAATTATTAGTAGGCAAAATCAGGTTGCCTGATATAAAAAAAATGAATTTTCTTGGTTCCATGCATTGAAATTAACTTATTATACCTGGAAGTTTCTCCGCAGTATTTACAAAACTTTGATTAATGAGCCGCAACCTTCTTTGAACATTTTGAAAAAGAAACCTTTAGACAAGAGCAAGTTAAAATTTATATTTAATGTAAACAGTAATACAAAACATTTAATTGTGTAAAATTACATGCTTATTTAATATTAGACAGTATCAAAGTGGTCTTATCAAGCAACCCTACATCCAAGCGACAAGAATGATTAGAAAGGTGCTTGCAGGTAGATTCTAGTATATTCTGAGTTGCTTTTATTCCTTCAGTTCCAGCACCACTGCAAATGGACCCTGGAGTGTATTTTCAGATCCCGGTGAGTATGGAGCAATACACATTAAACATACCAGATATATATACACACGCACGCACAAACATACAACACACTCAACATGTATTTTGGCTGTTTGAAAAGATTGTAATAAAGGCACAGTTGCAGTAAAAAAAAATGTGTGTGTATATATATTTATATATATATGTATATGTATGTATGTATGTATGTATGCACAGCTGAGGGGATTCTCAAAGTCTGCGGCCAGAGCGGCTGGCCCTGTGCTGTGGACCAGGTGACCCAGGATTACATTCAGAGTATCGCTGCTGAGGAGCAGCTGCAGCATCTCCTAGCCGCCCGTCTGTCCCTCACGCCCGCAGGCCTTCCTCTCTCTGCTCTTCTGTGCACTGCAGGGTCCAGGCGTTAATCAGAAAAGCTGTGTCCTTTAATCATCCCAGGTTAAGGTTCGCTGGTAATAATAATAATAACAATAATAACAATAATAATAATAATAATAATAATGATTAAAAAGCATCAAACTTTAATTGTGCTGATTATTATCCATCTATCTGCTTTTCCAATCATTAAAAATGAGCAAGACTATTACTGACAGTTAGAAGTAGGTACCTAAATTTGCTTTTTTAGAGGAGCAGCAGGGCCAGTATAAGAGTGAGCACATGCACTGAGGGAGGGGGAAGCTTCGCCCGGCAGGTTGCTGTGTGAAAAGGAATGAAATTGGCCTTGTCCATGCTAACTGTGTGAGCTGGCGGCCCAGTCTGGCCAACTGCAGCCCAACTGGCCTGCCTGAACAAAATACAGACATCAAGACAGCAGCAAGCCCAGCTGTATGGCACTTCTGCTTGGCTCCCAAGGAAACTTTAAAGTGGAACGCGTCAAAACCAGTACCTAACCAGTACCATATATTTAGCTCCAATGATCAGTACTCTGATTTGCCTCTGCAATGTTATCATCAGGGAGCTTCTGCATGAGGCAGAAAATGGTATAAAAAAAAAAAAAGCCTTTATAAGGCAGGCATGATAGGAAAAAGGATTAAGAGACACTCTCAGCTTTCACAGAAACGGCCGAGGCTGGAATGGAGAAGGCAGTAAGGCAGAGAACACGTGCACCACAGCACAGCGAACGAAGGATCGTACAAAGCAGCATACGAGTTCGGAGCCTGCTGGCTGGCTGTGGGGAGATGGCTGGATCTCCTACACTGCTGCAGTCATGGGGTTCTTCTGCCTGGGGTCGCCGTGCCGCTCCTCTGCGTAGCTGAAGCGCTCCGGGCTGGTCGTGCGATAGCCGCCACGGTTCATGGTGTCATAACGAGGCGACCGCAGAGGAAGGGTAGGGGAGGGTGGGACGTCATGCCGGAATGGGCCTCTCTGCTGGGGTGGGGGCGGGTAAAACTCCGGGTCGGCTCTCCTGGGGTCGGCCATCCTGCGCTCTGGTGGGCGGGGGTACGGATCACGGGAGACGTAGCTGGGGTACCCAGGCTGCGGCCCGGGATAAATGGCAGGCTCCCTGTGGCCGGCTCTAAGCGGTAGAGGGTAATCGTGAGGGTCAGCCATCCCTCGCCTGTGGCAGAAAAAACAAAAAGTGTGTTCTCAGGACAAGGACAGTAACTTCCCACAGGAGTGCTTGTTATCCACAGGAGACTAAATGGGCGGTCTGGGGGCAAATGGGGGACGGGGTGCAAGGCACACAGGGACTTAGGCTGGGTGCACAACCAATTAATGAGCAGCTCAAAGTGGGCTATGCAGGCTGTTGTGGCCCTGAGGAGCCTGTCACAGGCCTTCTACAGCTCTCACATCTCTACAGAGGCTTGACCAGTAACAAGATGGCTAATTTCCATCTCCATCCAAGTCTCTCTCTCTGCATGAGTGATTAGAACTAATTCCCCGGGTAATGCTAGCCATGTAGAGGCATAAGTCAGCACGACTCGTGGCTCAACCCGGACCCGCCATGGATCGGGTGACTTACACCAGCTGCACAGCGGGTCCGCGGAGCCCCGAGGGGGGGCCTGGTCCTTCCGCATAGCTCAGCTATTACACACGGAGGAGGGTGGCCTGAGCAGGTGGTGGCAGACATTACCTAGATTGGATCTTGGCACCCAAGCCACAGAACCCCCCTCCCAAAATGATGCAGCGACAGAGGGGGAACAGACACGCACAATTTCAGAGACCTATCTGTGTACGTGACTTGAGACTATGAGAACGTTTTTTGGCTACATGACATATTCGTTACGGGTATCCACTAACTGTAAGACTCCCCCGGGAATTCTCGTACATGGACGTGGCGTTTCTCCTACTGTGCAGCTGAAAAGTGAATATTTTAACCCCGCGCATGACGCGACCCACCCACAGTGCTTCACAGGGAGTCTCCACTAGAGCCCAGGATTGAAAGACAAAGGCATCCCAAGCATCACCAGCACATGCTTAATCTCTTCTTGGACTTGGCCACCCATAAAGCAAAATATTCTGCCATCCAGCAGACAATTGGTCAAGGCCTTATGATGTCATGAAAGTCCTGGAATGTAGATATAAAGGGCATAGGTTAAAGTGAAGGACATAAACAAGAGGATCCAGGAATTTTATCAGTGGAGCCCCTTGTGCCGAGAACACACCCATGGTTGAGAAACACACTCAAGGCCACCCAAAATAGCCAGTATGAAGAACAGGAAATGAATCACGCTGCTTTAAAGTCTAATTTAGTTTACCTAGCATGTAAATTAAAACACGACAAGGTCTGTTAACAATTACAAAATTCTCCTACTCATAAAACACATGGAGGCCAGCCTGCTCTGTCAGTGACACCTTAAGGGGAGAAGGCTGGTACAGTAGGTCGGGGGTTTGGAGAGTGTGGGTGGGCACAGGTCATACAGTGAAGAGTGGCAGCTGTGGAGGATGCCAGCATCACCCAGAGCCCATCTATGATGTGCCAAATGGGCTTATCATGAAACAAGCCCCTGCCACCCCAGAGGTGCAGTCATTTATTCATCCATGTGTGGAAGCCGGGATGTTTTCGCATATGGCAACTTGCTCCCTATGAGAAATCCAGTACCGTATTGGAGGGTCATCCAGCACTCATGGAGCAACTGGATTAAGGGACCAATAGTGATAACACTGCTGACTACAGCATTTAAACCCACCTCCTTCCGGACATGGGAACAGATCCCAGACCAGTTGTACTCCCCCACATATGCAGAGACTTTGGACTTCATGCTCTAACTGAACACAACTAGTGTTAAATACTCTTAGAGAATGTTCAGTTACAGAATTATGCTCAGAAGGCTCTGCGATCCAGCTCAGGGGAGCAGAGGAATTACATGTTGGCAGCCCCCTACCTGCTCAATTTCTGATGACTGATACATAAAAAAATACTACTTGTCTAATACAGTTGTGTCATTACCATGACATGTATCATGGAATTAACTGTGTCAAGCATCATATTGTTGTACCCTTACAACTTGTAAAAGAGGCTGTAATTGTATGTAGCCATTCGTGTAGAATTCCAAATGAAAGACTTAAAAACTATAACAATAAAAATCTAAAAAATAGTTCCCTATTGTTAGATTCCCAGACCTGACGTAACTTAGAAAAGCTTATCTTGTTACCTCCGCTTTCATTTCCTCTGGATGTAAACCTTGCCAAGTGATCTTTACGGCTACAAAGGTTACACTCCTAATTTTAAAATTTAACTTCTTTTTATTTATGAGACTAATATTATTTGAAATACATAAACTGGCAGTGTTGTTGGAAGAAACCATGAGAGGGTCTTTCATCAGCCAGGGCCCTATGATGCAGTTTAGAAGTTATGAAACTTGAGGTAACTAAATTTCACTTCAGAAATTAGATTTCATTACCCCATCTACTTTTCTGTGTAACGAAATTACAGTGAAATAACACTTTATTTGGTGCAAAACTGTAGCCACAACAATGGAGCAATAAAGGTGAAGTGAGAAATAATGAAAACAAAGACAGTTCAAAAAAACAATGCCGTCCATCAATACCGTGAGGCGCAAGATGAAAACAAGACAGGGAGGAAGTGACATGGGAGACTGAAATGAGTCACATCATGAAAGGAAAAGTTCAGTGATACTGTTTGACAGATGGCATCTAGTTGTGCAATTTGAGCGTGTCCCAGAATAAAATCAGCTGTATCTCTGAAACATACAAAACCATGGGATGTCTAGGTTAAATGCAAATGTCTGGATTTCAGTACTGCTGATTCAATTGATATCTTCTAATGGGTCACATATCTACCTTAGATGTCACATATATATGCTGCTGTAACCTCTACAGGTCTAAATAGCATAAGGCAAAACTTAGCATCTTCAAATGTTAGCGCATGAATGTTCATGTTATACCTATGAACAGAGAACATTACTTTTCAATTTATGATTGTTGACAAAAACCTGGACCAGTCTAGATGTATTCTAAGGCTTGATATGTAAAATATGAAAGTGTAAAGATGGTGTAAATCAAGCCACCCATTTTCAGCATTAAATGAGGTCAACCGATGAACAGTTTGCATGTCAACTATGTGAAAATGGTGGTGGTCAACTGGAAATGATATCAAAGTAGACAAAAGGACTCACCCCTGATTATTATATTTGTTTGTTTTTTTTGTGTCTTTTTAAAAAATGCATCCATAAAACTGAATACAGCTTAAAGAATTTAACTTATAAGGTATAAAGCTGAATTAGGCACACACATACACTCAGACATATAATCATAAACCATGCCTCAGTGTATCTGGAGTGCAGGAGGAAACCTAAGTGAGACGGAAAACGTGCAAACTCCACACACACAGAGCAGAGGTTGGACTTAAACCCTCAGGAGATGTGAAGCAGCAGCATTACCCACCAAACCACTGCACTGCCCTCAAGGCCAATGCTCAAAGAAAATCAATACTATTGCTCAAACTGCCCACCATACCTGTTTGTTAAATCAGAAATAAAGAACAGAAATAAAGCTGCCGTTCTTGGACCCGATCCACTGTGTAGCAAGTAGCGTTCCTCCTCCACTTTGTTCAACTTTGTTGAATAATTTTAACTAAACTTCCAAGTCCTCAGAAGAAAAAGGGTCAAGCTGGTAGGAGCACTTGTATGCAGCTAAAAACAAAGCAAATACATGCAAACCTTACAGTAAATCACTCCATCTTCAGCTCCAACCATTTTATTTCTTGAAGCTACACCCAAAGTCCTATCACTAATACTATGACTAGTAAGAACAGCTAAACTACAGCTAAATTAAGATTTGGGGTTGATGTCAAGCAGGTATCCACTCCTGTTTCTGCTTTGTACTTAAATTTAGGGTCACGTTTCTAGTTCTTACTGCTGGCAAGGAATAAGTTACAGCTCAGAACTAAACAAGAACACCGAAGACTATAGGAATTTCAGCCACTATATAGCGAAAGTGATGAAGAAAACAACTTTCTTTCACCCAACCTGAGGCACAGTGGCCGGAATGTGCAGTTTAATCATTCCATTAGCACTGCAGTAAGGAAATGAGGGTCTGTCGAAATAGTGTGGAACCTTGTCTCAGTCTGATAATCCAATAAACTGCTGGAAAAGGTTATGGGGGGCTCTGATTGGATAACCTGCGGTGGAGCTATGCCGGCAACATCCCTCAGCTATATTTGAGTAATTGTTATAATGGGGCACATATGGAGAAGCCCTCCTGGCTGCCCGGCCCCCGAACATGGATCGCCATGAGGACTCAGCCAGTCTTCCCAGATGCTGGGGGACCATCAGTCCCAAATGAGCCCCCTACTCAAACCCAGGGTGGAAACGATTACTGGGGGCACGGCACTTTAAGAAGGTGTGCACACGAGCAGGCCTCTTCATGGCATACTAATACAATGTAGCTGAAACGAGGCACTGAAGTCATTTGAAAGGAAATGGGTTTGAATGAGAACCCTGGGGGGTTTTATACAAAGTTCAGCTTTGAAAAATGTATTTCTCAGGAATACATTTGGTGCAGCCTCAGCACAAAGAAGTATTGATGCTGCAGGGTGAAGTGTCAAAAGCAGAGCCATGTTTTATTTTAGCAAGACATGAAAACAAGCTAAAGCAGGAAAGTGGGATAAATCACTGCTCACAAAGCAGTTATTTTGGGTTGGAGTAAATATGTATATTTCACAAGGTCTTGCTGTACTATCGCTACTCCTCACCCTTGCTGGATGCAGACCTCTCAGATACTGTCGTTTGCACATCTTCGAAAGAAACAGCCGGCAGAACCGCAGCTCTCTATTAACGCAACCACTGTTTTTTTTTAATCTCTGGGGACCCCAGCTTGCTGCCATTACACTGCAGGGTGCATTTGGGGGCAGGGGGGGTGGGGCTTGTACATGGACAGACTTGTCGTTCAGTGCAGAGAAACCCAGCAACTGCGTACGGCTCCGACTGCAAGGTCTGCGCAGATATCAATTTGCAACCTCTCTGTCTGTGTCCTCATCTCTAGGGAGCAGATCAGGTAACTTCCCAAGGATGAGCGAAGGGACTCAGAGGGCAAACACTCCAGGGCTAATTAGGAGCTTAAAATAGCACTAGCCAGCACAGTGAGTGTGAAGGGAGGGCCTGCCCCCTGCTCTCGCTGCGGACATGCGGGTGGGCAGGCATGCGGGCGGGCGTACCGGGGCAGGGAGGCATACTGGCGCTCGACGTCCTCGTAGCGGGGAGCCAAGCGGCCGTCCGCACCTCTCGCTGGCATCTGTCAACAACAGCATGCAATGTGTCACAAGAAGCAGGAGAAACAGCATAAAATGCACATTTTTAAGAAGAGTTTTGTGGAAGCATCTCAGACTTTTTATTCTTGATACTGTAATTAACGTAGTAATTATCAAAGGTAAAAACAGCACACAAGCCAAAACAAGTGAAAAAATAATGATAAAAGTACAATTTCAGCGGCGTAACATGTCAGCACGAAGAGAAAGCTAAATACATTTTACACATTACCCAGAATGAAATTTTACCAGGAGATCTTGACAAGTTTGAACATTATGGGAAACAGGCATCTCTATCCCTGAGCTATAGCAGAGAAGGCATCATCAGTCATACTGAGTAATATCAGGCTCGCCCTTTATTCAAGCTACCCGCATTCATGTTCCCAGCTCCATAATAATGCCATCTTTAATGTTCAGCTATCAATCTGGATTTCTTAAATGAGGCTAGGAGGCCCTTAATCTATGAACCATCCAAGGCATGTGATCTGTGAATGGGCCCTATGTGGGATGCTGCTTGATGGCTCCACAATTTTGAAAATGGACTTGAAGTCTCTGGCCCGTTTGGTAAAGCTGTGTTTACTGGACAATAAACAGAGAGTTACTGACTGTAAAAGCTGCACATTGAAGAAGCAGGACAGGAATAGTATGGATGTTTTTTGACTTTTGTCCTGACAAAGATTTTTAAGGATACAATGGGCTGCAAAGAAATACAAGGAAGTCAAATGAGGCCTGAACACAAATGACCAGATCTTATTTTCGGGCAGATCAGAATGTTCAGAAAAGCTGGAAATAAAATAAGGAATAAGTACAACCAGCGCCAAGATAAATTAACTCAATCATCACAACCTGCCACTGGGAAGCCAGAAGACCTAGACAGATGACAGGACACTATGGAAAAAATCAGTCTGCCAGGTCACTAAGAATTCACTAAGGTAAATGTCTGCCCTTGACAGAAACACCTGGAGGAGTTGGCCAACGGTGTACACTGCAGTAATTCTGCAACACAGGAGCAAATACCCAAACCTGCAAGCGATCAGCAGGGCGCATAATTAGACAGAACAGCCCACAGAGACATTTTGTTGCTACAAGACAGGTCAGCTGTACACAAAGGCAGAAAGACCAGTTCTGTTTCCAATCAGAGTAATTTGGTTTCTTCCAGGTCCACTCACATGGATGTTTGCTCAACAGCGTACTGTAACAACTCTAGCAGCAAGCTTAGGAAACAAGAGCGCACTTGAGGCTGGATGAGAACATCAGCAGACTCCTTGTGCACCAGTCCCCGGTGAACATTCAGCACTGCTTCAGTAGCATATGGTAAGGTGCCTCCACATTGACTTGCCAGTTCAGGTCTTTGCTCTTTGCCCAGTCATGATGGAAAACATGGTCACTCTAACTTCTCACTATGGTAATGCAGCCCTGAGGTGGGTGGGGGCTTTAAGTATACTAATGATATGGTCATGTTCTTTAATCAGAACTGATATACTGAATATTCTCTGCTTGTCATGCCATACGCCTGACATGACAGCTAGCAATAAACACTCTGCAAAGAAAGACACGAAAGCACTTCATCTTTGAGCTCAAGAGCAGATGAAATGAGTTTTAAAAGGGAGTTTGAAGTTCTAAGTGCTGATAAGAGTGTATCTTAACTACCGACAAGCCGACTGTAGAGCAGGAGAGACTGGGCTGGATGAAGGGAGAAGTGTGAAGCGGCCTGGTCAGCTGGGGCCCTGTGGGGCTGAGTGACACACTCCAAGTAGAGTGATACCCAGCCCTGCGTTCATTTAATCCATCTCCCCATGACAAGAGGAAAACAAATCTCTTCATCAGCACAGCAGCCTGAGAGTGTTTGTTTAAGCCAAGCTAATGCGCAGGGTCGGATATGGGACTTGTTAAATGTTAATAACTGATAAATGAGTTTATTCAGGGAGAACCTTTCTGCACTACTTAATTACAGCACAGGATCTAATCACCATCTTTTCATGTGTAGACTAGGAACATCCTTTTCCTCCCCTGAACCTTGCTTGTGAGACGTGATTGCACTGTTGCATGTGGTTTTATCATAGACTTTGCGGTAGACGTGTTCTCTTACTAATAATGTGAGAAATTAAAGTTCAATCAAACCATGACAGGAACTAGCTTCAATAATTCATCAAGGACGCATTGTAGACATTCAACCAGAAAATACATATTAATACATACATATATATGTTTAACATCATTTCTATATCATACTATGATTTTGTCAATTTGAAATGAATGCAATGGTGATAACACAAATTATTGATTTATGGGGCATTAAAATACAACAAAAACTCTGAAGGCATTATAGAGCTTCAACAAATCAAAAACATCACAGAAGCCCAGCAATCAATAGTAGTTTTTCTAGGTGGACTGTGAGACCAGGCTGTAAATTATCCTTCTGATGAAAACTATGTCTAAACAAAATTTAAAGGTAACATTGAAAGCCAGTGAAACCGTATTTCATGTTTATTAGGTCTTATTTTGCTGCTGCTTGCAAGTTCCAAGACGACTAATTTCACTACACATATTTATGCTTAGGATATAAACTGCGAGCTTAGAACAAACGTCCCCCACACCTCTCAACATACGCTGACATTTCAGATATTTACAGTGGGTATAGGCTAATGGTGCTCGCCTGAATGGTGCTACTTAGCCTGCTATTATTATAGGTGTACTCTGTCTGTTACCTGATCCCAAATCCATGGAGTCGTGTTCTGGTTTAAATGTGAAGTTGGATTTGATCCACAAGCACAAATCTTGAAAAAACATACAGGCAATTTGACAAATTGGGAAAATGCTCACTGCCAACATTATGCCCAGGTGAACAGGAACTCAAATGACAGTGTAGGGTACAGGTGGGCAGGAACTCGAATGGCAGT
>JAODJW010000001.1:33953213-33979238 GCA_026777045.1 Hyperopisus bebe | reverse complement strand
GTAGGGTACAGGTGAGCAGGAACTCGAATGGCAGTGTAGGGTACAGGTGAGCAGGAACTCGAATGGCAGTGTAGGGTACAGGTGAGCAGGAACTCGAATGGCAGTGTAGGGTCCAAACAGACTGTCACTCTGATGCAGTGTCAGGTAGAACCCCATGTCTCTGACCATTCAGGCAATCCATGGAGCGGAAAAAAAAACCCTAACAAGACTCAGAGTGCTTTTCCGCTGGACACCACATAACCTCAGAGCGATTACGGCCCACCATGTGCGAATTCCATGCTGAGGGCTCCGCTAGACCCTTCTACTTAGAGAGGTGATTATCGAATCCTTCCATCTGCGTCCCACAGAATCAGGTCTTTGGCGGAGGTGGAAATCTGCTTTCCTGACTGAGGGAGGGGCCCCCTCGCCTGGCGGCAGCTTGCTGGTATCCTTATTTACAGGGAGTGTGATTGGAGGTCCCAACCCCACGCCAGCCCACTTCTCGAGAGCTAATGCTTAAAGAAAATCATTTCACGCCATAGTGAGCAAAGGAGAGGCATGAGTGGAGAGTAATTCAGCCACAAGAGACCAGCAGCCTGACTCCAGGAGAACATTCCCCTCCCATCCCATCCCATCCCCTTGAAGCAGAGGCCTGCATTTCCTACAGTGGAAGGAAGTGGCCGTCTACACCGGCCAGCATGATTTACAAGAACGGCATGAAAGCGAACGAAGGAAAGAGATGACAGAGATTCAATATACAGGGAGAGTCGAGGACAGGAGCTTTAATTGAGTGAAAGGCCAGCAGAAGAGGCCAATGCGGAGATTATCAGCAGATGGCAGGCCGGAAATATGCAGAGAATTCCTGGCAGTTAATATATAAAAATCTGCGCAGCACTGCCATGTACAAGACCTGGGCTCTTATTAATATCAGTGTTGATTAATGGGCAGCACAAATCCATCATACAGCAGGCTCGTAAAACAATGTAAGTCACATGTCGCCAAAGGGATTACAAAGAGCAGTTTAAAGTATGCTGTAGATGAAATAAAGGCATTAACATGCAGAGCCATCCGATGCTTAAGAAACATATCTACTGAAAATGGAATATGTAGACCAACATCCTGGATTTCTCCCCAGTACATACGACCAGCAACACTGGCCGGAAAAGGACCAAATGTGAGAATGCTGCAAAATGTCTATGAATAGAGAATACAGATGCTGCATGGGTTACAATGGGGTTACGTTCTGATAAACCTATCGTAAGGCGAAAATTCATTTTAATACAGTACACCTAACTTAAACATCATAGCCTAGCCTAGCCTAACTTAAACATGCTTAGACCACTTACATTAGCCCACATTTGGGCAAAATCATTAACGTAATGAAATACAGTAACATGGACCATTGTAACTCAAGGATCATCTGTAAGTGATTCTAGTTTGTCCATTTGGTTTTGATCAATGTAGACCATATTCTAAAGCAATATCCTACAGGACAGAAAAGCTAAACACACATATACATAGCAATTTCACAGTGTTCCTGATGACAGCCTGTGGTTTGCATTGTAGCGTCTTTCATGAGCTATTTGCAGGTAGCTGGATCCAGGCAGAGAACGAAGAACTAAGGAAGCAGGCTGGACATGGCAGCTCCTGTGACATCCAGCTTACAGGCAACCAAGACTGAGGGAGGAGATGCCGGCTGCGTCCGTCTTACCTGCAATGCCGGCTCTGCAGATAAGCTGGCTAACATACAGTTGGATAAATTATATCTGCCACTGCAAATATGCAGAGACACACTCACGCCATTAAATGCCAGTGGTATGGACTGATCTGCACTGCAGACTTCATCTGAATGTTTCATTCCTTCATTTTTGTATCAAAAACTGAGTAATTGAGGACTGTCACTGCAAACACAGACCACGTCTGAAAAGTGAAGTATTTGAAAAAAATATTCTAATCTGTGACTAGGAAAACAGCAGCACTGGAAGTAAAAATGTGGCATTCAATTTAACAGCACTTGAATAAAATATGCATTTTAAAAGGTGAAAATGTGAAGATGCCCAAACCATCTGAGAGCCAAACTTACAATTTAAAAAAGTGAACTAAAATCGGCTTTTGTGAAAAGCCTTGGGAGAGAGACATGGTGCTGTCAGATTTATGAATCAGATGGGTGGCTGAAGAACAGACAGCATCACATTGGCAGCTATAACTGCAGCAGAGAACAAAATACACTGTGTCCAGCTCGAACCAACCACAGATACACAAAACCTTCCAGTAAGTCAAGCCCATTGCTAGACAGAGGGGGTCACATTTACTAGCCATAAATGAGAATCACTTGACTTGTATCCCGCAAGCGACACTTCCACAGGCTTTTTGCAAGCTTTTCCTCACTCCTATCCATGACGTGTGGCTCTGATTGGACTTCATGCAGAACCCGAGAGAAAAGGAACACCTGGTGCTACAAAGCAGGGCTGCGCTAACACAAAGAGCCCACTACAGAATCCCAAAGCCCGAGGCCTGTTCAACAGCCTCAGCAGCAGAATTCCATGGATTCAGAGTGCAATGGCATCGCAGCTGTCCTTTTCACACATTTTGCATTCCAGCAGATATGAGCTCTTTTCCTACGATTCCCCCCTCCCCTGTTCTGTGACACAGAAGATACAATAATGCCGAGATCTGCCGGAGCAGTTCTGACCTCAAGCATCGCAGACTGCTCTGGTGAGACAAAGCCAAGTGCATGCACCCAAGCCTCCGTCTCACAGTTCCTCTTTCGCTGTGTAATTGCTCCCATTCTTGAGTGCGATCCATCTCCAATGCTAATTAGCGGCGGGCTGTAACAAAGCTCCACCAACTGGCTCCGAACACGACTCCCGCTGGCAGCTGCCAGGACGGCCAAAAGACGCTTGGCAAGCGCTGATGAGATTCCTCTGATAGCTTTAATTTTTTATAATTTCCTTTAATGAAGTTCCATTGATTTTGACTGGGCACAGAGCACAGTGAGCGGAACCACAGGCGACGACAGGCGTCCTACTGCAGGCTGTGCTCAGTGCTCCGGGGTGTGAAGAAGCTGGGCCACTAAATTCAACTCTCAGCAGTACCAAAGATTAAGGTGTAATGGCACTTTCCCAAAAGCACACTCCATTCAGGGGAAACAATGGAGTACTGCTAAGAAGCAGCTCGCTTATGCAATTATGCCTATTTTTGATCTAACATTGCATACATTCGCATTTTCATTATGTAAAAACTAAGGATGCTTTCAGAGCTGTCTAAGCTTAGAGACATGGAATTTTGAATTTTAATTAGATCAAATCTGACATCTTTATCAAAGTGAACTGGAAAGCCAAAAGTTTATATTATTATAGAGATAAAAACAGCTCAGTTAATCCACAAAATGTCATACACTCTCACAACAAAACAAAACTAATTAGTAGGGATAATCAGAGATGCCATATGCAGTTTCCCAGTTTTTGTGCAAATCAACAACACTGAAGGTCAAAGTATAAAAAAGCCACTTTCATTTGCTTTAGCTCCTGCACAAATAGATGTATCTAAAACCTCTGCATAACTACACTTTAAACACTTGCAAATTAGCAGCCTTTTCCTGACACAGTTTTTAAATGTTATCTCTAAACTGGTTTTTAACTCCCAACCCCAAAGAGTGGGGTGGACTAAGTGACCTATTCCTTTGAGTCACCTTTCATGTGCTTAAGTTCTTAAGCTAAAACTCAATAAATTCTATGATAAATAAATAAAATGTAATTCTGGCCAATGCTGCTCTCTGAAAGCTGAGGATGTCCTATACTTCCCAGGAATTCAGTGTCCTTTGTTCCTATAATCCTTAGGAGGAAATTTTAAGAGGAGGAAATTTGGGATGAAAGAGCCTATCTGAGTAGCTGGGGGTTAAACCCCCCCCCCCCCCCCCCCCACCTTACTAGGGCCCTTTATCAACTTCCCAGCTTGATGACGTTCAAGGACGACTTGCAGGCTTGAGAAAAAAAAAAAGAGAGGAGGGGTGTTTAAAGCACCGGCATTCCAGACCTGACAGGTTGGTGAAATTAATCTCACACCTCTGCGATCCTTCCAACATGTTCAACGCCCTAAAGGTCTCTAAAGATTGTCATTACGATGCTGGCGTCCTAGTTTGTTTCTTGACCTGTTACGAGCCTTTTCACGTCCCCATTTGTAGGTTGATGAAACGGTTCTGTGGTGTTTCATATAATAAAAACGATCCCTTTGCTCGATGGATACTTTCTCAGAGGAAAACAAAAGGGGTGACCAACTTTCGATTTCTTCAATTTCTTGGAGGACTGGCGATCTTTAGGGGAGTAAGTGGCTTTCTCTGCCTTGTTAGGCTTAGCCAGCACAATTCGCTGGCACACACTGCGCTCTCTCAGGGAGAGTGGGGAGCAGCTGGCTGGCCTGACAGGTCGAGATGGAGGTGTAATGGGGTGGAAGGTGCTTTTTCACCCCACACAGAGATGATTGCCAGGAAGCACTCACCTACAACCAAAAACCACCTTTCCTCCTCACGCCCCCTTTCCCCCTCAATTTTGAGAGTCCAGATGCTTTTAGGTGTTCCCTAAAGGTTGATGGGCAGCCTTCTGTGCGGGGCAGGTGAAAGCCGTCCCTGAAACAGTGCTCCAGTCATACTCCACGACGAATAGCGCCATCCAGTTTACATAGAAACAGGATCGGAACCACAAGATGCTCAGCATCTTCACGCATCATGTCTTTCTTAATCTCAACATACATGTCTCTCACACCAAGCAGACCATTCACGAGAGCCCTGTTGGGTGAAGAGGCCAGCATTCAGTCATGACAGGAGTGAACACTCCAATCCCAACTAGGAGCAATGCATGTTGTTGGACATAATCCAACTGAGAGATATTTCAGTACTCCTGGGCACAGTATTGCAGTGTTACCATGTCACCTCAGTACTCCTGGGCACAGTATTGCAGTGTTACCATGTCACCTCAGTACTCCTGGGCACAGTATTGCAGTGTTACCATGTTACCTCAGTACTCCTGGGCACAGTATTGCAGTGTTACCATGTCACCTCAGTACTTTCACAATGGCAGAGTACCTTCTTACCATTTCCATGCCACTTAAATTATCCGACGGCTTTGTACCATTTCTTACCAGTCATAAATCATGTCATACATAATGAACGTTAGGATTAAAGCAGGATGCAGAGTTTTGGGATATCTGTACAGAAACAAAGGAATTCCCCCATGCTCCATGAGAATGGGGGGGGGGACTTCCTGCCCCATGCTCCCTGTCTGGCATTAGCCCTTTCATGTCCCAGCACAGCATGTGCCCCTAATTTACAAATTTCCAGCGACCAGTCTTAGTCTTGAGCACTCTGGGCTCTTTATCTGCTGGGGACAGAGACGCATGTGAATATATGAAGACCTTCTCCTTTCCGCGAGACCCCTTGTCTTGTGGTGATGGTTGGTTTTATATTTCAGTGTATACCTCTGTGGATTCTGCTTCTCCATACAGTCAGGATCCTAGAGAATGTTAACTTCCAACGACGCAGAGGGGCGACCTGCAGTCTGTACTGAGGTATGACTAAAACACAGAAGGCAAAGGCAATGGGTGCAGTCTGGGTTTGGGGCCACATATGCCCATGCATGCCCCCCCCCCCCCTGACCTGGTGCATGACCAGGTACAGGGCCTCGGCATTCAGGAATTTTAGTCCTCTCTTTAACAAAGTACATCAATCATGACACCCCAGGTTATTATTTTTTTTGATGGATTGTCTTTTGGGGCTAAATCCAGAACGATACAATGTATCCATTGTAAATGATAGGAGTCCATGAGGCCTCCGGCTGAATGTCCAGCCCTTGCAGCAGAGTGAATAAGAGCACTGCTGAGAAGGGTAAAGGGGCTCTGCTCTGATCCCTGGCTGAAACGCGGCTATAGTGACCACATCTTCACCTCTTATGAAGGAAGAGAGGCGCCTTCAGACATTCTTTGGCGTCTAGTAACATACTGAATGTTTACCCCGTATTTCTGCTTCCGTTTGTTTTTTTTCCTTTAAAGTTTGCCTTAAGGCGAATGAACTAAAAGCAGTAGAACACACACAGCAATAGTTGGATCATAATGTTGTTTTCCTGCTTCCCTGTTATCTCTATAACCAGTCCTACGGCTGCAGCAGAGCAGCAACACCATGGTCCAGTCAAAACCGATACTGTCAAGATATTGGCACAAACTTCACCTTTCCAGCAACCTCATTATTTGTGCAAACAGGTCTGTACTATAGGAGGAAGAACACAAATGTTTTCAAAATGATACAAGGCAGCCGATTCCACTGCAAAAACAATTCCGGTTAAATTCCAGAAAGATATGATTTATGTTTTGTGATATTTGTTGTTGTACACGACCATGTGCCCTTTCTGAAGAATAAGGAAAACAAACTGATGACTTGTGACCTTAAATATTGAAGAAAAAAGGCAAATGAGAAACTGCCAGCCCTGAAAAAAAAAACCCAACACCATGTATTTAGCTGGGGTATTCAAACTAAAACTACAGTATAAATTGATTTAATCCAACTGCCCTTGCACACAATACTCATGTGACTATTCTAGATATGGCTACTGCCCTGAATACTTGGCAAGGAATATGAATATGTGCTGTGTCCAAAACTCAGACCAGACAATTGTCATTGACCCTGAGTAGGGCCAAATATTTCATTAAATCCCTTTGCATGATTTTTCACCTTAAAAACATAACATACCACAAAGCAAGAGTATTTCTAAAAGATATCAGAACATCACACTAAGCAAGTATCAAATTATAAACATATTTGTATTTGGCTCAAAAACTGCTTAGGGCAAAACTCAGAGTGACAAAGGAGCTAATAAAACAGCTAAATCTAACCCATTTTTTTCAGCACAAATCCTTCATTTCTCAGGCGAAAACTGGTATTTTTTTCTTGCATTACAAAATTCTGGCGACATGCCTGATTATTTTGCTTATGATGATGACTGTGTTCAGTCATATTAGCAGTACACTAATTTTGGTGGATAATCCAATTCATTTCAATATGTTCCAAGACAAAATGAAATGCTGTGAGTTGCTGGTTGGCTCATCCTTTTATATACATATATATTGGGTAACATCTCACTGCTACACTATACAAGCCCCGACATGCCAGCCCATTCCTCACCACAGACCACGTCAGGTCCCAAGATGGCTATGCGGCATAGGGGACTGAAGTGTTCGGCAGTCAGATATGATGCAAGAGCACATTTGGAGCATGGGCCTTAGTGGTAATGCACTTACCAGCACAGGGGAACAGTGCTGCAGTCAGACGCTGAGGTCAGACCCTGGCTGTGATTCAATTAAAACCTGTAATTATCACTGAACGCATGCTTTTTGGTGCTCCTCCCTTCTCCTCCAGACAGTTATCTGACTGACTTAGCCTCCACCTGACCCTTTGTGCCTGCAGCTTGGACTGCTGGGGAGGCCGTCCGCCTGATCCTCTGGGATGTCATACCAGCCCATTACCTCCTACAAGCAGCTGCCCTCCAAACTCTTCATAGGCTGGTTCAGAGTAACCATCAAACCATCTGAATTCAATGCATTGCAGACAGGAATCCAAAGGCTTTTGCCTCTGGACCATATGGGTCTTTCTAATTGCATCAACCAAATCTCAAGTGGCTGCCTTCTGCGTACTAAAACTCAACCCCCTCTTTGAGAGACGAGCTGTGTGGTCGAACTGGCCATTCTCACTATTCGTTTCATCTGAAGCTTTATGACCCCTTCCTGAGATCAGGATACTGAATTCAGATGTGAGAGTCAGAGAAACTCTCTTTCTTGTGTGCTGCGGCACACTTGCTAACTCCTCTTATGCTAATGTGCTTCTAATAGGCTTATCTCGCAGGTTTCCACCTCCTCATTCGGCATTGGCCCCCCTGCCCAGTTCTTCAACTCACAGAACTCTCTCACTGCGTAATGTCTATGGGGCTCCAGTTAGACATCTGCTGTCTGGGCATTACCGACACATCAGGGTGACATCCATACCACAGATTAATTCATATAGCCATCCATGCCATGAAGTAAGGTAGCCATATGTTGCAGCGTGTTTTTCTATAGTCAACCTGTGTCTGACTGGCATCATTTGGCAAACTCTACCTCCATCAAAGCTGCCTACACACCAAGTTTCCACACATTACATTATAAAGCGGATCACAAACGCTAAGGAACTGCAGCTACTGAGGTTTTAACATGACTGCTGAACACATCCTGCAAACATCATAGATAAGAAAACAGTCAAGAAAAAAAACTAATAAGGAAAGAATAAAAGGAAAAAGAAATCCAGCAATGACAGTACAATGGGGAATGTGTCATTATTGTCAAAAGTCTCTCCCAGCGAGTACCGATGGCTGCCGCAAATAAACCCAACATGAAACCTTTTAAAATCCATGTTTTCGTCATTCCAGTAATTCAGTCATTCTACATTTCTGATCAAAGGGACAATGGAGCTGCAAACTGTGTCACTATTACAAACTGTGTCATCTTCCTACATTAAACAGGAATTACAACCCACGTCAGAAGCACTGAAAATAGTTTATTTCTGGCACAGGCAGACTTGTGTTTTCTTGACACCATTAATCCATTCTCTATTTGACAGGTACTAGTATAAAAAAAGCAGAATCCAGCTACTGTGTGGCTTTCAATTAATAGAAACATGTGAATGCAATCCTAGTCATTAGAGCGAGCAATTACACATTCACTAGAAAGTCACACTTAAAGCCTCAGTCTGAAAAAGACGAGGGTCATTTCATGACAAAGTAAAGATTACTTGGTGATCATCATTGGGCACAACCTGAATCAGCTCTGGCCTGCAGCGCCCAGACACATTCCAGCCCAGTGAGCTGTGAGTCCTCTGGGCCATGTGACAGGAGGTCATGGCCACACTCATATCAACGCGGTAACTACTGACACTTACAGCCCCTCTAAGTTTTTGGGATTTCAAGGACTGGGAGATAAGTGCGAAGAAGATAAACACAAAAATATCCATCTCCATGATTCATGGACCCTGATTACTAAATTAATCTCTTTTTTTTTGCTTTCCAGAGACGTCTACTAGATGATTTACTCATGTTTCAAAAGCCCCTGTAGGAGTTTAGATTAAAACGCCATTTGCACGATCCATTTGCAAAATCATCAGGGAGCGAAGACCACGCAAGGCTGACTGCCAGGTCATCTAGTGCATATGCTAAACATTTTCTTCTCTAACTTCTTCATTATGACAGCACAGTTGCATGAACCATGCCTGCCTGTCTACTACTTAAAGTAATTAATATTCTTCCAGATATCCCAGGTTCTTCTCTTCCCAGACATGCAATAAGGGGATGCCAGTGATTTCACATTTTCTTTCTCATTTATATGATTTACTGGCCTCTCGTTTATTAAAGAGAAGTTAAAACAGACAAGTTCGGCAGAAAAACAAACATGGCGCTTCCGATGTGCGCCTCCTCTGCTTGGACAGGTTGCCCCGTGGTCTGGAAGGGAACCTCGTGGACCCGTGCCGACTCACACGCACTTCGCTGCGATGGTGTTTAGACGCACGACTGCTGGACATTTACAGACGATTAGAGGCCCACGTTTCGCCACTCATCCGTGTATTCCGTCCTGGCTGCAGGTACATATGGCTGGTGTTACAATGGAGCAGTGTGCTGATTACCGGAGTGGACTCTAAGTCCAGAAGCATATGATTTATACCATTACCCTACATTATACTGCAGGCTCAAGAAATTACATGGACACAAGTGATGAGTAACAGCTGGACACTGGTCTGTTTCTCAGGCTCATGCCACAGGTGCTGCTTCAGCCAGCAGGGTAGCAGGGAGTCTCGACGGCTTCCCCTGCTCCTCACAGCCCTCAGCTACTCATGCCGAGGTCATTCCTGCACTTCCTCACAGGCTGGAAAATTGGACAGCTGGTTTGTGATGGGATGCCGCCCGCAATCTGCTCCAGCAGACACAGGACGTGACGCTGCGCTGTCCATTGTTCTACTCCCAACGTTAACTACCTAAGCCCCAGAGACATACTGTGAGTAAACAGCGGAGTCTTACTCACATGAGGAAGGAGAAGCACGACAAGCTATTCTTCCTGCCAGCGAGACTACAATAACACTTCCTACTCATGTTCCTACACTCACGGTTTATCAATGCTCTTGCCTTTACTCTGGTCATGAGCAAGTAGCAGGGAGTGTCCAGCAAAAGCTGGCCATGTGAGGATCTCCTTAAACACAAACGCAGCATTAGTTGCTCAGCTTGAATGGTAAGATCAAGAAAAACCAGCAGCCACCCACAAATGTTGCTCAGTACGGAGGACATTTAAGTGAACGCTGCATCCTTCCATTCCCCAATTGAAAACCGGGCAGAGATGAGGCCTACTAAGCCTTCTTAACACTGGGTGCATTTGTTTTAAAATTCTGTTTCCAATTCTGCTTAAAGTTAAAAATATTTTAATCTTTGGCCCTTAAACCGAAAAAAGACCGAAAAAAACGAAAAAAAACCGAAAACACCTTACTGATCCTTATCCTCGAGGTTTATCTTAATATGAACCAACTTCGTTTGCTTAGCAGCAGAGAAAGTGTTGCCATCAGTGACTGCCCCTTTTCCACAAGCATACCGAGATAGAAACCAGGGACAGTATCCAGATCCCAGGAATTTTGTCCACTGTAAAGGCCAAAATGGAACAAACCATTAACTTGCTGCCCTCCTTCCATAACATTTTAATATTGAGGTTCAGTTGCTAATTTTGTACTCCATGACTGTTTAAAACATTACCATCATTTAGTCTTTAGAGAGACTCTTAAAAGAATGTGTCATCAAATGGTATTTTTTAGGCATCCTCATTGGAAAAACCATTTTGTAAAAATACCATAACTTTAATAATGGAGTATGCCAGAGGGGAAAATCTGAGTGTTTTTCTGGAATATGTCACATGGACCACAGAGAAAAACACTGATTCATGTTTGCGGTTTGAAACACTATGTGTTTACAATTGTTAATTTGAAATCCAAAGCTTCTCTGGTTGAAGTAATCCTCTGGAATGGGATAGTTACTTTTTGTTTAGCTAATAGTTCTGATTAATCTACCTGGTGTTTGTGCAATAAATGATGTAAACAGTACTTATTGCAGATTTTATCCGATTACATTTAGATACTATGCCCTTGAGATTAGACTGCCAATGCAAAAGCAACTTAACTTTTAATACATGAAAGACGACCAATGACTGGATCAAACTTCCTCTAAACAGTTAAATTACTGAATTATATTTTGATTTGACTGACTGTATTGTTAACTGCTGTATATTTTGATAGTTGTTAGCCATTAACAGAGAGAATTCACACCCAGAACTTCTGGATGTAAAATTTATATCAGAAGTAAATCAAAAGATTCAAAAGGGCAAAGAATGGACACTACACTCTAAGTAAACCAAATGTGTTGTTATTAATATTTACACTCCAAACAAAGCATTGCACATTTCGCATTTGTGATTGGGCTCTAACATTGTCACTTTCATACTATGGCATGACCTACAACCAAGGCCTCAAAAATTTGGTCTCAGTTTGTTGTGGAAAAGAATGTAGCCAATAAACAAGGTCCATGTCATGTTTCAACTGCTTTTTTGGCAGAGTACGCTAGTGGAAAAAACACTTAGAGGTCCACACAACCAAGGGTGGCCAGCCTGGTGCCTGAAATTCTGTAAACACTAGAAGGCTTTAATGACTTTAGGTATGTAGAAACGGCACCAATCCTTTCTGGGAAACTTCATCATCAGCCTGTAACAGTAAAAACAAAGAGACGTGCTCCTTACACTCTAGAAACATTTGCTTTAAAAGGAAATTTCAGTGCAATTTGTAATGTTGTTGTTGGATAACAAACACGTTGTTAAATCATAACGGTTTACAGATTTTAAAGGGGATGGACAACAGAGCTAACAGTACTACAAATCCTTCAAACAGTTTATAACAGGAAATGTAACAAATAAACAGGCCAGCTAACAGTAACGGGCATGACAGCTTATTCCCAGTCAGAGTATTTATAGCATCTGTACTGTGCCATGGAGAAGTACAGCTAAGCCAGTACACTGATGAGATACACTGGCATGTAACACTGCACTGTAGCTGCAGCAATAGCTTTGTTTTACATCACACCAGTGAAGGAAATGTTTTAATAATACTGTTGCTCAAGGTCTATCTCCAGCTGGCAAAACTTATTGAATAATTCACCCCTGAAGTTTGCATGGGTTTGTATTGCTTCATACCCAATATCAGTGAACAAATGTATAAATGCAAACAAGCAAATGAATGAGTGCATCTCATACGTAATGATTCAGTTCAGTAGTTCTTGCTTGTGTTTGCCGTTTGGAGTGAGCTTAGTCCTGGGTGCTTGTATTATCCCACAGGCACAGCTTCTTCCCAGATGGAGCGCAATGTGCTCGAATCTCGGGGCGAGTGGTTATTGATCACAAACAAAGGAGCGGACTAGGTGTGTTTGCATGGAGCTGATCCCTGGTATTTATGCACATCAGAATTATTAAATAAATAAATCAAACTGTGCTTTCTGCATCTAGGTCAATCCTTTTCTGCTATGGTTTTCATAGGCAAATCGGCCAGGTAGAGAACTTCTTTTGTACAGTGTTTGCTGTGAGGATTTCTGCCCATTGTTTGGGAGTATTTTGCAACTTGTCCTTCAGAGAGATGCTCTTTACATAAACATAATGCAAAATGAACTCAGGAAGTCAACTTGAGTTTCTATATAGTGCAACAGAAACTTTCTGGAGGCCCTTGGGAATGGTCCCCCCCTGCCCAGAATGGCTACCAGTAGCACTCAAAGAAGATCTTTTATGAAGCTGTTGACGTTATTAATGCATTATAACACACAATCATGCTTTCTTAAAATGCATAGAGCCCTTTTCCTGGGAAACAGACTCAAAGAAATGATGATGATACTATCCTATCTAAGAAAAATCCAAGCCCTTAAAAACAACAATCTTTATAGGGATTACTTTATTTATAATTACCATTTATGAGATCAATTAAAAATCAGCTGATGTGTTTTGGTTAGTATCTCATGGCCTCATCCAGGCCATTGGCATGTGCAGCAGGCTGCAGGCCACACGTGTCTCCCACTTTTCCCAGTTTAGCATGCCAGTTTTAGGAGCCAGAACAAATCAAGGGCTATTTGAGACTGTGAATGAGATTCTAATTGGAGCTCGGGCCTCGAGAGCCAAGCATAGAAACGAACTCTTCAGAATAAAAGGATCTCGGCTTCCACACATTCCCTGCGTTTTATGTCTGCGGTCCTCAGTCGAGGTGGCTGCGTACAGAGAGACACTCCAAGGCAGTGTAACGCTTACAGTGCAGAGGGGGACTGTGCTACCCTACCCTGTGGGGGTCAGGATCCAGGCCCCGGCGTCGCGCCTCCAGCTCCTCGTACGGTGGTGCCGTTCCCTCCCGTCGCGCTTGATGGTACTCCCTCCTCAACTGCTGGATCCGGTCGGAGCTGCCAGGAGAAGCGAAGCAGAGAGCGACATGAGAAGGAGCCTCTGAAAGCGAGCTCTGCACACATGCGGCACCGCAGAGGCGTCCGCGCCGCAGCACGAAGGCGTAACGGGGCAGGCCTGCGCGTCTGCGGCAGCCTCCCAGGGCCCTGTGGATGCGACACTGCGCCCACATGTGACTGGACTCCGCAGCTCCATGCTGTCCAGACATAGCACATTCCCTGCTGTCCCGATGCCTGAAGAGCTTACGCACAGTACAGGCCATTGCAGCAGAGAAACCTTCCCTTTGGCCCTTAAGTTGTTTGACAGGCGAGTAAAATCCACTGGAGACAGTATGTCAAATAAACATGAGGGACATTCCTGATAACCTACCCCATCACAGCAGGAGGTGCCTTCACTAGCATTTTTCAGAAGAAACGACTCTGCAAGAAAAATACTAAGCTCACAAACCAGCCTCATCTGAACAAACTGACGTTTGACAAGGAACAGGAAATCATTACTAAACAAGGAATAATTTGATGGGCAGACATGACAGAAACTGTGCAGCTTTTACTGTGCCACACCATGCACTTATTTATTATCTGTTAAAAAAAAATGTACTTCCTCCCTCCATCAGAGGCTCTTCAGTGTTACTGAATCTGCCCACCAAGTACAAGGCCACACCTGACAGATTTGGCATTTAGATGACAGCAGGAGGAAAAAGTCTCAGAAAAGCCAGAGACTAAACACATTCGGCTTAAAATGTGGTAATCTCTGTGACTGAGTGCAAAAACATGCCAACACCTCAAACACAGCTCAGTGCTGCTGAATGCCAATAAAATATTTCTTAAAAACTGCATGCAATTATCCTACCCAAACTTAATAGAAATCTCTTCTTTTTCTCTAACTAGTGGCAACTTGATTTCATGACTGGCTGAAGAGGGGAAGCTTCCAGAAATACAATTCCTCTGACGAAGTGTGTCCGCATGTGTGGGACAGGGTAAAACAGTAGGAAAGAAACACATTGTGTGTCAAGACAGGACTGTGCTGAGCAGCCAGCAGATTAGCTCAGTGAGGACGGGCATGTCCTCCTACAGAAGCCAGCTCTCTCAAAGAGTCCCCACCCTATACAAAATCTAAAGAAACACATAGAAAAATTTAACTAAATACGTTATGGTTCTGGGCAAACATCCAATGACAAAAAAATAATTTGTGTGGGTTCACAGTGGGCAAAAAAAAAACCAAGACAGAACAAACCAATGGACAAGAAAGCCAGTGACCCTCTGCTCCCCCCCTTTACACACAACTGTAAGGAAACCATGCAGAAACACACCATGTCTTTATTCACAATTAAAGCGCCAAAGCAAAATAACTGCCACTATTTACTGATAGTCAAATAAAATAGCTTGGAACCCAACACAAATTCTTTTATTCTGCTAAAGACACAGCAAACAGCTTTATATTCAAATTGGATACTTGGCCCTTTCCATGCTAAGAGCTGAATCTCCCATAATCTCCTACACATTTCCTCAGGCAAGCTCACTTGGAAAGCTGCTGGCGAGCATTAAGTTCAACAGCAACAACAACAACAAAATTTAACATGTTTTTTTCTAATCGCATTAAGGGGAAGCAGAAGTGCCAAGCATACCAGAGGGATTAGGCAGTGGGAACTGGCCCATACGCTACCGGTCTTGTGACTTATTAGACACGGAGATGTATGGGAGGGGGGCTTTGCTGGAGGTAGAGTGCACGACCCAGGAAGTGTTAAAAAAAAAAAAAAAACAGGAACCGATCTGCATAAATGTTTCTCTTGTGATTGGACATGGTATATGCTCCTATCCCATCCCCCAAAATTACACCAGCATTGTTCTAGAAAAATGACGATCATCCTGTTGGCAGAAACGCAGTGAAGCATCTGTGTTTTACAGAAAAGGGATAGGCTAAAGGGAGAGTGAATGGGTTAAAAACAGGGAAAAGGTGAAGCGTAGGTGCCAAACTCAGGCTGCCGGAAGAGGGGGCACTTACATGGCGCTGAACTTTAATGTATCTATCTGCACGGCACCACGGCTCGTCACGCTTTCCTGTCACAAAGCTACCCGGCGACCTACAGGTGGCAGGCAGCCCCTGCAGCCGGGAGGCCTGCATGTGCACGGCGACAGTCTCTGTAACCCCCCTACTTAGGGCATGTGCGACGCTGGCATGCGCCAACCTCATTAGACTGGTGTGTAGACCTCACCCCTCTTCTGCGCCCCCCTCCAGGGTGCAACAGCTGGTGCAGAACGCACAGCGTAATATCGTCTCAGAAATCCATTAGCTAATCCCGAGGAACATAATTAGAGCTGCCATTTTGATTGAGCGCACATCTCGCCATCCAAATGAATAACACTATCAATGTTTAATTAGGATCTTATGAAGCCTGCAGCGCCAGGCTCCATCACGCATGACGGCCCAGGGCAAAGAGTCACAAGTATGAGGGCAGAGGGGAAGAGGGCACGGCCTGACAGCAGGGGGCAGCACTGCAGCCAGAGACCTGGGAGGAACCAGCTACTGGCTGTGAGGAACCAGGGCAGCCTCTGATATGCATCTCCAGGTGCTCTGAATAGCCAGCTTGTTTAGCTACATTAACTCCCTTAGAGAACCCTCACAAAGGTCTCCGTTCCCTCACTCATGACTTTGGCTAAGCAGTACTCATTTTCCTTACTAGTGACAACGTATGTTAATGTACTGCATAGACAAATAACACTTGTATATGCTGTCAGGGCTGTCTAGGCTGCGGCTAATAATTATGTTTTTCAATGGCGTTAAATGCTAGATTAACATTTACACATGAAGGGAAGTCGGGCTGCAGCTCCATGCTGATTCAAACATTAGACGTATGTGTGAAACACATTTGGCAGCTCGTGGATATCAGCATGCATCTCTGAATGAAACATTTTACTTTAAACGTTTATTAAATTTCCCATTAAAGGCACACCGAGCCAAACACAGCAGTTCACATTTCAATGTACTGAGTACCGATTCCTTCCACGGCTCCCCAGTGTCCACGCATGTTTGGGGCACCTTTTAATCTGTCCAATGGGCAGGCGGCCACCATTACACTGCAAAACAGGCGACCTCCAGAAGACAGTGAGGTGCAGAAGCGGGCCCCCGATCTGGCACTCGCAGCCTGACGGCATGGCGTGCGGCCTTGCCAGAGCAGCACATGGCAATTAAAGCAGCATTACATGCCTATGAAATCGAGTTAAAGAGGACAGGAGCAGCCGGGTGGGGGACGGCGTGTCACATGGCAGCAGCCGCTCTCTGTCCTTCCCGCCATTTCCTTCGCTGCTCCTTCTCCTGGTTTACTCACCTTCCACAACAAAATGTCCCCAGTCGGTGACATTTTATCAAATTGAATCTGACAACACGAGACAGCCAATTCTGACAGCTGGCTCCTCAGCGGTCTTAAACGGGGATGACACCTCTTTTCAAATGCCATTTGCAATTTGGGAAATAATGAAAATGACTTCGGTTGGCATAACATTATTTTGGCTGACCGTCTGTATGGATTGCGGGAAAACATTGCACGTGTCAGTACCTAGATTGAATATACACAGATTCTACATGCAGCATCCACACCAGAACCAATAAGCAGACACACACACACACGCATTCTGGTCGTAGCGTAAGAAATAAACACATTTGTGTGGCATGAGCAGGACATGCTTTTAATTGCTAAGTGCTAAAAATCCCAGTTATGAAACCATTACGCTTCTTTCTATTTTAGTGAGCCTTTCATAGCAGTTCCAACTACGCAAAATTAAGCATTACAACATGGATACATGTTGGAAGTCGTAATAGGCGAAGCACAACATGACTCTACATCCCATCCTTGTACAACACAGAGAGCTCTCAAGGGAAATGCTCAGGTGCATCTTTATGCTGAGATGGAGATTTGCCACTCCGCATATGCCGGTGAGCTCGCCTGTGAGATATGTAACAATGCCACGTTGCTGAATGGGTTAAAGCCAGACCGTGCCGCTACACCTTCTGCTACAGGGACATCAACCAGGGCTTCTCCTCTTCCTGTGAGTCTGTGCTCTCTCAGGAGCAAATGTCATGCATGCATTCCTGTCTTCCAACTGGTTGAAGGGGGGTGGGGTGGATGCGTGTGAGAACAATTAAGCAGAGCTGCTTGCCATCCCCTGAAATGGCTGCAGCAGCTTCCTGGAAAAATGCAACCAAGCCCGAGGACTGCTGATTAATGAAGAGAGAGAAAAGCACTCCAGTCGCTCACCCGAGCCACACTAAAAGCTTTTCTCGTCTCTCTGCTGATTTATATCATTATTTTCACGGAAAGGCAATGAATGTAAAACAGGAGCAAACGGGCAACGAGAAACAACAGATTTTTTTTTTATGTTAAACATTTTTTAATGTTAAGGCTGGATATTCTCCTTTCTAATTACACTCTCCCTCTTGATGTTTAAGAATGGATCTAGTGAACATGAGTAACCCACAGGTAGTAGAGCGATTGGGACATCCTGCTGGCTGACGAGCCGCTGCAGGCTTCAGCCTGTTGCCCGGGTTTAATCACAGGAGTAATTACTGTGAGGGGAGCTGGGGCAGCCCAGCAGGCACGCATCTCCATCCCTGCACACTCCCCCTCTCCTTTCGCCTGCTTCCTGTGCTCTCAGAAAACAATAATTATTTTTTATTGGCTGGAGCGCCTGGGGAGGTCGCGGTTGTTATAGTAACTCTTGGAGCTGAATGGAGCGGACCTCTTCAAGGCTGAATGAGTCGCTCTTGGCCGTGGCTCCAAGGCCCTTCAGCGGCGGGACAGGGAGGTCATGGCGCTGCTGGGCCCAGGGCCTGGCCTGGCTCAAGGGTTCCCTTCCTTTATCCGCCTCCTCGCCTCACAGATGCTACTTAGCCCCACTCGGTACCAGGACAGAGGTGTTTGTGGGAGGAACAAGGCCAACAAGGCCCTTGCATCAAGGCCCAGCAGGAAGAGGAGTGAACACTGTGGTGTTGGGAGTGTGTGGCAGAAAGGCACACTTGGATTTAGGCTAGACAGGTACCTAGTTCTTTATACCGTCCAGACATTATAGTACAGCATACAGTTTGAAATAATTATGAAATGTTGGGGGCCCCTCCATGATTTCGCTGGCAAGCCTACCTGAAGGTCTGTAACAGGTGGCTGCCTCTCTCAGTTCCTCCACCAATAAGTACTGTCCAATGGTGGTGGTACTGCAAACAATGGCGGGAAAACATCCCAGCAATAGTAGCAACATTCGACCGTCCCAACTCACTGACTCAGCATTCATTACTGCTAGCAGCATGAAAACCCTGTCAGTTCCTCCAAGGGAAATAAAGTCTTTCTCAGAGCACTTTAGGCTAGTTAACGCATATTAGTCATTTGCAATGCATTAAGTACCATCTCGAATAAAGGCTAGTAAGGCCAATCAACTGTGGCAATTTGAAGGCAGACAGGGACGTCCCAGTGATTAACTATCCCGCTAAACTCAGAGGGAGACGAGATGCTCATTGAGTGGCCTGTGTAGATCTGGTGGGTGGCAGGATCGGTTTTAATTGCCTCGCTCTCTAAATGACTGTGCCTCCTTAGTGATCCTCAATGGCCAGCTTTAAATCACAGTCTATCCTCTGTTTCCGCTTTGCAGATGTCCCCCATGACAAAGCTAAAACTGCAGGCTGATAATATTAATTTAAGCCAGTGCTGCTGATACATTACAGCATCACAGAAAGCAAACCACTGACAGATACTGGTGGGGAAAATGAGACTCAGCAAAAAGTATGGCAATAAAACAGATTTACGCATCTTTAAACATGAAATGAAAGATGACCTATCCATGGATTGACTGCATTCAATCCACTTATCCGTTTTCAATAAATGTTTATTCAGTCAGGGCCTTTGGAGACCATCTTGGGGAACATGTGCTATTAGACTGAGTAGAACCTAGACAGGACACCTGTACATTTCATTACTGTGTCAATAATCATCCACGTGGTTTTCAGATCTGGTTAATATTCTGGGGGGCACTGTAATTCAAATTAGCACAGAATATTGATACATATTACAAACAAGGTCAGGTATGCTGTCTAGTACATTCAAGCATAGCGCGTATTATACATGTCTGCTGTAACGCGACAAACCGCTCCTTATGCAAAATCTGTAATAAGACTGACAATGTTTGAGGGCAAACCATTCAAAAGATAACCAAACCATTGTACAGACACTCCTCTACTTACAAACTTTCAACTTACAAACTGTCAGACATACAAACGAAGAGGACTAAGTTCAAATTGTGTTCCTTGGGCTCCCGTTTCCAGTCCGCAACATCAATTTTTTTTTCTGCGCGCCAACTCCGCCTAGTGCGACTTCTGGCCGCTACTCCCGCCGCGCAGCAGCGTAGTGTGCGTACTCCCAGCATCCTAGTTCTTAGTACTTGCATATACCCTTAAAATAATGTTGAACAACAACTTACGAACATTTCAAGTTACGAACGGCTGTTCGGAATGCATCTCATTCGTAAGTAAAGAAGCTTCTGTATTCAATCTGTTCTGTATTGCAGTGGAGATGCTTCTCTCCCTCACACAACACGATAAGCATCTACATACGTCGTCAATGATACCAGAAACACAGAAACAGATAAACATGTACTGATTCAATGCAGCTCTGTTTGGATACCATTTAAATCAAACAACACGTATTAAAGAGTCCAACATTTAAAGTAAAAATAATGTATTTTTCCCCCCAAAATAAGTCACTATATTTATGTAGCACTGCAAAAACCATCTGACACTGTACTACATCACTCAAAAAACATGAAAAAAATATTACAGCGATATGATGAGTATGTGTCTGTGTACTGATTTGTGACAGCTTTATCAGTTCCTGGCCAATTTCCTTCTAAATCTGAATCAATGCAGCCGTATGGTAGATGTAAGGACCGGATTTCCAATTCAACTCAGTTTTCCTCACACCACTAAAAACTAGCACTTCCAAAACAAAGCACGTGAGCTAACTGAATCAAGTATGAAATGCATATCTCCACAGATTTGGGCGTTCAGGCATGCTTAGCCATACAAAACGTAAAGATGTCAGGGAAGAACTTGCATATAAGCCGGAGAGATATTTCTGCTGTACAGACATCGTTCCTCTACTTAACTGCATATGAGCCAATGCATGTTTCATAAACATGTACAACAGTATAACAATGTACAAAGCTGGGCTTTCATGCTAGTTACTCAGATCACTAGTAGGACAGCGACACCTTATATAGATACATATAACCTTCACACTAACTCCCCTTTTGTTATTTATATGCATATAGGACCCCCCCCCCAGCAAAAAAGAGTTGCATTGGAGATTATCTTGCCTAATACCATCAATGTGCTCTGGCAGCAAGCTACACTTTGCTAACAAAACAGTATGGCTGTCCTTGATTAATGCCTATACCTGTTTATAACATACCAAGCCTAGACTAATTTTCCCATCGAGAATAAAGTGAACTTTGCTTAAGGTGGTGCAGTTGCTGGATGGATCCTCTGAGAAGCTTGACATTTAAGCACAGTTCATTATGTTCCTGTTTGTTGCCTGGTTCTGGAGTGTGAGCACCGCCCCCATGGGATAATGTACCATTCTCCGTCTTCTGAGAGGGGTTCCATATTCATTAAAGGAAGGGGGGAGGGACATTAAGCTAGAAATATTCAATTTTACAAGATTTTAATTAAAGACGTAAGGGATGCGGTTTGTGTTTGTCATGGAGTGCATCCCGAACTAATCGCCTCTTTAATCAAAGGCAGCAACAGGAACGGGGATGTCACAGAGATTCAGGGAGAGAAGCGCTGCTGTGGTGTGTGATGAACGACTCAGCAGGGCTTGTTTCTGTTCACTTAATGTGGGAGAAGGAAAACATTAATGCTGCAGAAAAAAACCCCAAAGAAAATACGCATGATAGTGGATATATCAGATTACACAACAAATTCATTAAAGACCTCAGTGGCAGAGAAATGTGATCTGTTTTCACGTGTGTATGCCTGTGTGAATGTGTGTGAATTTGTATGTCTATGTGTGTGAAATTAGAGCTGTCACGATTACGCGATTATTAAAAAAGCATCAATTAAAAATTTCCTTCTTGATTACTCACAAAATGGTGGAAGATGGCATACAGAGGATGAGGGTGTAAATAAAGAGCGAATGCATCAGTTCTGAGGAAGCACTTCACATTAAAAGTGAAGGAAAACGCAGTCTGTCAGTATTGTCATCACTTTGACTTAAATTATTTTGCTTAATTTACTAGATTAATGTCAAAATAATCACTGCTAAAATGAAGATTAGACCCATAGCTTAATACAGCACATAATATCCATTTATTATTATTATTTATTATTATCATCATCATGCCGGGATGAGTCTGATGAGGGCCGAGATGAGGGCTGAACGATAATGGAAAAAGTTCACATTGCAATATTATAAGTTCTTGCCATATTAAGGGGTTGAAAATGAACTACATAACTAAACATCTACTAACAGAGTGTCAGCTAAATTGATGCTGTTGCCATGACTGCCAACAGACACAAAACAGTACCGACAAATCACTTGCCTTTGCTCAATATCATCTCTGTGGAACCCAAAATATTTCCATACACCGGAAGACAAACGGCTTTTTCGTGACCAGTTTCTTTCTGCTTTTCCCCTCTTCACTCATTTTTGTTTAATTTCTCACAAACACGCCACGCTGTCTAACAGCAGCAAGGACAAGAATGATTATCATTGTCCTGGAGAGTGCATGCAGAGCTCATGCAAAAGCGTTGTATAAAAAAAAAAAAAAAACTTTACACTTATTTTGTATTTTTTAACACACTGCAAAATGTTGAAAAGGAACCATCATTAAAAATTGCAAAGCATAGTTTGGTTTCCTATGACTGAGTAAAAATGTTTTCATGCAATTTATTAATGGTTTGAACCCAACAGACCATGGGAGTCCTGGCAATATCAACATGCCGTTCACACATTAACACTGCACATCAAGCTAGCCTGCCGTGGTGGATCGCTTGTGGATGGAGTTTGCCTGGTCAGCCTGTGTGTGAGCTTAGCTTTTCTGTGGATCCTCCAGTTTCATTCCACTGTCCAAAAACATGCAACTTAAGTGAGACTGCCTAAATTCACCGTATGTGTGACTGTGTTTGCATCCGTGTGTACTTTCATGTGTATGTATGTGAATGTGCCCAGGTGTGTATAAATGGCTCTGTCTGCAATCCTTGTGCATGTTTGTGTGCGCGAATATGTCTGTGTGTATATCCGTGTGTGTGTGTGAATGTGCCTATGTGTATATCAGTGTGTATGTCTGCAAATGTGTCTACATGTGTCTATCAACGTACGTATATGAATGTGTCTGCATGTGTATTTCCAAGTGTATGTGTGTGAATGTGTCTGCTTGTGTATAGCTGTGTGTGTGTGTGAATGTGACTATGTTTGCATATCCATGTGTATGTGTTTTTGAATGAATGTCTGCGTGTATGTGTAGATGTGTGTGCATGAATGTGCCTGCGTGTGTATATCCGTGTGTATGTGTCTGTGTGTGTATAATTGTGTATATGTGTGAATGTGTCTGCATGTGAATATCTGTCTGCATGTGTATATCTGTGTGTATGAGTGTGTGTCTATGAATGTGTCTGCATGTGTATATCCACGTCTATGTGTTTATGAATGTGTCTGTATGCGTGTGTATATCTGTGTGTGCGTGTCTGTGTGTTGGCGTGTGCATGAATGTGTCTGCATATGTAAGTCTGAGTGCGTGTGTTTGTATGTCTGGGTGTGTATATACATATGTATGTGTGTGTGTGTATATCTGCCTGTGCACATCAGAATGCATTTGTGTGAGAATGTGTCTGCATAAAATGTCCCCAACATGTGACATCATGCAATATCCCTACAATGTGATAAAAACCTGTTATTTTGACTTTGTGGAGACAATTTTTCGGTCCCCACAAGGGGAAACTCTGCTTTATGAAAGTCTGTGAAGACAATCAAAAAACTAAAATAGCCAAAATTCTTGTATTTTTTTTTTGGTAAAGGTTATGGCTGGGTAGGGGTTTAAGGTTGTCATAGTTGGGATTAGCCCATAGAAATGAATGGACAGTGTCCACAGAGACATTGTACCTAATCTGAGTGTGTCTGTGTGTGTATATCTGTGTGCATGTGTGTGAATGGAACAACACAGTGCGAAATGCTGCGTGTTAGTATGTTTTTTTTTGTTACATACAGTATACATCTCTCACTCTCTCTAACCTCTCGACTGCTGTTGGAGGAGACCTCTGCTTGTTGACCTTTGCGTAAAGCCCATCCAGGGGGTCCTCTGTGGAGGGCTCGCGGCTGTGGGAGGTGTTGGGGGGCGGGAGCTTTGGCGACGGCGTACGGGCCTTGAACGGGGACTGGCTGCGGCCTGGCAGCTCCCGGAAGGTGTTAATGCGCGCGTAGTTGGGGTCCATGTCGTCGTCCTCCACATCGGGCAGGTGGAAGCGGTCACGAGCCTGACGGTCACGCAGCTCCTGGTGTTTGGCCTCGATCCTAATCACACACATCACACAACCATTAGCTCTGCTCAGCACAGCACTGTGCCGACCTTAAAATGCATAGAATCAGGAGAGGGAAGGAGAGCATTCGTCCAGTGCCATAGGGAATTCAAATGGCACAAGATCGTCCTCTTCACAAGAAGACACAACACACACAAACCTTGCTCTGACTGGCCACCAAACTGTAAAACTGTATTCCAAACATTAACCAACTCTGATTATGTGAATCCATTTTCACTTTCACCAGTACTGGGTTGCTGGAAACGCTACACATTAAAATGGTCTCTTGGTACCTATCCCATACTTCAGCATGGATCCCATGCAAATTCAACCTTCCTTCCATAGTCAACTGGCACACAGTTTTTACATGTGCAGGTATGGCTGCAATGGTAGACACTCTCAGATAAAGGCATGTTAAATCTGGCCCTGAGCGGTGATGAATACGGTACTGGCAGGTGCTGAGTCTCCACTTACTCACTGCCTGGGATCTTCTTCCATAGTCACTGGGCTAAAAGTCCCATTATGGAGCCCGAAAGAGCAAAGGGGAGTAATTAATCCAGCTAATTACTTAATTAAGCTGCGTGAGCAAAGGTAAAAGCATGAAATGGGATAATTGGAGTGAAAGGGATAATTGAAAGGTTTGCCCACACCGAGGGACAGTGTTACCCACTTTCATTATCTGCAGGAAGCCAGGGTACAGAATAAAACTGTGTCCTAATGAAACCTCTGAACACAATAAAATTGCTGATAGGACACTCCAGGAGAGATCAGGTTTCAGGACAGGGACTGTCTGTTATGAAGGGCTACGCTAGCTTATAAGGTCAGCTAAAGGGAACAGGGATAATTGTAAGGGGTAAAATCACCGCCCACCAAAGGTCACACAGGCAGGGTCACACAGGTGTGAATACAAATGCAGCCTCACCTCTCCCTTTCATCCTTCATCTTCTCCAGCTCATCCTCACTCAGAAGCTCAGACTTCTGCTTCTGCAAGGTAGCCTTGGGTTCAGGCTTGCCCTTCTCCTCTTTCTTCTTCCCAAATCTGAAAACAGACATTTCAAATGCCTGAAAAGAGCACTCGTGTAATGCTATTGCAATAACAAGGCACTTAAAGATTACAAGCCAGCAAATTAAACATTTCTGGAGAAAAGATAAAAGCGTTGAATTATAATCATTTGCAGGATGTGTATAATAGCACAGAAGACATCACGACAAAGAAAAACTTCATTTCGATCAAATGTTCCTCTGTTTACAACTGAAGAACTGAGGCCTAAGAAATGAAAAGGCTTATTTCTCAGACACACTGAACACACTCAGTGTGTCTCTCATGCATACACTCTGTACTCATGCGCCCTTCATGCAAACTCTTCCCGAATGAAGCCTTCTCAACACACTGTATCACTGACAGAGAAAAATGAGCTATGTCTCACCTTCCTTATCAAGACAATTACATTGTAACCCAGACATTGTTTTTTTGCATAATCACACTATGATGGTAATACCCTACTTAACATTGGCCTCACCTTTATATTTCAGTTCATCATAAAACCATTCTTGTTGGCAAGTATCATTAAGATAAAATGTGCAGTTGAATTTTTTTCTAACCAATCTTCAGTAATAGTGTCAGCAGAAATGAAATAGTGAAGTGAATGGCAACAGGATCACTACCAATATAAAGAAGCTGCAAGAAACCAAACATAAACCAAAAGAGAGCCATAAACTATTACAGTATATGATTACCTCAAGACAGCTCTGCTTAATATGCCAAGGGAATCTACAGCTTCAGCTCTTAATTAGAAATGAACATAGCAAAGGCTTTATTAAAACAGGTCAACAAACTAGGGTGCAATTGAGTCTAGAATGCTTCAAGTGTCAGAGAAACTCAATGGTCTGGTCTTGGGAACACATAAACCCAGTGGAGGAAAGGGGGTTCTCGTCCACTCTGGGGGGGGGGGGGGGGGGGGAGCCCCC
>JAODJW010000001.1:33906633-33917737 GCA_026777045.1 Hyperopisus bebe | reverse complement strand
AGGGGCCTAGACCAACCCCTGAAAAACAACCCCATACCATTATCCCTCCTCCACCAAACTTTACAGTTGGCACAATGTAATCAGGCAGGGAAAGTTCTCCTGGCATCTGCCAAAGCTAGATTTGCCCATCTAGACAGAGGCCAGACAGAGAACCGTGATTCGTCACTCCAAAGTCCAGTGGCGGTGTGTGCTTAACACCCCTCTTTCTGACACTTGCCATTGGGCTTGGTGATGTGAGGCTTACATGCAGCTGCTCGGCCATGGAAGCCCATTCCATGAAACTCTCAGTACACAGTTTTTGTGCTGGAGTTAATGCCAGAGGAAGTTTGGAACTCTGTAGTTATTGAGTCAACAGAGCACTGGCAACGTTTCGTACTCTGCCCCTTAACGCTTGGTGACCCCGCTCAGTTACTTTACGAGGTCTACCACTTTGTGGCTGAGATTCTGTTGTTCCTAAACATTTCCACTTTGCAATTATACCACTTACAGTTGACCGTGGAATATCTAGCAGGGAAGAAATTTCACAAACTGACTTATTGCATCGGGGCCACCCTATGGCAGTACCACACTTGAATTCCCTGTGCTCTTCAGAACAACCTATTCTTTCACAAATGTTTGTAAACCTGACTGCATGGCTAGGTGATTGATTTTATACACCTGTGGCAATGGACCTGAATGAAACACCTGAATTCAGTGATTAAGAGGTGTGTCCCAATACTTTTGTCCGTATAATGTATGTTATAGACATACACACTCTCTGCAACACAAAAAAGAATCAAAAAGAACAGTGCGAGTCAGGAGAATCAAAAGCTTTTCAGAATAATTTCCTGAAAGATAAGAATGCATTTTAAACAGTTTGCAGTTCTATTTTCAGTGGATCACATGGACTTTGCACACAATACTAACATACACAAACATGCCCTATTTAGAATAGACTTCATCAGCATAATGATTTCAAGGTCAGAACATACTGTTTACCAGATAAAAGCTGTATAAACAGAGCACAAAATGCAGCTCATTATTTTGTTCGTGTTATTAGCCACAGCACCATAAAATGCACTTCCACAAAGCAAGTGTTGTCAGCTTGAAAGTATTGTAAAATAAACATATTATAATCTCATAAATGTTCTGAATTTGTGGCCACAGAAGTCTTGCTTTGAGAAACATACACAAGTCCAGTTGGTGGGGGTCCTGGCACCTATTGTCCTGAACACTGGATCAGGTTCTGGCCTAAATGACACGTGGCTGTGAATGTTTACTGGCTGAAAAATGTGCCCGGGCAGAGATTATTATGGCTATGCAGTGTTCCTCTGGGGGGGCACATCAGGGCTGCCAGAAGACTGGGCCCTTGGAGGATCATCCTTAATACAAACTGAGAGTGGGGGCTGTTTCAAACAGATTCAAGAGTGAAATATATCAAGAAGCCTATGATATGGTGCATTGATGGACTTCAGTGTGACTCACTTTCATATCGCTAAAACCCATCAGCCACACTCGTATGAGCATTTAAAAGAAGCATTTAAAAAGTGAAGCAGAAATGGAACTGCAAATGAAGGACATTACATGAAACCTTAAAGGAATTTCATTACACTGAGAAGGTTTCTAAAAGTATGGTGATTTCCAGACTGCTTGTGCACACTTAGTCTATGACACAGCCTCAGCCACACCTTTCTCAGAACGTCAACCAATAACAGGAGTGGAAACCCGTGGTGGGTGGGACTTCTGTGAACTGCATAAAAGTGCCACATGACTGCCTACCTCCAGCCCTTTCATAGATGCTGTTGGTCACCATGGGGGGCTGGGCAGGGCTGTCTGCTTTCCTTGGCTGTACTGGCTGGTTCTGGAAGCCTGAATACTCTGGGTATTCCTGCTGGATAATAAAAGAAATGAGCTTGTTAACATACTTAGGTTTAAACCTCAGGCTAAAATATGTTCCCAAATATTCTATGTACTCACTTCATGTAAGCAACAATGTCAAATATTAACACACACATTGTTTTTTTTTTTAACAATTATTCCAAAATAAAGCAAATTTAACTTTATCCATGAAATATAAATTATGTATACAGTTTTTAGAAACAGAAGAATAGGCCCTGCTTGATGGGAGACTCAAAAAACACAGGAATGAGATTTTGGGCCGTCACTGGCGTCTGCGGCAGCAGGAAGAACGCTGACAAGGCAGAGAGCGATCAGATCTTACAGCAAAGTCGACATCCAAGAAGTGCAGAGCAGAGCTGCCTGGAGGAGATGCTTTGCGTAGCAGGACATTCACTTTGCTCTGGATTTCACATCAAACGCCCGTGTTCAGAGAGTGATACAAAAGTCTGACATTTCTGACCCATACGTTACGTGGCACGTCTAAAAGCCGTTTCGGCTGGTTTGCCAGCTGCCCGGGACCACAGGTTCACAGGCAGATGTGGGGAGACGCTGTAGCTGGGGCCAATGTTGCAGTAGGGGGGCCGTGACACAGGGGTAGCACTGAGACTCGGTGCAGCGGCCGCCTTAGACGGCACACCGGTGGGGGCGTGGGTTTGACCAGAGGCCAGCCCACGCAGCAGAATGGCACGTGCGATCAGAGGCCTAGAGGCTCTGACGGCTAACGTCTGACCATCGAAGGGCAGCAGCACTAGGGAAATACCCAAGCTTCTGCTGTGGATGGTATATTTGCACAATTTCTAAACTAAACAAAAATATCAAAATATCAAAAGTCAACATGACCAGCATCTGAAGAATCTTCTCCACCAGAGACTACGCAGGTTAAATCAAACAGCACCCTGCGATCAGACTCTCCATGCCATCAGCACTAACTGCTGCCTGCTCCCAGCTCGACTGGGCCGGGGGGCCACAGCTGGGCAGGCACAAGCCTGCCGACGCGCAGACAGTGACGGCCAGCGAATGAGATTACGAGCAAGCGGGAGCCATAGATCAATGAGGACTCCTAGGGCCAAGTCTTCCATTTGCTTGTTTTTCTCCTAAAAAGGGAGTACAGAGCTTGCAATTTCATAGAAAGTCAGGAGAAGAATGAGCACTGATGAAAATTAACAGGAAATGGAGGAAGTCAGGGAAAAGCAGAAAGTGTTTTAGAGGATCAGCACGCCAAAATGGGGGGTGGGGCAGCCAGTACAGCAATAGGGCCTGCTTCCATGGATACACGGAGGACAGACCGTTTAGGAAAAGATATTCAGAGATGTAAGAGAGGTCTCCCAACACTAATCCTGAGACGGCACCGGAGGACAGAAACAAATACCCCCCCGTCATCTCTCCTACCAAAAAAGACGACTCATGATTCTGGCCGGTTGTACAAATAGGTTTTAAGTGCAGACCGGCAGCCAGTGCAGAGGCTCCATCATTCTGCATGCATAACACTGTGCGATGTGATGTCATACATGAAAGGTGTTTATCTCCTCTATATATACTGCAGTAGCAACATGCCATTAGCTACTCGGTTTAAGCACTAAGCAGCATAATTAGCGAGACGCAGAGGAGAAAAGCAGGCCTGAAGGTTACCTGCCTGCATCGCTGGGGAGGCCGGCTGCGGTTGCATGGCACTTAGCATGACCTGCTTCTGCAAAAATATCTGCCATTATAAATGGGTAGAAACTTGATAAAAGCCACTTTAATTAAAGTGTCAACTAAGCAATTAATTTAAATGTAAATGTAAATATGCGGCCTCCTGTTGTGCTGGCTCTCCCTGCAGACTACAGAGGGACTTTGTGGAGTGTGAAATGAGGGCTACCCACAGCTGGAAAGTTAAGTGGGAAGATGAGCAAGTTATCTGCTGCTCTGAGCTGTTTGATTACACCTCAAGGCAAGTTACAGTGGGCTTATTCAGCCATATGACGGGATGATCACGCGGGGTGGGGGGCCGACACCAGGGCACGTCACACCGAGCGACCCCCATAACTCACACCCCTCTCTGTGGGTGGCTGAAGGTGGGGCCATGGAGATAAGGTGCGAAGGGCTTCCTGGAAGTGACGAGAGCCACGTCCCCCATGGCTCATCTTAGCAAAGCGCTAACAGCTACAGCGAAGGGCTCTCACTGCACTGCAGGCTTAAATCAGAGCATCTTAATCAGATAGTAGCGCGGGGATTTCAGCATCCTGCCTAAAACATCGAGTCCAGGCGGGGATGCACCCCCTGCTTGGTGGGCATGCCGCCCCCCCCCTACACTTTCGAGACTGGGGATTGGTGTGGTGGCCAGGCTGCAGGATTTCCACAGGCAGGATTTCATTAGCGAGCCCCGGGGAGTAATCACATTATGACAGGGCTGTTTAGATGGCCGCTCGACGGTGCCGCTGAGAGCATGCGATTAGATCTGGTGACAGTCTCGCTGCGTTTTCCAACAGACTCTGCCAGGAGGATAGGAGTACCAGAGCATCCACGACGACGACGTGCTGAAAGCGACAGTGCGTGCCAAGGCATTCAGCCTTCCTCCCGTCCCGGCCTGCTCCCCCTCAGCCTTCCCACCATTGTTCGTAGCCGTTCAGCAGAAATGGGCATAATTGAATTACATGAGAGCTGCTCATCTGCTCAGCGCAGGAGGAGGTGGTGGAATTTTCAATAGCATGCAGGAATTAAGACACTCTTAATGTTCCCCAATCAGAGATAGCTGCAAAGTCCCTGCAGATGCGCAGGTGTATCCATGCGGCTAATCCGTGCGGCAGGAAAGCAGAAAGCTGCCACGAAGCCTGCTCTCACTGCTCTGAGGCGAAGCTGAGCAAACACCAGCCAGGGAGCCACTGTGAAGAGAAGTAAATTGAGCAGACAGAGAGCGGCCCTCCTCCGCTCAGGGGAAGTCCTGTGTGTCGCACACAATTCCCAGGCCTCTGTGAAGAGTGACAGCAAATGGCTAATATGACACCAAAACCAAGGCAGCCCAAGTAGCAGAGGAGAACAAATACAAAAGAACTGCAGAGCAAAACCCCCAGCAGCACATCACAGAAGGGCACCCGCTAGCATTCAGACCATTATGATAAGCTATTAGTGAACAAAACTGAGGTCTATGGGGAGAATTCAAGCCTGACTATGATCCTCCAACCCATGGCCCACTCATGCTCTACCCATGCTCTACCTCCCCCATAAAACAAACTGTTACTGAACAATGCTGAACCTCGCAGGCAACATTCAACCCCAACGGGCTATTATGTCTGTGGCTAAACCTACACATCAGTCATGCTCGCCTGGATTACTATCTCCGCCAGTAACGATCCATCCTGCTGGAGGGGAGGCCAGGGCATCCACAGCAAGCAGATCTCTGCAATCCATAGAGCCTCTTTTTGTTTATGTTCCACTATGGGGCTTCACATGGCTGATCAATATCCATCTTTATTTCGGGAGGACATTAACAGACAGCTCTGCCTTTCAAACACTCACAGGCTGTGATCCGACACAACGGGCAATAATAATCATAAATCTCCAGAGTCCAAGGTTTAACTCTTGATTGTCGACACCATGTTGTAGCCATTAGACCACATAAGCACCTGAGAGATTTCAGGACTGCCTTACAGGCCCACACTGGTCTCCACTGCAGTGACATGGATCGAAGCCCCCATTGTTTTAAATAATCAAAATTTTATTTGGTCCTGTTCATACTGTGCGAAACAGCAAACAGCTTTTACACACAACAGATAATATTAAATTAAAACTAAACCTGCTAGACTGAGAGTTTCTAACAGACAGGTCACAATGATCCCACAATGATGGGGTAGGGAGGACCCCCCGGGGGTGGGGGGGGAGGAGCTCCACCATGGGCACCAAGGTCGACCATAAGGCTTGAGGGAATGATACTGCCATGCTTTGTTTATTTCTCATCACTCCTTCAACACAAACTCACGTTTCATTCGACCACCTGAAATGCTATTCCAGTGAACAGCACCAAGCCAAGCTTCTAGATATACCTTCTGACAGGATGCACATAGCGCAGCAAGGAATGGTCAGGATTAATACCCAGCTGACGTGCTTTTGTTTCCTTTCATGCGGCATCAATGCCCTAATAAAATAATCAGATCAGATTTTTTGTAAATCCTTCCTTTAATAAGGTAGGAAGGAGAGCAATTTCCAGGCTCTTCGTAGTTCCGGCTTCAGGAACATTTTGAGGGATCATGCTGGAGATGAACATGTCCTACCTGCCCTGGCCTGTCTAGGACCCGCAGCACCACCAGCTGGATCATGCCCCGCAGGTTCCCCTCCATGGACATGGAGCGCCGCAGCGTCTCCATCGCGTCGTGATTGGACCGGCCCACCAAGGGTTCCCCGTTGATGGCGATCAGCTGGTCATTGACACGCAGCCGGCCATCCTGGAGGGGACAGAGAGCAGGGCAGGGCAAGTCAGTGACAAGGAAGACAAGGAAGGAAAAGAGGGCTCTCCAAGAAAAGTTAGAATCCAGGACAAAACTCACCATTTCAGTGAATGCATTTTTAATCATAATAATCCAGAGCTACACATACAACATGAAAGCTGAGCAGCGTGGTTTGGAAGACCCACATTCAGGAACCACAGGCCCCAGAAGTGGCCGCTACCACTGGCAAATGAGCCTTACTTATGGGGGGGGCGGCGGTGGGGGCGGCAAGCAATCCAAGGCCTGACTGCGAATCTCACCGGTACTCCGACATTATGAGGCATGCATATTACATGGAAAGTAAAAAGCCCTCAAGTTTATTGCCATGAATATTAATTCCTGATTCATAAAGAAGCCCTCAGATCTCGGTCTACTATCTGCAGGCTGATGCAGGGAAGCAGCTTCATAAAGTGTTTAAGTGGGAGACGAGAGCTGAGCTGGACTTGATATAAATAAACGGTGCTCACACCGAGAATCTTAAGTTATATGAGCTCGCAATGGAAGTCTTTACTTCTGTGTAGTACTGATTATAATTTCAATCAGTAGAATTTCTGGTCCATAGTCATTTACAGCATTAGCACTTTGAGTTCATAATACTGTGGCTTCCTAAACATCATTTTCCCCTAGACACGACATTTTATATACATTTAAAAAGAGATTTCCTGATTTAGTTTGACAGTACCACGGCGCACTTCATACTCAGCCCTTCCATTAGTAGCTTATATTAGAAAATACATTTTTATAAAATCCTGTGATAGAAATTGAAATAGCAGTGCATTTGTTCAAATAATTCCCTGTAATGTGAAACAGTGACATTGTCCCCAACGTCCTTTGAGACTCTGAAAGGATTATAATAAGTAAAATGATCATAGGGAGCTGTATTCATTAGCTGTGATGGCACCAGTATCCATGGCACAGTCTTAATGGGACAGTAACAGAATCACAGGGATGAATGTGTGGAAAAACCGTCACTGCGAGACACACCTCAGTGCATCCACATCTTGTTTTCTGAGCCCAAATTTCACACAGCGGTGTTATGACCTCATTCCATGGCCAGCTCATTCCGCTATCCCCCCGCCCCCATGGTCAGCTCATTCCGCTATCCCCCCGCCCCCTTTGTCATTACAGATTAGAAGCTCACAAGTCAGATTTAATGCAACTGAAACATTAAACACAGGGACACAAGGTCAGAAACAACTGAAGATCAGGTTGATCTGGAACCAGCAATTACTGGGTCAAAATGTTTGGTGGTGATTTAGGTTCATCTGAGTCTGTCCAAGACCCTCCAGGTAGAGCTTTTCACAGTATATACTCACTCATTGAGCCTCTTGCCAATACACTTGTTAATACATCACAGCCATAAAGACGTATTTATGTATAAAGATAAAATTTATGTGGCGCTAAGCAACAGGTAGGCTGTTGTTCTTTGTTAATCACCAACAGAGGCTATGGAAACAGAATTCATCCGAACCAGAAATTTACTGACCATCTGGACTCTGGGTGACCTGACAGCACCGCTTAGAGCTCCTAGGAGCATATGCCAGTCAGCCCAGCTGAAATATGAGCGCAGACTTGTCTCCAAGCTCGTTCTTCTCACCTACAGTGTGTCAGAGGCACTAACTGGCCCTCTGCCGCCATGCCGACGAAACAGAGGAAGCTGCATGTATCCTTGGTATCCGCAGGGAGTTAGCATCCTCTCTGCACATCCCGGATTTGGGTAACCCACATCTTCAGGAGATACTGTAGCTTCTCCCTCCACGCCGCAAATTATAGTAGGCGTGGAATCCAGGGACAGGGACATCGCGCCCACAAAATCTCAAGATGTTTCCGTCTAATTAGAGCCAGGCTTTAAAAGTTTTTAATTAGCAATAATGTGGCCGAGAAGGAGCTGTGGCATAACATGGGGGAGGTAGGGGTAGAGGAAAGGCAGGGGGGAGGAAGCAGGGTACAGCAGAGTCTCCAGTCTCCATCATAAAAACTGATAAGCTAGGTGCAGAATCCAGAGAAAAATATACAAACATGCCACCTGCCAATCACCCATACAAACACACAGACAGATAGAGACACACAGACTCTAATACAACCTCTCTCAGACTCTTGAGCAAGCAGCTCATTGGAAGGTTTACAGGGCTTATAAGGGTGCAGGTGTTCATTGGGGGCCTTGACGACCCCGCACAGATCTTATCTCCACACAGAAAAAGCATACAATGTGTTCAGCTAGAACTGCTTTCCTGGGTTAGTGTGAAGGGATGAAAGGGGGAAAAAGAAGAGAAAAATGGAGAAAGCAGAAAGGAGGGAAAAGATCCAAAGTATTTCAAAAACACGGGAGAGAAGCGTGCAGAAAGACAGCCAGAGAAAGAGAGAGGAGATGCAGGGGTACAGAGGCAAGGGGACATGCACCTGGAGGAACGGCAGGTTCCTCCTGAACTGGGGCCCAGGCAATCCGCCGAAAAACTACAGTCATCCCATGACAGGGTCAAGGCAGCTAGCGGGATGAGGTCAGAGGGCAGCGAACACGCCACGTGTTCTGCTCTGGGGCTAGGGAATCACCTCATAACAGAGCACGCATACATGGAAGATAAAGGGTTTGACTATACAACAAACTGCACCATTTCAGTCAGTTGGATACACGGCGGAACCTTCATTAATGAGAGAGGAGGTCAGCTCAGCACTAGGACGAGGGCCAGAAAAGGAAGAGCGCTATTCCTATAGAAATATTACAGCAACAGCAGAAGAATCATGGTGTTGACTAAATAATGCTAACAAATATGGAAAACAACTCTGTGTCTGACAGACTGGAAGGGATCCGTTTATAATCCAGTACGAAAGAAAGGAGACCCAACACAGTGTGCAGACTATCATACAGTTTCCCTCATATCACAAGCCAGGAAGATTATGCTAGAGATCAGCCAGAGAGGATTATAACCCTACACAGAAAGGCAATGTAGGGATTTAGGGGCACACATTGACCTGGCATTTCCATGTTATTGATTACGTCTCTGGTGCCAGTGGTGCAGTTTCAGCAGTGACCTCTGACACAGGAAACACACATCAGACCACTGAGACTTTTACTGCATGCTGATGTGACTCAGGTGCTTTGCGTATTTATTTAAAAAAAAAAATGAAATCTAAGATATTATTCTCTTTGTTGACATTTTTGCGAATACTGTGTATGTAATTCTCCCAGTATCGGGCAGGACCCCTGACCAGGAAATGCACCTGGCAGATGGGTGGAGAGATATAGGTCCATAAATATATATGGTGTTCCAGTTTGTATGGCATGTGTCTAATAGACCCCACAGCCATACCTTAAAGGCTGCCCCTCCATGGATGATGGACTTGATGAAGATGCCCAGATCCTCTCCCGTCTCCCGGGATTTGTTCCCCTTCAGGCTCACCCCGAGGCCAGCAGAACCCGAGTCATTCAGGGGGACCTCGAACATCAGCTGCTCCTTACCCTCCATCATGAGCGGAGCAGCAGCCTGCTCCCCCTTCTGAGAGAGAGAGAGAGAGACACACACACACACCCAGGGGTCATTTCATTTAAGCATAGAAAGAGGCAGCAAAAAGCACATTTCTAAATGAAGTGTTTTAACCTCTTCATGCCAGAAGCTTCAGAGGTTTCTTGGTGGACTGATTATGTATAAGATTCCCCTCACGATTATTCATGGGGCTCACTTTACTCAGGCTCATTTCATCGACGTCTTTATCTCCACGCCTTCCTCTCCATAATCACAACTGTATCATCTTAACACCTGAAGCCAGATTTTTCACCCAAATGAAAGAGAGGAGGAAGGCAAAGATAAGAGTGTCATATTGCGCGTGACGCTGAGGAAAGCCACCCCTTTCTCGTCTCCAGGGAAACTGGCCAAAAATGAAACTTCATTGTTGGGGAAAATGCTATTCCTTGGGAAGCCAGAAAGGCCAACAAAAGCAAAAGTTATTCAAATGAACATTTTAAGTCTGAAAGATATATTAATACACTATAGCACTGTATGGCAAGACAGGTTACATGTCATGTTCAAGGGAGACAAGATGCATTACTAGTACTGATAACAGCATTTAAAGGCAGACAGACAGGCAGGCAGACAGGGACAGATGCAGGTAGACAGACAGGCAGACAGACAGACAGACAGACAGACAGGCAGGCAGGAAGGCAGAGAGAGGCAGGCAGCCAGATAGATCGATCAATTAATCCTACCCTTACCCATATTAAAACGCACCCAGACAGCCACTGAGGTGCTTTGTGAAATACAGAGTAAGCCAGATGCGATTCAGCAGAGTTGGGAAAGGACAGAGAGCCCAGCTAAGGGTGTGCCTCTTACGGCGACCACAAGGGGCACCATTCAGCTCCTGCAGGCTCATCTCTAACCCCTGCAGGCCCCCACTGGCTGCAGCACATATCACTGCCTTCAGTAGCCACATGCTGTAGCAGTAGTTGCACACAGTGCACTTTTAAACTAAGGATCATATTGCCTCAGAGTGGATGTGGGTGGATTTACAGAGCCAACGATTGCTATCATTAAAAGGTTTAATTTGGTGCCCACGAGCACTTAAATATCAGTTTCCATTTTTCCGCTTATGTTTATCTTGACATTTGCTGGACAGAGATGCTGCAATCAAAATCTGAGAACAGAACCCTTGAGGATTGCATGTCCACTGGGTCGCCAGTGACACCCCAGACCAAGGAGCACATAAAATGACCCCCCAGTACTGCATGAAGGTGTCACATACCCCTCCCCCCACATCTGTGTGTGCAGGCAGCC
>JAODJW010000001.1:33875986-33890570 GCA_026777045.1 Hyperopisus bebe | reverse complement strand
GCTCCACCTATCCCCTATCCAGTGTACCCCCCTCCCCCTCTAAAGCATGCCCCGCCTCCCCCACCCAGCATGCTCACATATGCCCTTTGGCCCCTGCTGCTTAACTTTTAGCCACTCTCCCTTTCTCCTGCATAATATCTTAATGAGTTTCCCTGAGATGGCAGAACCCCTCCCGGGATATCTTCAAAGGCAGCGCACTTTAATGGGCTGGCTTTCACAGAGCTAGGCCCTAAGCATGTCACAGAAGGCCTTAGACATACACATCTACACCACTACGCTTCCCCCCTACCTCTAGATCTCCCACACCCCCCACTCCACCCCCACTGTCACAGTTCATTCTCATTTTCAAGGAACCCATTCAACTGCTGGGAAATCTATACTTTCCCTGCTCTGTGGCAAATGCATTAAACACACGTTTGATGCGCAGTGTTTTGAAATATAACGTCTCAAAGACACGTCCTACAGCAAGTTCACCAGACCAGAGAAAACGTTAATGGAAACATTTGCGCAAATGCTAAGTGTAAAATGAGGTGTGTAACTCAGTACCCAGACTGTGATGGCTATACAGAATGGCAAAGAAATAAAGGAACAGCCCCAATGAACACAAAAAAGCAAAACACCATTGACCCTGGCTTCTAATTCACTTCGGTTTTTAGATTTTCGCTGTTACCCATTGTTTTTATTTTGTTTCATTTTGTTTAACTCTTTTTAGCCATTTTATACATGTTCATTGCTTTTTATGCTGTACAGGTCAATTGACACTTTGGTCAATGTGTGTTGTTTTAAAAGTGCTTTATAGTACAAAGTTGACATTGAATGTTGACATTACCTGAGCCTTTTGCATGTCTACTTGTGGATTAAGAGATTAGGTTTTACTTGCCACATCACTTTACAGCCTGTGCAAAACTGAAGAAATAAGGGAAACGGCAGGGTGAAGTATTGTGTCTTCCAGTAAGACATCTCAGATATATGTTTCTTTTTTGTGCAAGTCATGGTCCTTTATAAGCCTCTTACACGAGAATCATGTTGAAACGCATTTTCGCATCCTGCTGAAAGTGCTGATTCCTCAATCCCGCCGCATTCGGCAGCAGCGACGGTCGTTTTTCAGATGCTTCTGTAGAAGCTTGACTGGGTTTCATTCCGAGGCAAACTTGCCACTTGGCTGCTTGATTACCAGTCATGAGCAGCAAGCAAATAGCGGCAATATCCCACATTAAAATAAATATTCGAGCGCAACGAAAGTATGCCCACCATCACTCTCAACTGGAGAAGCAGATTAGAAAATTAATGGCTGGAAGGGCTGGATAGCTGAAAAATATTTAGACAGGATTCAATGCACCGACACAATCTATCACTGTCTCCCTGTGATTACAGAAGAGCTGTGTGTCATATAACAACATATGCCAAGTAAAGACATACAAAATGAATCTTGATTGATGTAAAATCCATGTTGGTTAATAGTGGCTATAAGAGCATCTGGAGCAGCAGTAGTTAGCAGACTGTTGTGCTTCATTTGAGAAAAGGGGAATGAGACAGCGGGGCAGCTAAAGGCAGAGAGAGGGGAGACGGCTCAGGCTTACCGTCCACTCAGAGAGGAGCAGTATGGCACTACGTGTATCCCCAAAGGTCCGTGTTCCCCAGAGATCTGCACCGTCCGGGTCAGGCTGCTGCTGCTGGGACACACAAGACAGGCGCGTGTGCCATACAGCCTGTTTCTGGATGTTCAGTGTCTCTAACATGCGCGCGCATGCACGCGCACACACACACACACACACACACACACATATATACACACACACACAGTCCGCTAGGCACTTCTGTCAGTTCTACGACTCACAATGAAATCAGCAGACTTGCACAATCAGGCAGTCATACAGAAATGGACAGGATTCAGCTTTTGTCCTTTAGCTTAGACTGGTCAGCGCAGCGTGGCTCTGAGTCAGTCCCATTACCAGCACATGATCCTGTTTTTGCAAACCCCATGCTATAGAGTTTCCATGACGGCCACATCACAGACAGACAGGATGCCCTTTTAAGTTCCCTTGCTGTAAATCTGTCTTTTGTCAATGTTTACTTTTCCCTGGCAAACGGTTCATGACTGGAGGGGGGGATGCTGATGGAGATGAAAACGGCAGGAAAGGAGGCTTTACTTTCTGACTGGGTGAAAATGACACAGGCGAAGCCTCTATAAAGGAGATTATAACAGTGAGCATGAGCTCACGCTTTGCCAGGCAGTCAGACTCCACTCCCACCAAATCCACTCGAAACAAAGAGCCTTAAATCTTTACTTTCCTATGGAGACTGACAGGACACAAGTCCCAAAATGGCATAAACAAGCAGTTCCTCTTTCTGCTTTTTACTTGCGCAGCATCAGCTATAGCAGGTTCCAGGTCTCCCTTCCTGAGCCTGCGAGCCGCCTGACGGAGGGAGGGGTGACGGGAACAGCACGGTGACCCTCACGTGTCACTTTAATAAGGACTTCCCAGCGCAGTTTAACTCGCCGTCTGGAGTTAATGAGTTTATCGGCCTGACCACACATGCTCTTGCTTCTCATTAATCCAGCGCTGACCTTTTCTGCCTCTGAGCTCCCCTCCTCTTCCCCCTAATCGTCACGGGCCTGTAATGGCTCAGAGTTGCTCGGGCCATTCAGCCGATAAGGAGGGGCCTGGGATCGTGCAGGAGGAGGGGCAGGTACAGCAAGCGGGACAGCGAGGGAGACAAGGAGAGGGACAGCTATGCAGACAGTGAGAGGGGACAGTCAAGTTGGAGAGCGAGGGGGACAGCCAGGCAGATAGGGAGGGGAGACACCAACGGGTGAGGGGGGAGACCAAGGGGTCAGCGAGGGGGGAAAGCAAGGAGGCGCTATGAGCCATGCGGTATACAGGGAGCTCAGGTAAGCCCATGGCTTCCTTCTCAAGATGGAACAGCTGAAGCAGCAGTTCCCATTAATCAAAGGCAGACAATATCAAAGCAGTCACTACATATGTGGACAGGGAGCGGTGGAGGATGGGGAGAGAGGATTAATTACAAGACCTTAATGAATTTGTACAAATTAACACAAGTGAAAGAAATAGCCCAAACATCCCCCCCCCCCCCCCAAAGGCCCCACCGATTCTTCAAACTTCTCTGCAGCTGGCTTTCCACTTCTATTTGCCGATCATTTCGGCAGCTTTGATGGGAAGACGAGCTGAAAAGTGGGTCCCTGGACGCTCGTTTATGGCAGGTGGAAGAGCTGAGGAACACCTCAGATGCCGGTGTCTGCCTGCGGCTCTCAGTGCGCCACGGAAATGGAAGAATGGGCATTATTTACCTAGAGTGCTCCTCTCACACCAATGGAGGTGCGTGACGGCAGCAAAAACTGTCATGAATAATCTGCTGAGAACAGCTGACAGTCTTACTACAGTGAGCACTACTTAAACTGTGTGTTTACGATTATTACAGCACTGAGGGGAATATTCATGGTGCACTATCAACAACTGGAAAAACAGGACTTGGGGAGAAACTACAACCAGTGCTGGAAGTCACAGAATCTGTACATATCACCCTCACACAAAGACACACAGGCACACACAGAAAGGCTGAGACAGACAGGGAGAGCACACAAGGATAATGAGCTTGCTGCATCAGACAGCCGCCATGTCCTCATTAGCCCTCCGGGGTTGTGCCACACACTGTCTGCCATCGCGTACTGGCACAGGAAACAGCAGCGCTCACAGGCTTGCTGGGGAGAGGGCTGCTGGATCTTAGCATTGCAAGCCTCTGTATTCCCTTTGAATATACATTAAGCCTGAAAAACCAAGGATGTGGCCTGGTCCAGGCATGGGAGATGTGGCTGCAATCACCGCCTCCAATCCTAGCTCAATGCCCCAGGATGCCACTGTGCTCTGGCCCACCTGACTTGTCCACACCGTGCCACCTTTACGCAGCAGCCAGTGCCACTTGCGCCATATCAGTATAAATGCTCAGCAGTAAGTCTGGAGGCCTGTTATTCCAAATGCCCTTCTGCCTAAGCTAAATATCTGCATTTTTAACACTGCATCACATCAGAAACTGAAATTCAGCATCTGGGCATTAATTATTTTGAAAATCAGTTCAGCATGTCGGACACAGATCAAAAGCGCCGTTCTCAGGAAGGGAGTGGAGTGGCATTCCCACAGCCCTGTTAGCCCCAGAGCCTTATCAGCACCCATGACTGGCACCGGCAGTGAGGTGTGCAGGTGCTGATATCCTGCCACCACTTGGGAGGCTTGTGGGGGTCCCCAAGGGCGGAGTGGCTCTGCTGGGGAAGGGGAGTGTCACTGCTGTGCCCCCATGAGCCGCGAGACACTCAAACAAAACTGGGCAGTGGTGGGCAGCTGCCGGCCAGCCCACATAGCAGTGTGAAAATGAGGGGAGCTCCCTGGTCGAACTGCCGCACTCAGACATGGCACTGGAAACACTTTGGATTTTATGCAGATCATGACACGCAGACTCCACTGAAACTGCAGAAGGACTGGACAGTCCAGTACAACCACATAACTGCTATGGTCATATACACAGACCATTTTCAAGCATCATTTAGTAACTGCAGAAAGTGTATCATTAGTGTTTTTTTTTACAATCAATTTCCATAAAGTTTACAGGGAGGGCATCATGCTGCATGGTCCCCACAGTAACCAAAGGGCAGGAGCAAATAACATGCTCAAACACAGATACCCTACAAGTGGCCTGGACCTGAAACTTTATGAATAACCTTAGAGCTCAAGGTTACAGACCAACAGGGTAAAAGCAGCAGAAGTCACAAACATAAGGTTTTGATATGAGTCAGAAATTTCATGTATTTTTTGATAAGCCACGTTCCTCATAAGGAAGTATTTTATAGATGTCATCTACACGAGTAGGTGTTACTGCTAGTAAACCAGAACCAATAGCCTGAAAGCTGTACCAGGCCGTCCTATGCAAGCACCAAGTTTGCAGAGATCCGATTCTGTATGCTGGACCCAACTCTCCATGGGCCAGACTATTCCCTGTGAACTAAAACACAAGAACAAAGACAGAGGCCACATCTAATCCCAGGCCAGCTCATTAAAGCCAAATGCTGATTTATGCACACATTTGTTTGTGTTTCTGACCCGGTTTCCTTCAGCTTTTGTAGTTGTCTAATGAATTCACTTAATATGCAAGTTCACCAAAGCCTTGATCTCCCACTAAAAAGGGGGAAATGCTAATTGTGTTAGCACTATATTGGCTGAAAAAGCAGCAGAAATGTTACACAAACACACACAAACATTAATAAGGTTTGCTCTTACCCAAAAGGGATCTTGCCCATCTTGGAAAACATCTCTGCTCCATGGTTCTCTTCCGTTCCTGTTCGGTCTGTCAGCAAATTCTTCCCCAGCTGTCAGAACACACAGTCCATTCAGTTCTCTCTCCTTTGCAATTTTTTCCATCATGGTTCTGGCAGAGGTTTTTAAGGAAGCAATTACATGGAACCCTCCCGAGTGCGGTCCCCTTCCTGACCATCACCCGCACATTGAGCGTCTTCCCCATAAAAAACACATACCATCAATAATAGATAAGTATCCTATCTGTCCTAGGGCTTCCGTCTCCATACCCCCCTCCTGCCCCATGGCCCCCATAACTGTCCTTGACCAAATCTGCTTAAAATGAATCCAGTCAGCCTTCAATAAAATTGCTGAAAAGTTCAATAAAATATGAGAGGAAATTTAAACAAAGATATTGGCAAGTCATGAACAACATATTAAATACAGGAAAAATACAATTATTCTTTTCCGCTTCTTCAGGTCCAGTGAACATCAAAACAATATAGACTGAAAAATAATTCTAACCAGCAAATAATCTTACCTCCCCCCGGATTGTCTCCTTGGGCCCCAGCTAGGATCCCAACCAAACGAAACATTACATTTACAGATTTACCAAGAGTGACCCAGTTTAAGGTGGAAAACCTGATTATCTCCAAAGGGCTGTGGGGGCTTTAGCTGTGAAACACCAGGGGCCCTTTCCTGGTGCAAAATGCTGCTTATCGCTGTCATTGTCATCCACTCTTCCTCATGCCCGATGATAGGATATAAGAATCATCACCATCTCCTGATAGTAGGCTTGAGGCCTAACAATACTTGGACAGTACTGTCAAGAATTAAATACTCTAATATAAAACCAATACTAACAGAAGCTTTCTTGTATGTGATCTGACTTCCTGGTGTCTCAGAAATGAGAGTCAAGTGATCAGAGTGTTAAGCCTTATTAGTTTCTTTTTGTTCTAAATCACCCCCCTTCCCAGGTACTGTAGAGAACTCACTCAACGCCATCATGAGCCAGGATTCAGCTGATTTCTTTTTGTCCTTCATGCACTTGCTAAATATTTTGATGCTAACCAAAACAGTCTCTTTATTTTTCATGTCTTGAGCCATTGCCTGCACAGTCCTAATTAACTGCGCACCGGAACAAACCCCCCCCCCAACACACAGCCAATTCCTGCGCTGCTCATACCCATGTCAGATGCTCCTGTTAGCCCGAACAGCTGAAGAGCACCTCAGAGCCTGCAGGACTCCAGGCTTTCATTAGGATGCATTTTTGGACCATTATATAAAGTGGCCCCTGAATGACCCAATCACATCCACACCATCATCATGCACCCTATCCCAGCAGCAGGTCCATTTTACCACAGTCTGGCAAGGAGAGGACAGGATTGTCCCATTTTGCTTTGCTCTGAATCACTAAAAATACTGAGCAAACATTAAAGAAGCTTCCAGAGAAGGCCAAGTGGAGGAAGATTATTGGCAATACCATTAATATACAACTACTGCACTGTACTTCAACGGAAAACTACCCAATTCCATTACATTTTGAGCATGTTTCTAACAAATGAGACAAATTAATAATTGTAAATTCTAGGTGCACATGTTCCCAAAAAAGGAAGAATAATTAAATGCCAGAATATCCAAGGTAGGAGAAAGAAAATTAGCTTGGTAAAGCCAGTTAAGTACATAAAAGAAAAAGAGGACTGTATTTATGGTTCATTTATTTTTATGGTAGCATACAATAAATTCTACGATTGCTTTTTGTTTATAAACAAGTACCTACCTAAATTACAACCACATTGCTGTCACACAACTTTGTTATTTTACATAGCCACTAGCTCAAGATAACATTTATACGTGACATTGATGTTTGGCCATAGTCTTCTGTCAAAAATAAAAGTTACCCTGCAGCAAGCAAATGTTTAAATAGCTGAAAAGGTTTTTAAAGCATAGGGTCGAAACCAAAAGGGGATATTGTCATTCCCCCCCCCCGCTCAATGTAATTACTGTGGTCCAATATGTGCATAGAGCTCCAGCTATTAAGTAAAAAAATCAACTACCTACAAGTATATTTCCTACCACTTTTACCATGCGCAAACTATATTTTCTCCAGGAAGCCCATTTCTTTGTTTATCTGGGCCAAGACCAGTGAACTACCTCAAGAGTTACAGCCTCTGCAAGTAGCTAATATGATGCAGAAATATTTACTAATGTGTCATTTTCAACACATTATACAGCATTCAAAGTACACATTTTAAATGGAGTGGCTCTTTTAAGGGCACTTTTGCTTCACTGGGGCTTTGATGAACATAGTTTCTTTATATAGTGAACAGGTTTTGTTTTAGCAAGCTCTGGCTCAACAAGGAATTAGGTCTTCTAAAACTAAGACAACCAATATATAATCAATTACACTAGTAGCCCAAGCTTCATTTAAAGACCAACCTTGGTTAACATAATAAAAAGGATAATAAATAATAAAAATGTTAAGACTCCATATTAAACATTACATTTAAAAATCTGTCATTGTCTCAATGATGTAACATAATCCAATACTTTGTTCAATCTATGTTTTAGCACCTCTATGCTATCTTGCTCTAATGCAGAAATTACAAATTATGGGAGGCTATTAAAGCCATCCTGTTCACTTAGATGTTTCATCATTAAGCACTGGCAAAATGTTATCAAGTGCTAATCCAGATGAGCTGCCCACACAATATTACAAGGGAGAAATAACTGGGGCAACCAAAGACAACATCACATGAGTCCCTCCAGCAGGGGTCAGAGTCATATGCTCACTAAGGCTCACCTCCTCCATCCCAGAACATGCATGGCAGCAATGACAGGATTAATGCCTATAAACATTGAGATGCTGAGCTACAGGACCTCACAAGGCCCTCTTGGAGATTACACGTATGCCAGAAGATACAGTGTGGAAAGTACATTCGTAAAAGTGTTAAAGCCAGTTGACATGTGACACAGAACACATTCACAGTCTAATTAGCAGGATCTGAAGGTCTCCCTGAGGAACGCACCATTAATGACCTAAGGTGCAGCAAGAAGATGGTTACATAAATACACAAGCTTAGAAATGACTGAGGCAGGGGAACCATTCAAAATCCTGTACACAGGTTAAAGTTGTACAAATAACTTTCCACTAGAATGGTCAAGTGTGAATGCCATCTAACACATCTGCACCATGAAGAAGATACTGATCAAACAGGCAAGCAAACTTCTTAGGGAATATCAAATTTGCGTTCCTTCAGTAACCCCTAGGCAAAGGCAGCAACTATGGCATATTTTAACATGGCAAGCAGAAAATACTCTGGTAATCTTTGGACTTCATTATTATGATGTAGGTAATGTTCTTTCCAACAGTCAAAGCTGTCAGAGAGCTAGCAGGGTCAAGCCTGTTGGGGATCGGAGGTGGTGTGGTGCCTGCTGCATGGCTGCACTTGGGTCCCAGTTTGAGGCATCCCATCTGGGTGGAAGCGTGGAACGTCTTGTCTCTCTAGCAAGATGACCATCTTCCTCTGCTCTCGGGGGACCTTTGTAAATTCTGCATTTCAGTGGCGGCACTCTCTGAGATAGGCAGGCCAGGGAGTGACCAGATCTCTGTAGAGGGGTACATCGATTTTTGATCTGGTTGCCATACCGAGGGAGTAGCTGTTGTGGCGGATCGGCTTCTGACGATGGTGTCTGATGTCACTTGTTTCAATAAGCGTATTGTGAGGCTCAGACTAAGGCATTCCTTGGGTGTCTTGCCTGCCGTCTCAGTGCATGCTCCAAACGTGGTGAGTGATGTTCTCATTGAAGGAAACATTTTATTTGCAACTTCCCTCGGTGGTTAATGGGTGCCCAGGAGGTGACACTCCCCTGGTCAAGGATGACTTCAATGCAACCACTGGCACTGACTATGAGGATTGTGTCGGTCCCCACGGGTCTGGTGACTGGGGTGAAAGTGACTCCATGTTCCTTGACTTTGTGAAAGGTCACGGGCTGTGTGTTGTTAGATCCTGGTTCCAACGCCCTGAGCCACATTGTTGGACTTGGTACTCCAATACTGGTGGTGCGGTGAAGGACATTGATCACATCCTCACAGGCAGACGCTGGAGGCTCCTGCAAAACTGCAGGGTCTACAGAAGTGCCCAGTTTGAGAATTCTGACCACAGACTTCTTGTTGCTACTTTAAAGATTCAACTTAATAAATCCATAGTCTATCACGACCTAGGAGAATGAGACTGGACTTGGCTAAACTCCAAGATCAAACTGCTTCTGATAAGTTTGTATGCAGCTTGTGTAAGGAAATTGCAGACTTGGGTGCGGCCATAGGAGTTTATAGGTATTGAAAAAACGTGGGGCTAAGTGAAATTTGCCTGAGGCTTAACTTTTTGTTCTTTTGAAGAAAGTTTGGCATCGTGGCTAGGCTTAAAATATATGGGGCTATAGCCCCAAGCGATCGGTCCTAACAACACCCATGGGTGCGACTGCGGATTCTAACATGATGTTAGACAACACCATGACAAGACCCTGAAGGTTGCTGAGTGTTGTGTTGGTGTTGCCGGTGTTCCCAGAAGGAAGAGTTTCATCTCACAGGGCATCCTGGATATACTCAGGAGTTGCCACAGTGCAACTCCAGTCTGTAGCAGGACCTCAGGAGGATGGCTGTGAGAGCTCTGAGGGCAGATAAGGAGGTGTTTGTTAGAGGAATCTGTGAACAGGTGACACACCAGCTGTGGTCTAGTGACCCACATCCTGCTTACAGAGGAATCGAAGCACTACAAACATCTGAATCTGTTCCCTGGAGACTTGTAGTGAGGACGGGCGATGGAATGGTCCTTACAGATGACACTGCAGTTGTGATCAGATGGGCCGGCTACTTTGAGCAGCTGTTTAAAGCTGATCCTGCAGCTAGGACACTGGACATCTCTGAGTCCATGTTTCTTGAAACTCATCCTCCAATCAGCTGTGAATCACCCAGTCTCATTGAGATTGCACAGGTGGTGAATCAACTAGGGGTTGGGAAGGCTATGGGGATCTGTGGTATCCGGGGTGAACTTTGCCAGGCTGGTGGTAAGGCTGTCCTCCTGGCATTGCAGACAATCTTTTCTTCCATTTGGGAGACAGACATCATCCCTACTGACTGGAAAACAGGACTTTTCCCTATTTGGAAAGGGAAGGGGGATAACACTGCTCTCAGTGCCAGGTAGGGTCCTTGCTAGGGTCATACTAAAAAGGATCTGTGATCACTTGCTTGCTTACCAGTAACTGAAGCAGTCTGGTTATGCACCTAAAAAGTGTACCCTCAATCGCATCCAGGCACTGAGAGTTCTCATCAAGCGCAAACATGAATATTGGCAGAGGGTCTTTACAGCCTTTGTCAATTTTCTTAACCTCCCTGTGGGACATTTTGAGACTTTGTGGGATCCCCCTGAAGGTTCTGGACATTATAGCCGGCCTGTACACTAGTACTGAGAGTGCTGTGTAGCGTGGAGGGAGAACCTCCGTGTTCTTCAATTGATTCTGGGCTTCGCCGGGGTGTGTTCTTTCTCCTACTCTGTTCAATGCTTACATCGATTAGGTGTTGGGTAGGATCACGGGGTCCAGTGGCTGTGGAGCATCTGTTAGTGAAGAAAGACTTACTAATCTTGACTTTACCAACAATGCTGTGATCTTCGCAGAGTCAATGGAGGCTTTCATCAGGGCTCTGGAGAAACTGAGCAAGAAGTCTGAGCATCTGGAATTGCAAGTGTCCTGGAGAAAAACTAAGATCGAGGCCTTTAATGACTTGTTAGGCACAGTCATTAGTAGTGTGTCTGTCTGCAGGAATAATGTCAACATTTCAAGAGATTCGCTTACCTCAACAGCAATATTCATGTCTCTGGTGACTTCCTATGAAGTCACTAGACGGATAGAGAGACCACGTGGGGTCATGATGTCACTGGAAAGGGGTGTGTGGTACTCCTAATATCTTTCTGAGAGCACGAAGGTCCAAGTCTTTAAAGTCCTGGTGCTCCCTGTCTTGCTGTATGGCTGTGAGACATGGGCACTATCCAATGAGCGGAGATGAAAACTGGACTCCTTCAGTACTGGGTCTCTTCGAGATGGGTACCGATGGTTTGACTTTGCGTCAAACGAACAGTTGCTAGAGGAGTCCCGAATGATGCACATTACGTGCATTTTCAGGGACCGTCCGTTACGGCACTACGGCCATGTAGTGTGCTTCCCTAAGGGTGATCCGACTCGCAGGATCCTCATTGCAGAGGACCCTAGTAGCGGGACCAAGCCAAGGGGACACCCACACAGCACCTGGCTGAGACAGATGGATGGCCATTTCCGGAGGGCAGGACTGGACCACGTGTCTGCCTGGGGGGTGACCAGCCTGGATCCCAAGGCATTTCATCATGTGGTGGGTGCAGTAATGCCCCACATCAGTGCATGCTCCCCAACCTGACCTGACCTGTGATGTTTAGTGGGATTCAGACACCCAACTGTCACCATGTGATACAGCAGCTGACCCAAATCATTCGAGGATTCTCTTACACTGACTCCACTACATATCTGGCTGACTTGAACATTAAACCGTATTGGCAATCAAATCAGAAGAGTTAGAGCTGACTGGTGACATCTGCAGATCTAGTCACTCCATCCACTGCATAAAATCTCCTTTACATTGCTTTCAAAGCCATTCATTCATTAAAATTTGCCTGTCTGTTAATTCACAGATCAATGACAAAGAGCACACTATCATGCACAATAAAAGCTTTCATCCAATGCCACGTCTGAGAATTACATTTTCAATCTGGCTTGCTTTTACTAAGATTTTTTTTCTGATGTCAACACTGACAAAGTACTACAGAGCTCTTTACATACTACTTTCAAAGTGTTTAAGAAACAAGAATGTCAAGATACTCAAGCTTTAAGTGGCTGCTGTTTAAAAAACAAAAAAGGAATTTATTACCACTTCACAGACAATATATAGCATTAAGCTCTCACAGATTACAGCTGACCGCTGCCTCATCTGTAGCACCACCACCAGGAATGGAGGAGCCACTGCAATACTTTGAGGATAAAAAAAATTCTTCTTCATGTCCAAAACCCAAATACCATTAAGATCTTATTTCTTCCCAGTTACCACTGATCACAATGCAAATGGTAATGGTAACTGTGGGGGAGAATCAGTGGCCTCTGCAATTAACTGGTGGCAGATAATTTGCTGGGATGAATGGGCAGGAGACTGTACAAAGAAAGCAAGAAGGGACCACTATACAAAGGCTGGGAAAACGTAAACGTGTGGCTGGCCAGTGTCCAGACCAGTGAGAAATGTGTACAATCTGAACACAGATCTTTAACAACCCTTCTTTACTTCTGCTCAGTGCCACAAAACAACTCATGCAAGCCCTTTCTGAGTTTCCCCAAACCGATCTAGTGTTACACGGATGGAAGGGCCCATTAGAAAGGTCACACATGCAGTCACACTGTCACACACATGGCTCCACCCCCCACGTGTGATACCTGCCAGTTTAATTAGCCCCAGTTGAATTTTCAGAGAGTGCTCCAGAAAGGCATGTTAATTAGAGATGTTTGAGAGAGCAGCCAGTGTACTACAGTTATTTGTGAGGTTAGTTCTTCTTTGAGATTAATCTGACAGCATCTCTGCGTGAGAAATGCCCCCCCCACCAAGGGGAAGCACAATAAGAGTATGCATGTGTGGTCTGGTTCACCCTAAGTGGTGCATAAATGGCACAAAATGTACACTTTGAGTGCTGCTTTTCAATGCCTATGGATTACAGTTAAAAAGTCTGATGATAACACTGGAACAGCACAATATGTATACAGAATTACAGAAGTCACAACATAACTGGATGACAGAATCACTATAGAGAAGTTCTAGGTTAGAAGCCAAGCTCCAGAAAGACAGTAAAAGTGTAAGAATTCATGCTTTGGGTAAATTTGGTCGCTAAGTAAGCAAGTAAGTAAGTAAATACCACCCAAGAACAAGACACATTCAAAACACAATTCAAGTATACAAAGCAAACAAATATCCTTCTCCAGAGAAACACCTACAGAGCTCTGCTAAATCTCACAAACATGGCTGACATTAGCTCCACACTGTGGCCTGACCTGTGGTTCAACGTCAGGCATTACCCAGCAACACCATCTCCACTGGGGGCACAAGTCCTCTAGTCTAGATTTGTACCTAGCCAGGTCTACAGAATGACCACCTAGGGCCCAATCAGATGACCACAGGGGCCCAATCAAAGGCCATAAAGTCCCACTGCTCTGGTTCAGACCAAACAACAACAACATTATTCCTCAAGAGATTAATCTAGTACCACGGAAATGCTTTTAATTGGCCATGAAGGTGCAAAAGGGATTAACTATAATAAGAACAGAGTGGAAAAAATAGCCAAAGGAAAAAAATAACTGTAGAGCAAACAATCAGAATAGTATTAAAACACCATTCTGCTAGAAAATGACCAAGTTATGCTATTCATCAAGATACATTTACGTTTTTCTGCTCTCAGCTTCTACATATTTGTTAAGGCAAGATCACTTCCACTGCTAACAAAATACAAATGCACCCACGTACTGCAAATTAATGCTGAGGAGTCTTTAATATATTTATTTTTCTCAGAGAACATGATGAAAGTGGATGATTAAGAGTCTCGTCTTTGTACATGATCAGTTAAGACGTTCATGATTTAAAGCTGTCATGTAGTCTATTTTCTTAACTCCACGTGGGGGAACGTCAAATCTTGCCAACGAGTCATCTGAGTCATTAGAAATTATTCATATATTCAAAGAAAAACTGCCTGAAAAAATAATTTTAATTCACCATACATCATTTAAATTTCTAGGCTTAGGCCACGGAAGCCACATGAAAGAGGAGCAGAAGAGAATCCAAGGCAGAAACTGTGATCAGACACCTGACTAAACATGAGCGATCCCACATCCTACTGCTCAGCCCTGGGGACCACCCCTCACACCACCAGGGACTTTAGAGAGCCATCAAGCCAGAACACGGAGCACCTTCTTCATTAATCAGCATGCGTGTTTGTCTGGGACAGGGAGCAGGTCAGCCAGGCGTCACAGGCGTTTAGAGCACAGCAGACAATCGGCCCAAAAATGAGGTAAAAACAGGGAGGCACCACTGCCGCTAAGCGACATACAGGCCTCAGAGACAGCCGAGTGGGAAGGTCGCAGCTGTGAGGAGCCTGGAGACAATAAGCAGACAGCAAAACAACCACTCTTAGAATGAGCAATGAATTGACAAACAAGCAGGG
>JAODJW010000001.1:33863202-33875886 GCA_026777045.1 Hyperopisus bebe | reverse complement strand
AGGGGGGCAGGGGCCTGGGGAGGGGGGGTGGCTGCGTAGGGGTGACATGACCTCAGATGCTTTTGAGAAGCCTTCTGTATCGGAGACCTTCTTCACAGGACCTTCCTCCCAGTTTCCTGGAGAAATGCCCCAGGCTGCATATTTAGATCAAAATAGAACATTACCGGGCTGGCCACTCTAGACTAAAGCAGTACTGGCCCAGCAGACAGACAGCAGCCTGCTATGTTCAGAGCTCAAAGGGAAGCCGTGCCTGTCATGTACTACACCCGCTCAGAGGCACTGGTCACTGTCACCCGACACCCACAGGATGTGTCCATTTGGCTCCGCCTCCAAATCAAGCAAAGAGAACAAACGGCAGCATTAATCAAACCCCTCTCAACAACAATGAAAGATCACAGCAATGGAAACGGCCAACAGCCTCAGCTCTGACTGACAGTATTTAACTATCAAGACACCATTTTTTTTTTTTTTTAAACTGACATGTTTTATTTGCCATTTGCACAAGTACGGATACATTGGAATGCTCCTCTCGCTCGCCCGAGGGCCCACAGCCATGTGACTGTTCTGCTGAGGCCTCGACTCGAACCGGCGACCTTCTGATCACAGGCACAGAGACTTATTGAAGCTGTCCTTGTCTAGATGCACCCTAAAACATCTGATAATCTGATAATACATATGCATGCAGCTGCTCATGTGACACAAGTGAAACCTGCCGTCTACGAAAAAGTGTGAAGGATGTCTGGGAGAAGCTGACACACACATTGGCCTCCAGTCCCATGGAGAACACACCTCCTTACCGGCCTGACACGACTCCTGTCACAGGAGTGAAAGAATCTGCACACTAGCGCATTCTCATTCAGACCGGTATGAGTCTGAACACTGGCCTGGTGCATTCAATACATTAACGCAGCTCCTCTTAACACACTGAACGTAACAAATGAAAAAAACAGCCCACAATGAGCAGAGTGGTAATCATAAGAGACTCCATCTGTTACCACCCAGTCCATTAACCAGGACAGAGAGAGAAAATACGCTGTCTACAGAGAAAAATGAAGGCACACGTGCTGCGAGCTTCAGTAAATACAAGCCGACACCTCCACGTACCAGTAAGGGACTGGTGATCTCTCACTAACGGACAGCTCTATTTGTTAAGCGTCTGTACTCCAACAAACTGTGAAGGGTAGCAGGCTGCTACCTGCGTGTGGGACACAGCGAGCCCCCGAGAAGGCAGAGGCAGGTAGCTTCCCCCACTCCCACTTTCTGCCTCTTACCAACCCCCCTGCCATCTCAGTCCCCCTCATCACTGCGTGCTCACCGGGGGCGACGGCCTTCCATCTAGATCCTCCAGCTGTGGGGGTCCTGCTTCAATCGTGGGGCCAATGGCCGACTCACTGCTGCTCCTCACCATGAGAGGGGTATCTGTGTGGGGGAGGCAGAAGTATGAAAGGTCAGAAGGTAAAAGCAATTTCTTTCCATTGTCCATCGTTAAGTCTATAGATTATGTCAAGGGGAAGTACTTTGAACAACAGACTAATAATTACAGGTGAATGGCTGTTATTTTCTCTTATTCTTAATGTTACAGTGAGCCAGAGACAACCTTAATGTTTATTATTATTATTATTACTGCATTACAGAAGCATATGGTATGTTATAATGCAAGTGTTCTTCCTTTCCTCCAGAGGAAAGCACATAAGTGAAAGGGTCGCTGGTGCGGTGTGTGGTCCCAATCGGCGCCACGCTTGCAGATCCCTCACCCGCCCCCTCTGACTCCCCATGGAGTGGTGCAGCACGGGACACCCCCAATCGGGAAAAATACCCAACATCATAGAGGCAGGAGTGCAGCGAGGTGCACTGAGGAACAGAGCCACTCAACATCAGACAGCCAGGCAGGCGGGGGACCACTAGGGGATGGGCATTAGGGCAGAACCCTTCCATGGGCCCCAGCTAGAGGGTGGGCATTAGGGCAGAACTCCTCCATGGGCCCCAGCTAGAGGGTGGGCATTAGGGCTGAACTCCTCCATGGCATCAGCACATAGCTGGCCATTAGGGCAGGACCCCTGCATGACACCATCTCAGGGCTGGGTATTAGATCGGAATCCTTCCAGGGGCCCTGGCTAGGGGCTGGGCATTAGGGCAGGACCCCTGCATGACACCATCTCAGGGCTGGATATTAGATCGGAATCCTTCCAGGGGCCCTGACTAGGGGCTGGGCATTAGGGTAGGACCCCTGCATGACATCATCTCAGGGCTGGGTATTAGATTGGAATCCTTCCAGGGGCCCTGGCTAGGGGCTGGGCATTAGGGCAGAACCCCACTAGGGGCAAATAAACTTAAGAGGAACAAAGTCAGATATGCAAAACTGGCTCCAGACAAAAAGGCTACAGAGAAAGGTCTGTCTCTGCCATTATATTCAAAGGTCTGCCCATCAGCAAGTCAGGCAAGCTGTTTAAAGTTTAAAAACAAAAACAAATACCAGAGCAGAGAAGAAATACCAGAGCAGGGCCAGAATGGAAAACATAAACAGTAAGTGTTTATTGTGATACACACTCACTCAAAAGGTATGACAGTGAAATGAAACCTGCAGCTCATACCAATCTAAAGGAGCCTGCTTTTTGTTTATGATGTGATTGGATTCTAACTTACACAGAACATTTACACAGATTCACAGGAACATGAAAGCACATATTTCTGATACCAAACATAACAAAGCTGTAGAACATACTGTACTATATTACGGACAGTTCTCATATTAAAATAATTTCTCTTTTGCTTTTGTTCTTACCCAAATAAACTAGATAATTCCAGCAGAAGGAGCAGCCACCATCTACCACTCTCTTGGGCTATAATAGGTAGAATGGGCCACCCAGTTAACACGGGTCCAGTTACTGACCAGATATGCCACCACACACTCAGATGGGCTGGCTCCAGGACGTACTAGTCAATGACACAAACACCTCCCAAAGGTTAGTCTGACAGCTTCAGGCTGTAATAAATGGCCTTTAACTCATAACTAATTACTCTGGTGATCTCAAAAACAGACTCCAGGAATCTGGTCCAGGTCCTGCAGCTCTGCAAGGTGCACAAGTTTTGCATTTGCCCTTGTTTTATTAAAGTCATCATTTGCAGGGTAAGTCACCTCACCTGGTGTTTCAGCTGTAAAACAGGTACAAATTAAATTTCCCAAAATCTACAGGGCTGTAGTTTAAGGACCAAGGTTGGCCAAAGGTATACTATAGGATATATACTATAGTTAATACCACATAAAAATGGTGCTTAAATTTCATGAACACAAATAAATGTATATATATATGCTTTTTCTTAGACAACATGAAAGCATTGCTTAGCTGTAACATGTGAAAACACTCAACTTCTATCAAACTTAAGAAGCACAGACTATATAAAAAAGCTTTTAGCTGAAAACACTCATGACCTGAATCTTTTGACCTCTGGCTAGTCTTATGTCACACACACACAGACACAAACGCACGCACTCACATACATACAGAGACACACACACACACACACCTTGTTTTACATCAGTCCTGACAGCCAGTGATGCGAACTGTACATGGGACTGCAGAAACATGCCTAGACTGTAGCCATTAAAAGGCTTCAAAGGCCCACATCCCATCTTAAAAGCAGCCCAGTATACCAATATAGAAGAGCTTTTAGCATTGCTTTTAAATCTTATACACCATTTACCAGTTCGATATGAAAACTATATATAAATCACCCTCCATCATTTATTCTCCCCCCTCTACTTGAACAATATTTCCATTTGAATTTGACGCCGGTAAACGAAGCCAACACTGAAATAACATACCTGCACAGCACTACACTTCCTGGAGCAAAGTGGAGGCAGTAATGGAAAGAGCGCCACTGACCGGTAACACTGAGCCCTGCCCCTTCAGGCATGTGGGGTGATGCGTGGCACAGTGGCTTAGCACTCTGTGGCCGTTAGCAGAATGTCACCGCAAGGCCCTTAACCCCCAGTTCCTCCAGGGACCGCCTGACCCGGCCCCTCAATTGTACATCACTTTGGGTAAAAGTGTCTGCTTTGAAGGAGACACAGGTGATGCTAAGCAGGCAAGCTGCAGTCACCTCCCTTCCCACATGCACACACTCCTCTTTCGCTGAGCACAGCCCCTCTTTATCGTGATCTTCCACATTCCGATTTAGGCTCTGCGGCCCACCTACACAGCCGACAGTATGTCGGGTCATCGTGACAGATCGAACCCCACTCAATGGGGTCAATGGGGAAAGGTTGTCTGTGTCACGCAGGATTTAGTGTCCTACTTTAAGTACCCTCCCTGGGGAGTCACTATTAAAACTAACACAAAAGCACAAGGTGGGGGGGCTCCCCACCTCCTACATTCTACAGCCTCACAATGACACACGTACATTAGTATTCATCAGCCGCAAAGCACATCTTAATTACTGACCTCAGAACTAAAGAACATAACACATAATTACAGAGCAGGTCAGTAATTAATTATGCAGCTGAATATAAACTGCCTGCAGTTAGTTAAAACTGAAAATAGCACACGCACTTCACAACATTCCCATTGACATAAATATAGCACTGTAAAAATAGGAGATTGAAGGAGATGACTAAATGCTCTGAAGTCATCTGAGTGTCAGAGTGAAGGAGAGGCTGACAGGCACATAGCAGCACAAGACCACAGGCTGCTGTGGGCCTGCAGAGCAACGCGGCGTCTGCCCCAGGCCTGCAGAGGTTAGCAGTTAAACAAACTGGAGAAACTGCTGCATTAGTAAACACAGCTGGGAACAACAGACCCCTCCTATGGGTCAGGTGACAAGATGCAGCTGGAACAGACTGCGACCTTCCAACCCCGTGTTATTTCACAGGGCAGGATGGTGGAGGTCGCTGCTCCCAAACCAGACCACTTAAGCCCACACCCTGCTAGACCGCTAATGGCGGCACAGCCGCTGCGCCTGCTCATGCACTCCACTGCCTGCAAGTGGCGCTGCTATAGGTCCCACCGACTACTAATGACATGCAAATCCCAGGACGCGGGAGACTGTCTAAACACTGCCTGATGAAACATCTCTGCTAGAAACGCTCAAGAGAAGAGGCATTTAGTGGGTTTTCACTACATCCCTGATCTACGCTCACCAGACTTCAGTGAGGCCTCATTGTCCTGAAATCTGTTCACATTTATGATTTGTCAGGGTTTGGGGAAGAGCTTCTACCTCCTCCTGTCGGAATACAGCTGCCACGGCCTCTGTGCTTGTGAACAGAAGGTCGCCAGTTCAAGGCCCAGCCTCAGCAGCACAGTCACACATCTGTGGGCCCTAAGCAAGGCCCTTAACCTCCAGGTCGGGGGCAATGCACACTGGCTGACCATGTGATGTGACCCCAAAGTCTGCTGGCACCTGTAGGTGTGTCTCATGGAGAGCAAGGTAGGGTAAAGTGAAAAGAGAATTTCCCCAGAGATCAGTAAAGTATCACTATTCTATCAGTATCAGGTATTTTATCCAAAATCCTGCCGAAGAGGTTGCAGCTCAGGTCCCAGCATTCAACTGGCTGTATGGTTGGAACCCTCAGCACTATGGGCTACTGAGACTTGAATAAACTGGGTCAAAATTGCCAGACAATCCCATCTACTAGAGCATCAGCCTCTTTAAAGAACACACTCAGTGACACAAGGCAACAAGGCAAACCCTCCCGCCTCTGCCGTTTGTTATTGCACATGGTTAGCAATAGCTAACTAATCGCCAGGTGATAAGAAATGCTTATAAGTCGTACAGAGCGAGGAAAATTATCCGATGGGTAGAAAAGTACAAGCCGCTAACCGCTTCCCTTCCCAAGAACAGAAAGGAGGCTATATAATCTATCAATTCAGTTCATAGTCCACATAAGATCTTACCAGACATATTATCCAGCTAAACAGAGGGGGCAGATGGTGGTGCTGGATCTCCTCACATCAGCCATAAATGCAAAAGAGGCTAAGTCCAGGGATTTCACAGGTAACCTTATAACTAAATGAAGGCAGATAAGGGGCACTGGCTGGGGACACAATCACATTTAAAAGAGAGAATTCTTCCTCTGGTCATGAGTGCCTGGACAATGGGCATCTGCTGAGAACACAGAGGAAATCCACTTATGATAGGGGAAAAGCATGGATGCTGGGGCATTGTGAAGAGGAACCCAATGAGGTTTAGATTATAAAAAGAGGTTGGCCTGCACCTCAGATTGGCCAACTGAAGGCGCTGAGAGCTGGTGCTGGTGTATTCAGCTGGACCAGAGGTTCAGATGGAAGCTGCGTTGGGTCACCAACAAAGGCCACTAGGCTGGGTTCTGGGGCAGGATTCTGGGATGACTGGCAGGATTCTTGGTGTCCATGACCCCTCAGCACAGCAGTCACTCATGCTGTGTCACTGTTAGAAGTGTTCTTTCAGCACACCTTCATCTGGTGTCCCGGACCACTTTTCACTCTGCACACACAGAGCCGCTCGCTCCAAACCATGCACATATTTTCCCAGCAACAAAACTCTACAGCTAGCTCCAAATGACTACCAAGATTGAGGCACCAACAAGAGGGGCGTTTTAATAGCGGCGATACCAGCTTTCCTTGCTCACCCGCTCACTCCCTCACTCGCTCTCTGCATGTCCCCCCTCCTTCTCCTGATTCTCACCACCCCTTGTCTGCCTCACAGATGGTGAAAAACCAGATGGATGACAAACTGCTTATTTACCACCATGGCAAATGGAAAGGGAAAAGTTTACTCTGCAAACTGACACCTCCGCCCTGATGGATAAATTAAGGAACACGAGCTGCTCTAGCGAGCGCCAGGCCCGTACGTAAATCTCCTCGTCGAGCCTACGCATTATGAACTGAGCTACACACTGTCCCAGGTTCTCAAACAAAGCACTTTAAAAGCGGGGTGTGTGTCAGTATCTCCGCACTGCTATGGAGGCATTGCCGCTCTTCAAATGGACCTCTCCATTCCTGACACACAAGCAAACCCACACTGGGGCTTCCCCCATCTAGTGAGACACGCTGGAGGCAGTAAATGAGAGACACATGTTCAAGACACAGTTTCCCTGAAGTGCATTATGGGGAAGAAGGCTCTCTATTAACCCTTTACTACCACACACACACAGAACAACCAATAGTTACATAGTTACTTGGTCTGCAGGCTTCCGACAAATGTCATATTTGTTTCCATATTACTCATGAGGGGGAATAACAGTTCTACTAAAATGAGGATGGTTTGGAACAGAGAGAATAAAAATATAAAAACCTTATTTTAGTGGAGCTGGGAACTGCCAAAAGCACAAAGAGAGCCTTCCACAGCTCGAGTGATTAAGCACAGTCAACTGTTTACATGGCGAGGAAGCGCACGCACTGGCACGGGAACTGACAGAACGAGCGTGCACACGCAGACACTGTCACCGCACCTCATGTTTATAATGGCAGAGCACAAATTTAAAATAGATCTGGCAAATTCAGCTTAAACTGATTCAAGTTTCACCTCAGGGCTGCTGATACACTATGTGCTGCACAAAGCAGTCTAAGAGATCTATCTGCTAAAGAGAAAAACAGGAGCAGGCAAACGTGACATTTTGCTGGTGTGAGGCATGAAGGCAGCCCTAGAAACCTCAAGCCAGATCATTTACTAGCCTCAGTCAGGCGAGTTACATGTTTATTTCCATCTGGGCTGACGGCTGCTATAGATAGTAGGTCACAGCATGGTAATGTGGGGTTTACTAACAAAGTGGGTGCACTGCTTTCTGAGCAGAGCACATAACACTGAATGTGAGCTCCACACTCCTCTAGCTCCGCCTTGTTAAAAGAGAAGCACCCAGCCAACAATGGAGAGCCCAAATAAAAAAATAAAGGGCACCTTCTGCCACTAACGACAATGTGCGGCTGAAAGGGGGGACAGTCAACAGCAGGGGGAGCCACTACGCAGACGGCCTGAACGCAAGGTTTGCTGTACTTACTTTAGGCAACAGCTGTATTCCAAACTATTGTTTGGCCAAAAAACACATGGGAGTCAAAGTTCAGCCAGACTAGAAGAGTAACCAGCAGTGAAGAATCCAAAGGCAGAAAGGTTAGCAAGCACTTCATCCAAACTGCTGAAGCATTTAGCCGCACATCAAGGCTAAAAGCAAGACGGAATTGGGTCCAGGAAAGCAAGCAGCAAGAGAGACATATGCTGGCATAATGTCCATGGTGCCATTAAATTTCTGGCAGTCTGGTAAATCCCTAAGGAAACAAGCCTCCTGTATTGTCAGTATCAGCGGTGGCTACAAGGATTGTTGCTAAAACAGATGGGAATAATATTAACGACTGAGTACTGGCAAAAAGATTTCACCTCCGACGGAGAGTTCCAAGAAGAGAGGGGGAAATCCTGTTCAAGTCAAATAGAAGCAAGTTACGTTCATCCATGTGAAAAATGGGCTGATGCTTTTGCAGAGTGTGCTTCGGGGGAGGGGGGGGTCAATTACAAAAGACATCAACATGATGCAGAAGAACCAAGAAAAAAAAAAAAAAGACTGGGGGGTGTCAAAAACAATAGCAAATCACATTACTCTCAAGACATGCCAGGAATGAGGAACAAGTGGGGGGAAGTGACAACGTGAACCACCTGACTCAGGGTCCCAAGATGCATGGCAACACAGCCCCTTCTACACAGTTGACAATCACTTTAAAATATCCCCCTTTTTCCCTTGACATATGCAAACAAGCTGTTGATGTGTGTTAGGTTTCAATCTATTTCCAAAGAAAGCTCTGTTATAAGACACCAGCTGTGCAAACATTAAAACAGATTAGTGCGCATAAAAACTGCAAACAAGCAAAAAATAGGAAAGCTTAAAACACTGGCTATGGAACTTGCAGAGGCATCCAGAACATCGACACTTTTTTCCCATGCCAGACAGTCCCAACAAACGGCAATGTCCTGAATCTGGCATTATCCTTTATTGTTTTTTTTGCAGATGTGTTGCTGCTCCTGTTATGACAGCTCTGTTTGACCCTCTGTACTCCCATGCCTGGTTGGCACTTGGCTTTGTCTCTACTTACTGGACATGAGGACAGATGAGTTGACTTCAATCTCGCCTCCTTTGATTGGCTTGAAGCCAGGCAACTCGGAGGTGTAGGGTTCTGGGCTGGGGAGGCCCGTCATACTGCTGCCCCCGGGGCTCACGGTCCTCCCCAGCAGGGCCTCCTGCTCCTCGTACACGGCAATCAGCTGCAAGACACGTCAAACAAGGTAAGTGTTGGACTGCATGATAAACCAAAAGCAAGCATCTTTCATAAAGTAAGCCGACTAGACAATTAATTACAAGTGTAGAAGCACTGAGTGCCCTTCTTAACATGTCACTGGGACAAAGCAGCAGTCCACTGGTCAGAGCCACCTGTACAGCCACCTGAAAGAGCGTTTGATCTGCCTGATGCACTGGCCTTTGATCCTGCATTGTCTTCAGCAGCTGCACCAACTACAATCATAGCAAAAAGGATCTCGCTCCAAATACTGCATCCAAACATGCCACATACACACCCGGTGCACGTAAAATTAACAAAAATATGGAAAAAGGACAAAGTTACACAACACAATCACATAAATGGATGAACTACTGCAAGCCTATTTTTTCCCCATTTAGATGTTTTTGCTTTTTAATCTGAGAATCATTAAAAAGGGAGGCCTTGTTAATGGAATAAGAGGGTGCTTTCTAACCGAAACCGAAGACTCAAGTGCTCCAAGCACCTGCAAGTACAGGGCCCTGCACTCCACAAAGGCCAGAGAGGGGGGAGGGGAGGGGAGGGGGGAGCTCGGCACACTCGCCGCTAATGGAGCGGCCGCACGATGAAGCAGCACTTCATTAGCAGAAGCTGCTCCATCTTCATGTAGAGCCCATCCGGTCTGCCCACACACTGACAGCCTGACAAGCAGCAGCGCCTGTGTGTGCCTCTGCATGTTAGGCCCCTGTGCCTGTGATCAGAAGGTGGCCGGTTTGAATCCTGTGGTCGACCGAGTAGTTAAATTACTGTGCGACTCTTGAGTAAGACCATTAACCCAAAACTGGAGAAATGGCTGAGCCTCTGCACTCAGATGCCAAAGTTTGATCTCAAATGGATATGCGTGTTAGACTCAAGGGAAAGCAAGATGGAATATGCAGAAACTAAGGACTGGCTAAGTACCTATACTCATGTGAATAAAGTATCATTTTGCAAGTATTCATATGGAGATGCACATTCAAACACCCAGGTACTCAAACATGTTAATTCACCCTGGCGGCAGCCAATCACGACAAAGGATGACAGTGCAGCCCCTCGGCAGAATCTGGCAATGAGTTGTGTGTGTGATAGTGTAAGAGGGTGAGAGGTACTATGACCAGGATATAATGACCAGGCAGACAACATCATTAATGTGGCTGATTAGATGGTGATGCCATGCTACTGGCAACAGGGGGAGAAAAAGAAAGGGAGGACAAAGGAAGAAAGAGACAAATAATTATAATATAATATAAAATATAATCATTACTATTTAGGGCTGGGACGATTATTCAACGTAATCAACAATGTCGATTATAAAAATGCGTCGACGTGGAATGTTTTGTAACTGCAATGCACTAATTGATAAGCTAAACCTTGGGGGCACGTTAACGCTGTCCTTTTAAGAATCACGCAATAAAACAGTCTGCTAATAACTGAACATTCGTCCTGATAATCTCTTCGCCACTCGAGAGCTACAATATTTTATTTATTGGACCTGCGGCATGGTTTTCATTTACAATACAAAGTTATTCTGCTAATAAGCTGGCTAGTTGATTCACTGCTGGTATCCTTAAAACTATATCAATTATAGACTGAATTCCGATATAGTTTTGTCTAATATTGCCTATGCCAGTGCCACACTATTTTGTAAGGCCAATATAGTTTTGTCTAATATCACCAGTTCCAGCAGTGCCGCACTATTTTGTAAGGCATGCACTGGCAAATCATGTAGCACTTCTGTCATAAATATTAATGAGACATATCCTACCACCCTGCAAAAGGAAAATTTGCTGCCTGCCTCACCAGCCCCCTCACGCGCGAGGCAACATGGCTGCGTCCATCAGCAGAGCTCCAGAGCCTCTGGAGAAACACGCAGCAAAAAAGGCTTGCACACGGTCTCCCAAAGATTGGGAATATTTCTGTCATGATACCTTTTTTGCACCTCTATTCTAGCTGATGTTAATGATGCTGTTTCAGCTGTTTTATATTTTCTGTTTACGTATTCTGTCATGCAAGAGTGAGACAAATTATCGTTTATGACTACTCTTGCACCCTGTAGCCTAAATCGTTCCTTGCTCACTGAAGTAAGCTTAACTACAAGCTACCTATGCTAGCGTTTGTTAAAAACATGTTTCTCTAGTTATGAAATCATTCCATGCTCTAGCATCCATTTCAACATTAAAGTGAAACTGGTGTACTGAAATAATTAAGTAAAAACTATTGCAGTAATTATTAACTTCAGTCTAACAAAAAACTCCTATTGAATCTCTTAAGATTTGCCTTTTTTGTTCATAATGCTCTAATGTTTAAGACATGTTTTAATAAATTGAAATGTCAATGAGAATTTCAGATTTGTGTGTGTGGGGGAGGGGGTGAATTTATTAAATGACTAAATTGAAAGTAATTGCTTATCAATAAATTTATCATCAGATCAACTGAAAAATTAGTTGTTAGATTAGTCGAATAATCAAAAAAAATTGTTAGAATAATCATTTAAAGAATAATCATTTCGGACAGCACTACTAGACATAACAAAAACTAGTGCAACTTCAGGTGGATATTAGTACAAACAGTCATGTCAAAAACGTAATGCAGTTCAAATAACACTGGAGATAAAACAAACTAATGCAGTTTGGAACTGATTTTAATAACAGATAAGATCTGTTTAGGAGTCCAAAATGTGTTAGTAAAACGTGCCCACAATATAATACATACTGCAAATATCAGGTTAAGTAACACTTCAACACAGTTTACAATATATTGGTATCCACCAGTAAAGATATTGACATTGGTCCAATGTGTCAGTATTGGCTGATATGTAGACTTTATTCAATATTCAAAGTTAGCAGCACCAGAGCTCAAGACAAAGGTGTCTATTCTCCTATAAAGTGCTCCCGTCAAGTCAAAAAAGTGCTTAAAAAGTTGCACGTGTTTGAATTAAGCGTATTCTCCCCTAGACACCGTGGTCACGCCCACCGCACACATCCCAAAAAAGAAGGCACAGCTGTGCAAGTATGATTAATTCATCAAGCAAATGAAGGGGGTTATGCCCTCAATGATTTTGGCAACAAGCAAAACGTGGAACATGGACACTAATTTACACTGTGAACCTAATCAAATTCTGCAGAGAGCCTTTTATTTGAAAAATGAAAGTATGGCAAAGGGAGTATGTGGCTCAGTGGGCTAAACCTCTGTGCCTATGAAGGTTTGTACGTGGCCTCAGCAAAATAGTGTGCAGGACCTTAAGCAACATAAACATGCAGAGCAACTGATATAACCCTATCTTGCTACGTATATTCATCCATCCATCCATTTTCCAACCCGCTTCATCCTATTGGGTCGCAGGGGGTCTGGAGCCCATCCTGGAAGCAACGGGCACGAGGCAGGGAACAACCCTGGACAGGGGGCCAGCCCATCGCAGGGCACACTCACACAC
>JAODJW010000001.1:33804670-33842480 GCA_026777045.1 Hyperopisus bebe | reverse complement strand
GATGGGGGGGGGGGGGGGGTAGTTGTCACACACAGGGACCAGAGCTGTCATCAGCCAGAAAATTACTCACTGATGGATGGTGTTTTAGATCTGTGTTTCTCAACCCAGTCCTCAGGGACCCCAAACAGCTCACATTTTTGCACCCTCCCAGCTCTGGAGCAAAAACAAGGACCGTCTGGGGGTCCCCGAGGACCAGGTTGAAAAACACTGTTTTAGATAACTAGGTGTTACAGGATGACTGCCATGATTTTAATGCCTCTAACAATTATTTTCTCACTCTAACAACTCCTTACCAAGAGCGGCCCATTAACACACATTGGTGCACAGAACCCGTGTCACACAGGAGCTATGGAATATCATATGGTGTACTGAGGGGAAACAGGCAGACTGAACACAGGTCAGCAGACATGAATTCAAAACACCATTTAATGTTAATCTACATGTCAATATATACGCAGGTGAAGCTCGCTGCAATGTCCACATTTAAGGCTACCATTCGAAATCCTCCAAATATATGCTGGTGCGAGCAGCTAGCAGCAGTGCCTGTTCAGAGAGCCTGTGGGGGGCAGGTAAGTGTTTAATTGACTGAACCAGATGCCCAATCTTGCAGCCTCTCGGCTTGGCACTGGCTCCTGCGGGGCAGGGTCTGGGGGTGAGAGATTTTGCTGATTATGGCATTACACTTATGCCTCCTCTCCACTGAATATTCATCAGTCGGCTCTAAGGTGAGCCAATCACACAGGTCCCCCGCTGAGGGTTAATGGGGATTGCACAGGGAAGCAGTGTAATCCAATCATAGCACTCGAGTCGCGGGCATCTCCGGCCTGTACAAAGCAGCAGTGGAGGAACAGCAGACCCTGACTGCGGGACCCACAATAAATGGCATTTAACTGGCAGGGACAAACCTATAATCAACAGCTAGAAAATGAAACTGTGGAGGAGGATCATTTCAGTTATTAAAAACAAAGGAACAAAACGCAGCACAAATAAGTTTAAACTGGCTGGGTCTTTTGATGGGGTGAGAGAGTTAAAACTGTTTTGTTTCCATCCACCGTGCCAAAGATCATAGCCCTTTTAGCACGAAGATTAATCCTACTGAGCTGGAAACAGGCACAGCCTCACACTTAGGGTTCGTTGATCAAAGATTGTTATGCAGTAACTCAAACTGGAAAAAAAGTATGGTTCACTTTAGGAGGTTTCATTGAGAAATTCCCCAGGGCTTGGCAACCCTTCATTGCAATGGGTAGGCATCCTATTAATTCTTAATTCATTACTTCCTTATCTGGATTATGTCTAACGTATGACATCAATAATTACCATCCGAATCAGCTTTGTGCTATGGTTGATACTTGCATTGTATACTGTTTTTGTACTTTGTGTCTTATTATATGCGTGCATGAAAATTCTGTATTTTCTAATATTGTATCCTGAACACACTATTTGTTAACTAAAGTATGAATAAACAGATTTTTTTTTAACATCGAATTTTTGAAGCAAAAGACTGACACCAGGCACATCAGTCCAGTGCTGTGAGCCTCCATCCTCAAACCTCCAAAGTGGCAAGGAGGGCGCAGGTACGCCCACAGGCAGCTGTGACATACACTGGTCCTGGGGCAATGTGCTGTGGTAATGTAGGACCTGCCTTACAACTGCACAGGCCTCCTAACATTCTGGTTGTTGCATTCAACATAGCAACCTAGAAGGTTTTCAGTGCTGTGATTTAGCAAGATTCAGTTCTGCATGGGTTCTAAAAGCCCTCCTTGAGCAGACAGCTCCAATGGAGGATAAATTCAGAATATCCGCACAACAGTTACGATGATAATTATTACTGTAAGATTACTGTAACTGCTTATCCTATTCAGGGTTGTGGGGGGGTCCAGGGCCTATCCAGGAGGTTACGAGCACAAGGCAGGGAACAACCCAGGACGGGGCGCTAAGCCATCGCACTCACATGCCATTCACTCACACATGCACACCTATGGGCAATCTGGCAAGGGCAATTAACCTTAGCATGTTTTTGAACCGGGGGGAGGGGAACCAGAGTACCCGGAGGAAACCCCATGATGAAACCCCACCACTGTGCCGCCCTCCCTCAAACACGCAAGATTTAGGTTTTATTTTTTTTTTTAAATACATGTATGACATTTCTCCACAGGGATATTACTACATTTAATGTTGTCACTAAATGGTTAATAGTCAATGAAGATTCTTCGAGCATATGCTTAGCAGCCAATTACAGAAGCCCTTCTCATGACGGGTATCATCTGGGTTCTTAGCTGCCGCCTTCCTCATTCAGACATACATCACAGAACTGAGAAGCATTCTGTGGCAGCTAAATACATAAATCTGTTTCAAGGCTCTAGTTCTTACAATAACCTGCACAGAAGTAATTTAACAAACTAATAAGAAGCAACACAACCTAACAGGAAAAGCGGGACAATGTTGATCTTCCAAAGACTGCAACCAACAGGAAATCAGTACTTTCCTAAATGGAAATTACATAAATTATGACTTTGTACCAGAATCCATTCAAACCCAACAAAGCAGATTGTGATTTCACTTAATATCTGTCAGCGACTATTCGATAAGCAGTCCCTGTGTTTTCAAATAATCTTTCAGAGGGATAGCTTATTAGGAAAAGCAATCATTGGGATTGCAAGCACTTCATTCCTATCACATGCAAAGATGACATGTGTTTTAGCCTTTTATTTACTTTTATATACAAATCATTTATATATATTTTTAAAACAATTAACACCTATTAGGAATAAAGATTGATATGTCAATTTAGTTTATCAAATGAAATAAGAAGCTGAAGATGACATGTGGGCATTCCTCATAAAATAAAATACAATATAATATATATATTCTATTAGAGCCCCATCCACAAAACATCAAATACCAAAAAGATGGAATATTGATGGGCCATAGTCTGTCAGAGCCCCAAAACTCAACTGATAAAACATCTCATGCTGAGACTCCCAGGAGAGGCCACAAGACACCGTGAGCGCAGACGAAGTTTGGCTCCTGACAAGCCTGGGCAGCAGCAGGAAACGGAGTGCTTTCTCCCGGCCACGGCCCCAGCCCGCCGCGTGTGACGCCAGTGACTGGGAGGCGCGCAGGAGCGGAGCGGCCAGCCGAGCGGCGTGATTGATTCTGGGCTCCGCAGGGCGTCTGGACCACGCCGCACCGTGATGAATGACTGCAGGTTTTAATTAACCTTCTGCACACACATCAATATCATTTCATGCGAACAACAATGTTTTCTCTTTTTCCCATTATGTGGTAACCTTTAAGGGAATACAAATCCGGGGCTGTTTCCTAAATATCGTTTAAAGAAAAAAAAAAAAACTGCAAACACTGTAAGCTGAAGTATTACAGAAAGATGTAGAGAAAGTGGCATTTCTTTGGATTGGGGTTCTTTCTTTATTGGACAGGATATGGAGATGAAAATCTTCAGTTCCATAATCTAACTCAGGGGGGCAGTAGAGGGTTAAAGTATTTTATTTCAGTTAAATCATAATTATTTTCCCAAAGAATACGCAACTTTTGCACTTCTCAAAAGTTATTCCCTTCAAATTAATATATAAATAATATACATTAAGAACTTTTCACCTTCCGAGATAATCATAATTTTGTTTGTTTTGAAATACATGTTAAAAAATGAATATTCCAGGATCATTCCAAGCATGCTGACTAAGTATCTGGTGAACCATCATTCGTGCTTCCAGATTTATAAATATGTATTGCATGCATTCCATTAGCACATCTTAAGAATATATTATCTGAGGGCAGCATGCAAGCAGTCTCTCAGAAAGTGGGGCAGGTCTTTTTCAAAAATCACATGTGTTTACACACATTAGTGAGGCCCAGTAGCTGGATCAGGAAACCTAAGATTGGTACACATGCAGGCAGACCCCGAGACACATACAAACACAGACAGGTCCTCGTAAACAGCGACACAGAGGAAGGAGCCGGAGAATTCTATGCTTCCCTTGTTACACTTTCCCACACATAATAAGACAGCAGCAGGGGTGGCGTGGTGGTCATAAGGTAGCATGTCACTGCAGCAGGTAGATTCGCCAGGCAGGGAAGCACTTTCCATGGCATAGACCACCAAGGAGCCCTGCAACAGGGGAACACGCTACAGCGCAGCCTGGGCAGGTCTCTGAATGTGGCCACAACCGTGCTTTAGTGACAATACCATGTGTGCTGATGGGAAGAATCAGAGTAGGAAAGCAGGCGCTGGGAATAACTGGAATCTCCATCAGTGATGGCCTCCACAGGTCACTGGACTTCAGTGCTGACTCAAGCCACATGGACACTTCTTACTCAGACATTCTGCAGCAAAGGCCAACGACCTCAGGCTGAGCAGATTTAGACGGCCAGCTATGCAACGTTATACTTTAAAAAGCTAATCTGCTAGATTGCAAAGCCAAGTCATTCTTCCTTTGGCTCATTTTAATTAAAGCCTGCGGCTTATATTCACTCAAGATCCACAATTCCCTGCACACGTAATTGTATTTAGTTCCATTTATTACTTATCGCGACTTGCCTTGGAAAGGATAGGATGTGTGTATGTGTGCAAACCTCACGCAGCATGCAGACAGTCTCTGGTGCAAAGAAGCAGGCCCTGTTGGACCACAGTGGCCATTTGTGAACAACAGAGCAGAAGCAAAAAAACAGAAGTGGTAGCTGCAGTTTGGAATGCTAGAGAAAGATCCCCCCCCCCACCCCAGCCCAATAGCATCCCAAGCTGAACACAGACCTGTGGGTGAAGATACAGATAGCCTGACCCTTCAGCTCAGACTACATTACATCATTATGATGTGTTTTTTTTCCCTTGCATAAAACTAATATTCTGTCTTTTGTCCTATTTTATGGAATGACTAATAATCGCTGAAATATGAGGCCTTCTAATTCACTCCAATTAAACTCTCATTTTGTGGGACAGTTTGTACAAAAATCTGCCATATCGAGTGAACGACATTAACTAAAAGGAAATGGCTCAGGTTTTTATAGGCACGCATTAATAAAAGGCACTAATGACATTTGCATGTGTAGGAAGGGCATATTTGGCATATCATAACGTGGGCCCCCTTCTCTATGATCTAAACGGCTTAGCCGGGCGCGCCTGTAAACATTACGCATGCAGGCCCTGTCATGCTCAGCGTGTCCCCACACCCCCCATTAGTGAGTGTCAGCACGGTAATTTTCCTCTCCGTTCACCTGGCTTCACCTTGGTGGCACAAACCCATTTCCCCATGAACTCCGGCACCGAGCAGCTTGCGAGACTCCCCGCGTTTTAATACGTGTTCAGGCCTCAGCGAGGGGGACGTCTCTCACATGTACACAAACGGCGCCCTCTTCAGGCATCACTTTTACAGTGTGGACCTTTGTCTGCCGCTGCGTAGCGCAGTATTAACCTAACGTCCAAGGCGATTCAATTATGAGGAAAATGTCCTCTAGCCCAGTTAAAAACAGCCCTAAAGTTCAGCAATACCTACATGAAAACACACACAGACAGCCAAACAGATAGGACCCTGCAATCCAATCAGCTCCTTACATTGTCCCAAGTCCTGACTTGTTCACTTGACTGCCTCTTCCCAATGACAACCACAAAGAAAATGGTCCCCTCTGAACAGGCTCACAGATGAATACCATTCAGCATGAATATCGCCACACGGGGATGGGACAGCAGAGATCTCAGTGTGGAATGGAGCTCTTCCTGCAGACTGGGAGCTGGGACAAGGCAGAGAGGCCTACCTTATCCTTGTCCTCAACAACGTCAGTGAGCACATCATCAGGGTCCAAGATGCCCCCATCACAGTACTCCAAGTGGTGGGTTCGAACCAGAAAGTCCCCGTCCTGCATTGTAGAAAAGAGAAATTAAACATCCTCTTTTACTCACAGTACATTCATCACAACACCAACGTTCCTCAAAAGAAAAAATGTGTGACGAAAGTATTGTAACACTGCGTTTTAATGGCCTAAAGAGCATGATGAACAGGGAAAAAGGGGAGGTTTCCTTTGCTAATTTAGCAAAATTTCAAACCATCCGTACAATTAACCAGATTAGCTTACACTAGTTCATGTTTTACATATTATACGGCACTATAAAGGTTATAACAAATGAAATGGTTACCACAGAGAAAGCCCTATGAAGTTCATAAGCATAAAATGTAGAAGCAATATGTGTTTTGTTACCAAAAAAAGTAACAGACCCATTTTGATGAAGCCATTAACCCACATTCTGTAAAGTGATAAACACAGACAGATAGTGGTAAACATCTTCATAATGCCATTCGGACATTACGCAAACAGATGCATAAAACGAGCTTCCCCACTAGTACATTTAACAAACACATTACTCAAGCAGAGCCTCAGCTCACGCTGCTGGAGTTATTCCCCTTAAACACCGTTAGTCTGTGTTGATGCTTGAACAATCAATACAGGCAGCAAGCCAAATGTGATTGCAGCCATAGCTCAAAACGAATCCAGCCAAATCTCATACCATCACACTGTATGAGGACTCAGAAGTGAATTACTGATTTGTCCTGCTTAAGAGAACTATGCAAAATCATTCCTGTCTCCAAACCAGACTGCTCATCTAGTACAGTTATGGTCAGCTGGTAGTCTCCAGAGAATCACGAGGTAAGGATGAACAGAATGGGATAGGAATAAAATGCGGGTTCATTGCAGGACCCGCCCACATACACTCACACACACGCACACACAAGCTCTGGGCAATTCTCCAAGCACTCTGGTTTCCTCCTGCTGCCAAAAAAAAAAACAGAGAGCAGGACTAACCCAAAGTGATCAGGGGAAACCCAAGCCTGTGAGATGACAAAGTTCACAGTTCTCGCTCAGAGTGCTGGATGTGACCTCGATAGGCCACACAGTCACTGAGCTACCTTAACCTATTACCAAAACCATGCATAAAACAACAGGGTTATAAAAAAAATAGGTCAGAACAGAGGCATGTGCTCAGATTCCCAGTTCATGCCTGTCATGGCAAAGCACCGCCCGCGAGAAGCCCCCAAGGAGCACAGCGACCAACAGGGAGAAAACGGGAACCCCATCCAACTGCCCTAAATTCCCCTTTGTGTCGGCAACAACAGTGCCAGTTCTAAAGGGTGATGCATGCAAAACCGAATGATCCCTGCTCTCACCCCCCAATCATTCATCCATTTGTCCATCCATCCATCGACTCAGGAATGCTTCAGTGTCAGCAAATGGGAACTTATCTGGCCTGGGTTGAGAAAATTTGGTACAGCTCTCAGGTTACAGGGGAACGTGGCAATGTTTGAATAGTTGGCAGTTAGCTCTGATGGCAGTCTCAGAGACATTGTTTTCTGGTGGTTACTGCACTACCCTGGTTTTCAGTTTACACCCTGATTATTTCCAGGTCAATGCACAGCATACGTCACAAGCAAAGTCGCATAACACGAAGGGAATGTGGTAAAAGTCGTCTTTGTTCAGCCAATGTTGCCACTGTACACATGCTCTGGAGAGCTGCTGACCTCATAATAGGCTCAAACTGTGAAGAAAAGAACAGGAAACAAGAATGCTGGCTAAATACAGAAGCTTACTGATAATGTAATAAGGATTCGGCAGTGGAGATGACCAGTTTTGTCTATTAATAAGTGATGGAATGATGACGAATATGAGACAGCACACTGGCTAAACTTACACGACGGCATTCCACAGATTGCGTTTCATTCCCGGCTCACTAAACCTGTCCGGCAACTTCAGGAATTCTGTTCCTGTAATGTTCAGTTAGGCCCACTTTCAGAAGCGAGTGCAATGTGCACGTGGGACACTACATTACGCTGGCGGACAAGAAATTGTGTGTGCCTGTGTGTGTGTCTGTGTGCTCCCTGGGGTGGGCAGGGAGTCTTGGAGGGCAGTAATGAGATACTGTCAATCTCTGAAACCTCTGTGATACCACGATGACAATGATCAGCAGGGATCCTGCTATGCTTTTGCCTTTGTTAAGAGATGTCAGGGGTCCATTACCCAACCTAATATGTTCGCAACCTTGGCAAACATAATAACAACGCTGATGGTGATGGCAATGGTGATGATAACTGTCAAAGGAATAATAATAACAATACTAATAATAACATTATAACGGACAGTACCGTCTATCGCAGCTGAACCCTCCCCAGCCCTTATACCATTTTGGCTGTGCAACATGCTTTCCGTCACATAAAAATCCCATAATTTGGCTCTGAATTGAATTTAATAAAAGTAATTTTTCCCCTTCTTTCACCCCATCGGGCACTGTGTGCCCATGTGGAATGAGATACTTTTCCATTAGTTAGAGAGGGAATGAAATGAATATTTTGCGGCACGGCGCCCCTGCTTCCAAGCGGGGGGCTTAATCAGCAGCTAAATGAGATTCCCCAGCCGCCTGGCACAGGCGCACGCCTCACTGTCTGCTCCGCCGCGGGGGCTGCAGGTTGACCCAAGGGCAATCCTGGACCATGACCATCAGGAACCACCTTATGTATAAATAAAAGGGATGACTCAACAGACTCAGATTAAGTCTGCAGTTCTGTCGCAGACTCCTTCTCAAATGTTCCTGAGCTCTTTGATCATTTCCCCCCACCATCAGTGACGTTAGCCTGCCTGGGGTTTACTCAGCGGAGCCGGATCATTACTCAGCTGAACTAAACATACTCCAAGAGCACCAAAACTCCCATCAGTGTACCTCAAACTCAACGCACAAAAAAACAAAACCAGGGACAAAACAGGGTCAGGGCAGCTCTAGAACCATTGGTCCCCGACTGCCTCCTGAGATACAGGGAATAAGCCTCTCCAAGGGAAAAAAAATGTACCAGTCATTTGAAACACTTGCTGTGCTTGCTGCCTTGTGTTTGGACAAGCAGCCATACTGCTGATTCTACTTAGTCCAAAAATGATGATGGAGCACAAGATTTTAGAGCCAGCGAAACAGTACTCTGCACAAGAGCTGAATGTTCATATGGATTACAGAGAAGGAGACAGACAACGTAAGAGTTTGAAAAAATTCAAGATATAATCTGCAAAATAGCAGCAACACTTGAGGGAAATAGAGCATCTAAGTACCACAATGATCGTGCTGCTAAAGCAAGGTCTCCATGTTGCCAACTGAGATCCACATTTTTGTGGCAGAACCCTAAACCTAAGCAAACACAGAAATGAAGTTCAGTAGGCTGGACATAAACTGCCGCTACAAGAAACCCAGTATATGGTGCAAAGAAGAGCCCAAAGGAAGGGAACTCAAGGGAGCAGGGCTCGATGGCACACGGCTTTCTATGAATCTATATCAGATCACAGTGCTTAAGGCACTAACAGCAGGGCACATGTTCATCATGAGAGAAAAAAGGGCTGGAAACCCATGGGAATTGGATTAGCATGCACTGTCAGTCACTGCTGGCTCAAATCGGAAGGGAATCAATAAAGTAACCAATCGAAACTGGGTTAAACCAACAAGTGAACTAAAGCCTCATTTCACTTATTACTCCTATTATAGGTTCTGACTGGTCCACAATACTTTGCTGCAGTCATATAACAGCAGGCAACGCCCAGGGACCTGTAACCTCTAAGGGTACTAGCCATCGAAACAAAGATATTTGATAAGATGGGGCACAAAGTCCAAGCTTCATACGGGAGGTTTACTTTGTTTGTTTTCTCACAGGGAAGTCAGGTAACCTGTAGGATCAGCACCTCTGACTGCAACCTCCACATTCTGGCATTCGTCATTCCCTGAGCACTTAATGAAAAAACAGCAGCGAAGCTCTGGCTTGCGCTGGTCTTTCTAATTAAAGAGCTCTTCGGAGCAGCCCGACAGCTTCCTGAATGACTCCCAAGCACTTCCTGGCTTGGCCAGGCCCTGCTGTCCGCACACCCTGCCGCAGGCCAGAGGCCAGAACACAAACACAAACCCCCCCGGCCCTCCTCCTGGAAATTCCCTAAAGGCCAAGTTCACAGGTGCACAAATGGCAGCCATTGAAGCAAAGGGGTGGCAATAGCAATGTCTTTTCAGCAGAAGCTGGAAGCTCCTTGCATATTTAAAATAAAGCTCAAACATGAAGTTGGTTTTCCAGCAGGACTTACAGTGAATGCAGTCCATATTTAGAGAGCAAATCCCTTCAAATCGCAGCTTTAAGGCTCCCTTTAAATGATATCACTCCAGCAGAAAGAAATACTATGCCTCTCAGTGAGAAAAAGCGCTACAGATTACTGCAGCATTCCGTAATGAACGTGGGCCATTGCTTGCTGCACTTTAATCCTGGAACACATTAAACACATAATTACACAGCTGTAAGAAAATGCGGCATTTGCATAACAAAACCAAGAGAGGGCAAGTTAGTGAGACTTGGACAGGAGCGGAAGAAAATTCCATAATTAACAGCTCTTCCCCACACTCTACATGACAGAGATAACGGGGGTATTGCATTGTCACTTGAAGGTGCGGTACACAGCACAGATTTCATGATGGCACCAATGCAGACAACTGGCAGGGTTGTGCTGTCAGCAGCCCCCACAAAGCATGATTACCCATACTAACCCGGAAAGGCCATTCATTACACTGATTAATCAGCTTCAAAACAAGCCAAAGCATTTCAGGCAAGAATTTCTAATCACATTTATGCCACAACATATACAGTACAGATAATAATAGCATGTTTTAGAATTGGGTTTTATTTAGGCTACTAAGACCAATGCTATTAATAAGGCTTTACTAATATAAAACATCTGCAAAATGATTAATTCTCCAATAAAACAGCATATGCAGTTAAGAAGAAAAGCGATAACACCTCTTTTCCTGGAAAAAAGGAGAATAACTATCCTCCTGTGGGAGATAACACGGCTAAAGGAAGGTAATCTGGCAGTGAGAATGGAAAAGCGGCAAAGGATGAATCAGGTGACTGTCATGTTCCGCACTCCCTGTATTACAGTGACGGCCATTAAAGGCCCTTTAATGTCACACACAAACATCTGTGCCGTGAGATGCTTATACACAAGGTTCTTCCCCCCCCCCTTCCCTGCCAAAATGAAAATAAAAGAATTTCTTGATTCTGGAGGATTTCTGTTGTTTCTTCACTCTGCTTATCCACCAGTGAAAGAGAGCTTGAGGGGGAACCGCACTCCCCTCGTCATGTAGTTCCATTCGCCACGTTGCCAAGGCTCTCCATATCTTTCAGTGTCCAAGATGAAACATGCCATTCAAACACGGGGAGGACCAACAGCTCGATACCCCAGCGATGTAATCAGAGAGGTACAAGTGCACATAAATAATGCGTGTGGGACCACTTGCAAATCACATTAGCAGCTCTCTACCTAACAGGCCATTTCATTTAAAACAGGAGGGGCAAATCAATGCTGGATCAGATGCTCCTCTGTCCAAGCCATGTAATGGAGCACACGGGGAGTCACGGGGTTAGGCAGGTGGGAGCGCGGGACGGCCCGGATAAAGCTGCATGGGGGAAAAGGTGACATCGCCCCCATGGGGGTGAAGTCATATGATCGATGAAGACAGTCTAAGACACGGCTGAACCTGCTCTAGATCTCTTCCTCTGCCGACAAAGATGACAACCACTAATGGAAAAGCAGACTGGAGAGTCAATTTTGTGTAAAACAATTTGTCAATAATATTTTGCTGATATAAAAGAAAATACAGTTAAACTGGCATTGGCAGATGATACAGAACTCTTGCAGATTCCAACACAGAGACAAAAAATGTCAGCAGCATTTCTAGGAAAATTGGAAATAGAGGGAAAACAAGTCTTTGTATTGCCTATATAAATGTAGTAGGGGGTCTTAGCTGCAAATTCCCACAAACTTCTGTGAACATATTATGTAAAAATAAAGTGACTCAGTGAGTACTAAGACAAAAGGTTTCCACATGATGCAGGTTATCACAAACGCTACTTTTAAGGTTAGAGACAAGCAGCTCTGGGTAAAGAAAGGGCTAAAAATCCAGCAATCATGGTGCTGAAATCATAACAGGATAAGTACTTCAACTGCTATGCAACTTTTACACATTTTAAAGCATAAACCTGTATTTGAAACCCCTTTTTTCACCCTGAGAAATACTACAGCCAGATGAGTCAACACATCCTGAGGCAGCATGCCCCGTAAATGTCAAACAATGAATGCTCACTGTCAGAATTCAAGCCATTTCTCCTGTTACCAGGTAGTGCCAGATGCACCAGGGTGACCAGTTTCTAAAACCACAAAATCGCAGGTGTAATGATTTCAAAGAATGGTTCCCCATGAGGCACCACAAAGCAGACTCATTGTTATCCTGCAGCTGCACAGACTGCAGAGTTAAGCAAGATGGCTGGCAGCATGAGTAGCTTCATGTTGGTCCCACAAATACAAGCTCCCACTTGGTTTTAGCGCTTGGGGGGGGTTCAATGTCCTCTAAATCATATTGCCTCCCTCGACCACCCCCCCATAAATGACCCTGGATCAAAAGCATCTCCCAATTGCTTCTTATTTAAACTTTCACTGTCAAACACACATTAACAGATAAAAAAAACGAGGTCAATTCACAAAAAATACAGTATACAGTAAAAATAAGACAGTATGACGTACAGAAGTTTAAAGAAAGCATGTAAGACACCTACAGGTACAGTATAAAAACAAACTAATGGAATAAATGGGTGAAATTATACACCTGGTAGATGGTGAAGTAAAGCACAATAAAAGAGGTGCCAGATCTGACAAAGTTTGATATGTGGAAAAAGGCACTGGGACCAATACATTTTAACTGCCCAGCGAGATCTAAACGTAAAGAGCTGTATCACTCTGACCCAGTGCTGTTCGAATAACTTTACCAATACGATCTGAATATCTCAATGCACAAGCACAGATCTTCCTTCCTTTCAAGTCAGAGGTTCATCAGGCTAGGATGCTTTAGTTGCAACATGTAACAGATGGGGCAGATGTGACATCTCAAAGTCTAATTTTCCATAAATTAATTTTAGCGGACAAAGATTTCACAGGAGTGATTTCCCAAAAGTCTTGGAATATTAAAAATTGTGATCAAATATAGATGATATTTTAATTTACATAAACCTACAGAAACCCAGAGGTAATTATAGGTCAGCTGAACTGGACCAGGTGTGGGATGTCGGATTGTCTAGTGGGTAAAATATTTTATTAAATCAGCTAGTCACACCATTGACTCCCCTGTTCAAGCTTAATATTGGCACTAAGTCTTCCACAGATAGGTGCCAAAATAAATCTTGAGCAGTGCAACAAACTTGTGCTAACAAATAATTAAAATAAAAACATGATTTAAGTTTCACATAATTTACTAAAAGTTGGTGCTGCCTAGCAGTTGCAATTTTTAATACAAAGATCAAAAATACCCTATAACAAAAGTGATCCTTCCATAGTCCTATTTAAAGTTTTTTCATTAATATCAATTGCAAATAAACCTGGACTAATTAAAAACATTGTCCAGAGCAGAGGAAATCCTTGATTATCCAATTATTTTCAGAGCTAAATCATGAAAGACGCAACAAATAGGCAAAACAAAGCGCTAACTACTGCAACCTGTGATGATGTATTCAACTAAAACAAAAAAGGCTTGTTTTTAAAAGGTTTATCACATGAATTCTGGCTGAAGCCTTATCACAACTATATTTATGATGACTAATATTTTATATGGTTTAAAAAGGTTCTCGCTTGAAACCTGGGGAGGAAAGTCAGGGCTAACCTCTAAACATTTTTTTCAATAAGCAAAACACTTATCGTCAAACGTATATGTGTTTACTTCTATCATGAATACCAATTGCTTATCTGCTTTGGTCTAACTCCTTATCAATTCAAATACTAAATCACACAGTTGCACGTATCATACTCGCCAAATCCGGAAAACCACAGCATGAAACAGGTTAAACTGCAGGCCACGATTAATTTTGATCCAAGGTGTCGCCTGCCTTTTGCCCCATGATACCGGTACTAGGATCCAAGCCTACCCACAGCCCTAACTAGGGCTTGACAATGGATAGACAGAAAAGTAGTTGGAATATATGGATAATATCATAATACTTTAAAACTATATAGAAATAGATTCAGAAGAAAGTACTGAACGTTTAATCAGTTGGCTAAAAGAAATATTCAAATTGCAAGTTCAATTTAAAAAAAAATCAATAAAAAAAATCTTTCCCAAGCCTGAAACTAAATTCAAAACAAACGATGACGTCATGGTGGAAGACAGCTTATGTTCAATCATCTGATTTGATTTGTAAAAACGCAGCAACTGTGTGACGACATTTCATTGTGATGAGTAACTTAAGCAAACTATTCTTTATAGTATACCTTCAGGCAATTTGCAGTTGCCATGAAGCCTAAAATAAAGAAGAAAAAACTAACAACATTCAACACCTCCTAATTTATTAAACAGGACACCCGGATCAAAAGGTCACGTACATAAATAACTCGGACATACAGCGATTTTTCGTTGATAAACTATAAGAACGAAGTGTGTTTATACATACATAGAGTATATTTGTGTGAGGTGGGCGAGGAGGTATCTCTACCTGTTCCACGATCTTCTTGTATCTCTGGGTAGCCTGCTGTATGAGGTCCCGCACTGTCCAGCCATCTCTGCACGGAACAACCACGCCGGTCCTCCCGAAAGTCACGGTCACTTTCATCTTGTTATTTTCATTCAGACCGTTTCAGGAACCGGCGGTCAGCGGCCGAGGCCGACAGCAAAGGCGCTGCGCCCTCCCGCAGCTCCGGCTTCAGCCGCACTGTGTGTCGGAAGCTGGAGCAACAGGTGTCATCAGGAAAACGGAAAAAATTAATAATAAAAAAAAACTGCAGCGGTTTAGGTCAAACTGCTGGCCAGCTAGGAAGGTTTTTCTCCTTGTGTCAGACGGATTTAATTAAGACTGACTTTAATGGCTTGCGCAAATAAGTGAGCGTTGTGTTATTAAGTATATAAAACACCAAAACCGGAAGCTGATATTAGCTAGTTGTAGGTAGCCCGCCAGTGAGAGACTTCAGTCCATGTAAAGCATCCCAACATTAAAGCCATTATAGTCCTTAAGTTCTCACAAGGTGTATTTTACACTCGAGCCTCCTCATCTCTGCTTATCCCTCGTATGCGGGTACGAAGCTTAAGAAGCTTTTATCTGCACCTTTTCGGCTGACTGACTAACCAACCAACCAACCAACCAACCAACCGTGCCCTCGGGAACATCACGGCACAGCGAAGGTGGCTAGCCGGCTAACGTTAGCTAAAGCGCCGCGCTCCGTACCTACGCTGCTCTGATTTCTGCCACCTGGATGATGATTGAGAACTAGAAAAACTAGTCGTTTTTAAGTATCACTGGATATTTCGAAATCCTGTTCTCCGTGTTGTTAAACACCGACACCTAGAAACACCATGGATAACTTCAGCATCGCTCTCCAATTCCCGATTTTTTTGTCCCGTATGTGGTCTCTTCTGAAGTTCTACTTCCTTTAACTTGTTTTCTTTCCCGTCGCTCAGGTCCAGGCAATATCCGTTCATAATTACAGCAAGAACAACATTTTCTGTTTTTTATGTGTTATTCTTGTAACCGCAAGAAGCCATAAGTCCGAAACTCCTAGATGGCTGCACACAAACCAAACAAACTTGAGGCACTCGCAGCAAGTTTGTTAAAGGGCCAGTACACTAATTCCACATTAAAGGACAGAGTGAATTTTCAAGACTGTCACCTATACAGCGCCAAACTTTCATTAATAAACAACATTAAAGTGTGCTTTAAAGCAGGGCTCATTTGCTATGATAATATTTTTATTGATTTATTCTGTATATCCAAAGCAACATGGAAATAATTTCAAAGTATAGGTGGGGTAATCATTTTGTTTTGTTTTGTTTTGTTTTGAGGGAATTAATGATCAACTAAATTGATGTACATTTGAATAACCCTGTTTACATGGTCATATGTATTGTTTTTTTAAAAAAATCTGCGAAATTAGGGAATCATGAATATGATCCGTGTCAGTCTGAAGAAAAAAAAACAGATTGGGATTAGAGTTTCTATCTTACAGTCACATTAACCAGAAGGATAGTGTGTAGGCATGTCCAGCATGTTGAATTTTCTGATACAAATACATGTATTTGGTGATACATCAGGCAATGTTCACACTGGTGATATCAGATTGCAAAATAAAATATCTGTATCAAATATGATTCCATTCATGTCAGACCATTGGCACTGTATAAACTGTATTATGACTTATAAGTACACATATTAAATGATCTACCATGAGTTTTACCTTAAGCATTAATTATTTTACTGAAAGTGGTTACTCCTGGAATTTGCTGGCCTCTCGCACTGTGGAAACTCTTTCCTAAAATACCATGAAAAAGCATCCAATTTATTTGTATATTCTATCCATCCATCTTCTGAAACCCCTTATCCTTTTGAGGGTTGTAGGGGTTCCAGAGCCTATCCTGGAAGCTACTGGCACAAGGCAAGGAACAACCCCAGATGGGACACTGACCCATCACAGGGCACTCTCACACACACCTATGGACAATTTGGAACCTCCAATTAGCCTTGGCTTTTGGACTGTGGGGGGGGGGGACCAGAATACCCAGAAGAAACCCCACAACAAAATGGGGAGAACATGCAAACTCCACACACGTGGAACCCTGGCAGACACTCAAACCCCGGTTCCAGAGGTGTGAGGCAACACTGCTAACCACCATACCACCCCTATTTCTATATTGAGTGTCCTAATAAAAGGAACCATATAAGTTGTTACCGTACTGATGTTGTTTCTTTAATTTCTTCTATTAGTACTGTGTTTGTAAATACACAATCAGTCTCTAGTTACTATATGTTTAGTGTAGCTCAGCTATGAAACCTTCAAAAATACTATCAGCATTAGTAGCCTTGATAATGTAAACTAGACAGGAAGCTCCATGAAAAACAACAGGAAATATGAGCCAATTACAGAATACATGAAATATAAAAATATGTACTTTTTTCGTATTACCTGTCCATGTAGAGGGCTGAAAAAATTAATCTAGGCATAAGCTAAAGTAAAAAAAATAGCCGATTACATTTAATCAAATTTGACTATTGTAACATTTCACTGCCTAACCATTTAGCTATGAATCTGAAGCAAAAAATATGTTAATCTGAACCTTCCAAGCTTTGTAAATATTACAGTATATGGGAATCCTGAACAGTACCCCTGTTCATCAATGGGCTCTGCTAGCCAAAGAAAAGAGAGCCAGCATTTCACTGTGGAGCCTCTCTATCTTTTCCATATGCTTAAATAATTACCTCAGTGCACGAATTGGTTAGATCCCAATAACTTTAAATACTCCAGATTTTGTGTCTGTTTCCTTTTGTTTTTTTTCTCATTGAGCTCTCATACTGGAAAAGAAAAAGGATTTTTATCCTATGACTGAAAGACTGTCAAGAGCTGTTTCCAGTAAAAACTATTTGCTCTGCTAACTATGTGTCTTTAGAATACATGCTTACGTGCAGCAATAAAGAACTGATACATTACAATACAGAGATAATGAAATTACACTTTATGTTTCCTTACATTTTCTTTCCCCAAACATAACTGCTGGAAATACTTGTGTTTCATTTCTCTTTCAATCTATTACAAATGCCATAAGTATGTGCAGATATAACCATATAAGGCCTGTACATTAGGGAAGTGAATTTGTGCTTAAGGCTGGACTCAACCAGGCAAATTCTCTTATCTGCTCTATTTTGGACTGCAATTCCTGTTATACCTGAAAAGTCACTATGTACCTCACTGTCCTGTTTATCTGGTATCCATGTCCTACAAAACACTTTTCTAACAATAATTATGACTATATTTAAACAGACAAGAGGACTTTTGACAATAGGTATATTACAATCTAATGCTGTTATTAGCTAATACCGCGGTGCTAATGAAGTATCACTTATATCGCTATAGGCCCAGCAAATAATAGAGACAGTTATCATATCACTCAGGTACATTGAGGAACTTACTGCAGGTAAAGGGAAATGTTTCAGAGATTCCCCTATTCGCTTTTAAACTCTGATTGGTAGCTGTAAAAAGATGGTTTATTCTATTCTTCTGCCACTGTGTGTTAAGATCACGGCATTGTACCTCAGTATCATCTACTGTTAATTGGGACTGTGTTACACACTGCATACTTTGACCAGGAACATGTCAACATCCATGCCAAACATACCAGAACAGCCCCATGCCAGGTCAGATGCAGTGTGAATTTTAAGTTTTTCTTCATTTTTTAATTCAGAATTCCCTTATTTTGATGTGTTTCGTTTTTTCTCCATGTTCACAAGGATTGTAGGAACAACTTGTTCTTTCGACAGAGTATAGCTGGACCAATAACAGCTTCATAGGACAAAGATGTTTATGTTTCACTGTGCACTGAGGCTGTACAGAAAAGTAATTCAAAATATGGAAACAGTACCATATTGCCTGAAGCTGGAAATACTGCCATATTTTTCTGTGATCTACAATTACACTCATCGTCTGTTTCCAAATGACTTGAAGCTAATAATACTGGTATGTTAAGGATGTGAAACTGGAAACCCTATAATATATGGTCTCAGGTTGACTACGCCTGCCTGTCTGCAGTCAACAGTTTCAATCAAGATAGACCTACTACTGCAACATGGTTTTTCTAAAACCTGGAGTAGTGTTACTTCAATTCAATTCCATTTATTAATATAATGTTAACATCTGCAAAAAACTCAACAATTTTTCTCTGATACCATACACTAGTGGCCAGAATTGTAGAAACACTTTATTCAACTCTTAGTCCAGTTACTTATTTAATCATCCAATGTATGATATTTGTAACATTCTGTGATTGTTTGTAAACATTACCGCCAATATTTGTATAGTCATTTTTAAAGCATAATGCCAAAAACACTAGATGTTTCCACAATTTTGGCCCCTAGTGTAGACTAATGCTTCTTTATCTTTCATATAACACATATATTCACTTCTCAGGTATGTCATGTATATTTGCCTTTTACAGAATGATTGAAGGTCACATTATATATTCTCCAATGACACCAGCACAGAGGTTATGGCATACCTCTTCTTTACATAGCTTGTTTTTTGTGAAACATGACTGCGTTTATCTATAACAGCTTACCATCTTTCCATGTTCTCCACGATTGCATTCTCAGCCCCCTTTCAATCTAAAAGATTCAACACAAAGAGAGCTAAGTAAAACATTGTTAACCCGCATCTTTTGTGCAAAACACACCCAGTCCGTGTAATATCCTCTTCAAATTGTCAGTGTATACCAGGGTATTTCCTACAAGAAGTACATCCTGGAACCCTTCAAATAAAAGCAAATGCACTTAATGTTGACTCTCATACCTCTTTGCATAGATTTAAAGATTCAAGATGTTTAAGCAAGGCTAGTAGTTCACTATAAAGTTAATACGATACCAAAAGCATAATAAGGAATATAAAAGCTTTAATTTTCACTCATTTAAGTGTCAGCCATACTGTTCTCAAAATTATACTCAGTATGTCTGCTATTCCTTTGCGTATTTTTATTATGCATGGTAATGGGTTGGGGGTTTGCGCCCCTCCTGCTGCCGTGTGTGTGGCACTCTCACTATTGTTGTGAAGCTTTGCTCAAGGTTCTCCGGTTTCCACCCACAGTCCAAGAACATGCAGGGAACTTGTGTCACACAGTGTGTCCCACAGTGTGCATGATGATGTGGGCCTTGGTGGACTGTGTTTTCTGATAGAAACTCAAGAATGACACTGTCACCCTGTACTGGGCACACAATTATGGAGGATGAGTAAATGGATGGGCTCATGATGCAAAAAACAAGTGACACTGGAAGACTACTAGGTTAATTAAATACACATAGCAGTCACTTTCATTTCAATACAATTTCATTTCATTCAGGATTACAACCACTAAGTGCAATTCTGCAACCACTATGCATTTTCCAGATCTCTGTGTATTCAATCATTATGTATTAATCTGGCATGGCTTCATTTATTTGTATTTTTAGTGAATACATTATGAATAAATTTATCCTGCTGTATCTCCTCAGTGTAGCATGTAGCAGGAAGGTGTTCAATCGCAGGGAGTAGGAACCTCTTGCCCTAAAGGCAAGGAAATGGTTAAACAGAGACTCAGGGAAACAGGAAATTCAACTTTGTCTATCCAAAGAATCAGGAATCTGCTCACCAAAACCAACCCGTCCCTCGACATATGCCACACCCGCTAGTGACGTTCACCACATTGCAGAAAAAAGGTGTGGCGAGGGGCCGTACTGGAGATGTGAGGCTGTAACTAGGCATTATTACTGCACTTTGCTTCTGAGCAGTGTAAAGCTACTTCCTAGGAGAAGTCTATTTGTGAGCTCCTGCACGCCAAGCTATGCTCTGATGGCAGACATCATTCTTTGCATGCACACCACAGAAAATTAAAGCACTTTAAAAGAAACCACAATTTTTGCATAGCTATCATAAATTAAAATAAATAAATTCATTACCTTAAGCAATAATGGATAAACTCAAGTGTTTATGTTTGAGGTGTCACTGACTGTGAATGTTCTACCCACTATACTGTAGGAATGATTCCTCTAGAAATTTCCTCCCAGGACTTTGTTTGAATTGTACCTCTTAGATAATCGATACCAGATTCCCATTTTTTGCAGCGGAAAAAGCTACCAATAACCAGGCAGACTAAAAGATGTATCTTGGCAAGAAGTGCAAGAGAAAAACCTTCAAATAGAGGTCTCAGTTTCTGTGGGTTACGCAAGAGCCCCAGATGGAGCGTATAAGCCCTGCTAAGCAGAGCCGCGAGAGCTTGGGAGGGATGACATACTTATAGAAGGAGGTGAGTAATGTTTTCAGTAAATGTTTGCAAGGCAGGGAGAATTCCAAGGAGAAAGTCAAAGCAAAGAGAAGAAGCAAAAAAAAGAGCCCGACTTTTCTGTTTTTTTTCTGCCATGACAACAAACATTAAAAATAGTTACATATGTTTTCAACAACAGTTGGGTTTGTGTTCCAGACAGACTTTTCTGCAGTGAAATTCATCCGGAGAATGTACTGGCAAAAACACGGGATGCATTTTAAGTACCCATGTGCACATGTAAAGTCTCGCTGGAGTGAGCTTGGAAAAATACTGAAGAGTCCTTATCAACAGCTGTTAATGTTGAAGTTTATTCACTTGCACAAGAGCTGCAAGCAAGGTGAAAACACACACACTCTTTGGCTTAATGGATCAAATTAGCACTTTGTCACATATAACCCATTTCTCTTTCAGAGCTTGAGAAAAGAGCTAGTAATTAAAACTAAATCCGGAAAGTAGTTTTTTTCAATTAAAGCTCATTATATTTGTAAGCACACCTTATAAACTCTGTAGTCGGAAACCATGGTAACTGAAATATAGCCACGGGGGTGCTAACTTTCATTTAATTGCAGAAAACAGCTAACATTGATCCGAACGATTAAGTGCCAAATTTATGAATAAGTAAACACAGCGAAGTGGGGATGTAATGGAAGGACTGCTGTTCATCGCATCGAGCAGGAAGTCTAAGTCCCGCTCCAGCTCTATGGGCTTCTGGCTGCAGATACATCGCACTGATGCTTATTGTATCCACTTATTCAAAATGTGCCGCGACGAGACCTTTACCAAGAAAATTTCTCTTTCACTCCTTCTTGCTGAAACTCTAAGATGGGGTCCGAGTGCCGTGTGCCTGTAAGGATTCACCGCAGAGGATCCCGCTGTCGCTGGGCTTCATATGCCTCTGTCACTGTGGGTCTGCCTCTCATGGGGACACAGCAGAGATGAGGGACACAGAATGAGTCGCAGGGACAGATTATGAGGCTTCTGCCCCATGGCGGAGTGGGTAATGGGCTGTGGACCAGCTGGACACTGTGGACAAGCAGCGGGAGCCAAATAGCGTTATTCCCTGGCAGTGAATGAGGCCCAGATTGAGGGCGGGCCTCAGCACAAAGGCAGCGGACGAGCTCGGGTGGGGGGGAGAGAGACTATCTTCTCCATCATTACGGCTCCTTCCCGTCCCACACTCTACCAGAATCATGGCTTGGCGATACGACAAATACTAAGCACAAAAACTAAGGTTTATCACCATTGAACTCATACAGCTGGTTTTCTTTATTTTTGCGTTGCAAGTCCAGCTCGCGCTGCAGAGCCAGTTTCATCCGGTTTGGCCAGGATAGCGATGTACGTCAAGAATGATGGACAATACACATGTTATGCAATTAATCTGCGGGCTTCGGATGGGCCCTGGACCACACTGTGTCCCTCTTTTGAAAAATGAAATATTTTAAAAAATATTTCAGTGGAGGGGCGGCCTTGAATGGGCCAGACTGAAAGTCACAGAAATCTCTCAGGTCTCTGTTGAGGAAGGATCAGCAGCTCACGGCTGTCTCTTGACTAATGACATTCTGTGTACCAAACAAAGTCAATTAAGGTATGTAAATTTACCAACCGCAAATGCGTAGCATAACAGTCTTTGACATACTGTGACCCTTACAGTAAGACATTCTACTTCACATTTAATGCAATTCAAAAGTATTTCTGTACATCTTTAAGTGAGTTTATTATTCAGGGTAAATTCAGAAACTTCTTTGTAATATAATCATCAAACGAAGACGTGACATCTGCCAGTGGAAATAATGTCTCACTGTGAATCACCTAAACATCCAGGCAGCCCTGTTTTCAACACTGATTTGGGAACACCTGCATCTCAGCACAGAAGGGGAACTAGGATGTAAGCAGCAAAAGACCAATTTGGTGTGAGGTGTATTGGTCCAGAGAACAGCACTGGGGTGTCAACGAATATCATTCTTTTTCCCACACTCATGCTGACCTTGGACGAAGTGCGAGGTGTCTTGTTTGGGATTGTACCGCCATTATAGCATGTGCATGAAGCCAGAGAGAGCCGTGAAAACATCAGGCCAATTCAGGCCCGGATTTAGTCAACACAGTCCGCTGACAGAGGACATCTGCAAGATGCACCATGTGTCTGCTGTTGTTGTAAATATTGTAGAAATGAAATTATTTATTGACATCACACAAAACCTTTATCTCTCAAGAGTCAGCCTTAAATTTAAAAAGTCAAAATATTCTATGCATGTTTTATTTAATTAAAACTACAATGCTTTTTCTGCTGAAGTAAACTCATGAAATGGGTTTATCACCATTGAGTTAGTCCATACATGTAAAGTTGAAAATATGACTCTGGGAACAATTAGAGCAGTGGTAGCTAATCAAGAAATTTACATGTAATGATTGTAAAAAATTTTTATGAGTGAGTTTAAAACTGACTTTATATTGTATTAATTTTGAATCAATTTGGAATGTATAAACAGTAAATTGCATTTGTTTAACATTTTAGCACGGCATATTTTATTGTTATTAAAGCTTGCACCAAATATTAAATTCTGTTTTTAATATGTAGTTCAGACTGAACAGACAGTTCATTAAAAGACACATATTTAAAAAAGTACAGGGAATGGACGTCATTCTAGATCAGTATAGCACGTTTTGTACATACAACAAATGTTCACCCTGGTATATTATAAACAGTGCAAAAGAAAATGCAAAATACTGATTGTTTTGTCATGTTGTTTTTGTTGAATTTTTATATTGTCACCACTCATCAAAACAGTACGATTTCTTGATTGCAATGGAAAAAATAAGCAGAAACTAACAAACCAGACTTTTCTCACTTTTTATTTATTTATTTATTTACCAGATTTCAGCTTGGTAAGGTAGTGAAAAGCATTGCTAAAGACAAGCAGCGATCTGCAGCCATGCAGCCATGTGATACCCCCTTAGATAATGACCGTCACCGCGCGCAGTCATTCCAAGTATGCAAAGTAGGGATGTAACGGTTACCGGTCTCATGGTAAATCACGATAAAATTCCAGATGGTTAGCATTACCATTTCAAATTTTAATTATCATTAAAATCATGATTATTTTGGGAAACTGACGTTAAGTACTGTCTAGCATCAACTAAAGTTAGCAACAGTCTCCCAGATGCAGGTGCACGCTGCAGCATGGATTCCAGTGTCAGTGAAAAAGGCAGTGAGCACTGTCAGTGACAGCGCTCCGGAGATGATTTAATGTTAATGCACATTTGATATGGTTTTCCTGTGTTTACATAAGGTATTGGCTATGTTATTATTTTAATATTTATGCAAAGAAAAAGTGCTCAGTGCTGCTAATTTTATTTGTAGTTTTCAATATAAAACTTGGTGAGATTATTTCAATTTGTGTATCAGTACTTTTGAGCATTTCAGCACATTTTAACGAAACCGCGGTATCACTGATAACGGTAATAATTTTGGTCACCATAATTATGATGTAAAATGTCATACCGCTTCTTCTCTAATGCAGAGCAATGTAAGTATCATTTGCGCCATTGATGAAGAGGAAGACGAGGAGGAGAAGAAGCTTGCTAGGAGACTGCTAGGTTGAGTTTTCCCCTCATTTTGGGGGAAAAGTATGTATTGCATAGGTAATGAATACAGTTGTGGCCACATACACTCATAACCCTTTCACACACATAAATGCAACTACACACTAAACAATGTTACTTTTCAGAAAGGAATAGATGTTCCGGCGGTCGAATGAGAGGCCTTTGACTGCAGCTTTGATTAAATCTTGCATGGGGGCAGTCTTGAGACAGCGGGCCAGTCGATCCAATCATCGATCAAAGATGGGCCTGGTGAGCTCATGCATACGACTGATTTACAGAAACTCATCTGCGCTTGTGGAGCTGCCCTGTTTCACACATAATTTCCCCACCTCTGGAGTGAGCTCCGCTTCCATCTCCACTGGCAGCTGGTGACGGCACATCTGTATTACCTCGATCTGCCTCATACGCTCGACTGCTGCTTTTAAACATCAGACCAAGAGTGGCTTTCACTACGCTTGTAGCCATTTTGCTTTTTTTGCTTGAAGTATACTTACTTTTCAATTATAGTGTTTTATATTCAAACATATATGTTAGAATAAAGCAAAATAATTACATTACACTACACTACAATAAAATAGCGAAAAATATATAAATATAAATTAAATATGAAGAATGATGACATGTGTGTGTGTAAGTGTGTAACAACAAATGTAATCCTTTCAAAAACCTACCCGAATAGCATCTGTATTGTTACTGAAAACAGAGGTTCTTAGAAAAAAAGAGATATTTACCATCATAACATATTAACACTGAAAATATAAACAAAGATCTAAATGGAGAAAATAACAGTCAGGCAAACATATAGACAAATGTTTTAGAATAAGCTGTTATTGTAAAGATCGTAAATATTCGCTTCAGCAATAAAAAGCAGTACTCGGTGATGACAAGCAAGCCAGACTGTCGGCTTAGCAACGCTGAAATTTCGCTATTCTTCATGGTAAATGCTGCCCCCTAGTGGTTACTCTGTTGTTATTTGTCATATTTTCTCTACCTACTACAAAACACATATTTGAAAGGGCTTCACTTGTTTCGGGGTATATTACTGAATTTTTTTATGTGCTCCTATGCCTAAATATATACATGTATTATTTTGTTATGAATTACTTTGTGAAATAAATCGCAGTTAAAACACTTCATGTCACATAATTTAGCTGGCAAGTTTTGCTCCGAAGCTTTGTCTTTTTGCTCTTCTTCCTTCTGATTAATTGCTTCCCTGACGCTGCCTCTCTCTGGGACAAATCACAGCTGTAACGACCAGACGTGCAGCAGCAATTAAAAGTGTAACTGAAACACTCACCGAGCTGAACTTATTTGTTCTTGTGTTATTGTAACTGTTAGTATTTTTTCCATCTCAGAGATGCAGAGATGCTTCCACTGATTTAATCAAGTTTAACATTCTTGGGGTTTTAAACAGGATTTGAAAGTATTTGCCCTTTTTGGAAGCTCTTTTCGGGATCAGGTTCAATCAGAAGCACCTTCTCTCACTTTGTTGTCGGCTTCTCCGGTATTCTAATGATCTGTGACCAGAATTTATTTTTCTGTGACAAATTAAAGGCACTGACGTTGGGGATTTGGCAGTGAGATGGGAGATTAGGATCAGGCGCGGAGACTGGCGCCCTGACCAGAGGGGAACGCCCTCGCTGTGGGGTCTGACCTCCTGGCCAGTCCAACTTCCCCTGGGGGGGGCTGTGTTTGAGTTTCAGTGACAGCTGCAGGCATTTTAAATGATTTAACTCAGACTGAGTGTCTGCCTGACTGAGAATGTGGAGAAACCCGGGCAAAATCAGGGATGTGCCACTGATTTAATGTCTGGGGGAGGGGATGTCTGGGGGGTTTATCCATGACACCACAGCCAGCTGGCCGCACCGCAGTTACTGTCTCCCATGGGAATGGGGGAGGGTCACTTAGGCATCTGCTTTTGGGGATAAATGCAGCCATCTCTAGGTACCATGTGAAGCACTTGGGCCACATTATACAGACGTGGGTGCTGTCTGTCCCTCCAGACCCGATCGCAGCACCAGAATATCACCATAAAGCCCATAACAAGAATCAGGGAGAAATTCATAATGGTGTCACTTTGTACTGTCTCAGATCACAGTTCATGTATTTGCCCGCGTCCCTTCTTGATCCATCTTACAATCGGGGCGGATCTTCATACTTACCACTCCAGCTCTGTACTGAGTTTAAAGATGGGCGTCTGTTGTGAGCTACGCTAATTTTTGTGGCTGACTCTTGTAATGTAACCAGTGAGTCTGGGCTTGATGAGAATTTGTCTCGTGTTTTGGATGCCAGACAGGCAAGAAATATTTAACAGGAGTCCCAGTTCACAGCAGCTCCTTGAGTGTTCACACAGACTGTAGAGGTAAATGTGCTGTCACATGGAAACTCCTCTCACACATCTGTCAGGCTGGGGCTTCTTCAGTCTGCATAAAACATTCAGGGAGTTCAGAGAATACCCATGCTGTGTGTATATTTGACATTAACCATCTGAATGTTCAACCTCATAAATATTTTCTGCTCAGACCTCAGGTTCAACCGCAAAGACCTTTCTACCCAGGCTTAAACACACAAGCCTAAATAAATCAGCGGGGCCGACACTCAAAAATGATGAACACACAGACGCCCTCACACAGAGACCCTATACAGATTTAATTATAAAGGTAATTTTTCATGTACTGAATTATGGATGAAGGAGGTCCTAATATTATTCATATTATTTACTAAACACATTACTGCCCAGATGCCCGATGATGGGCTGATATCCCATTCACTCAATCCCCTGCCTTATGTCTGGGACGGAATCCAGGCACGCTACCGTCACGGGTATGGAAAAGGGAAGGATGGACACATATAAGGTATCAAAATTACCTTGAAGATACAGTATATGCTGGAAAATACAACCCCTGGCTTCACCTATGGGACGGCCAGCGCCGCATCTTTAACCTATAATAGCAGGAAAGCAGGGCTTCAACTCGGCTTTGTTCAATAGATTCTCCAGCTGTCTCTGGTCAGAAAGGTCGCTGAAAGGTGATGCTGAAAGAGACCTGGTCTCATCTGGGATTCTAACAAAAGCGGAAATATTCTGACCTTTTTCAGTGATCTGCCTCAAAATGTTATATTTATATACAAATCTCGGAAGCAGAATATATGCAAATAAATATTGTCCTCTAAAAGCTTTTGAAGAAAAAGATATACTAGTATATTTTGAGGCAGAAAAAGTACTTTTAATTTATGATGTATAGATATTTAGTGATATTCCCGTTATTTTACCGCAGTTTTACAGGTAACATTCTTTGAAGTGAGCAGGAAATCATTTGCAATTTATCATTGAAAATGTTCTTTTCTAGTTTTTTATTTCCCTAGGAAAATGTAAAATGCATAGTAATAATTTACCTATTTACAATGTGAAATTTATGCATTGATTGAGATGAATGTAGAGAGACTATACTGCTTGGTCTAATCAGAGAATAGCTTCAATGATTCTGTACATTAAAAGTTGATTTTACACAACAGCCAGTTGCCCCAATATTGTACACTTGTTATATTATTGATGCTTCATACCTTCCACTTGACTTACTTGTTGCATGTACCTTTGATAATGAATCATCTCACTTAAAAAAAATCAGCTCAATGGATGTTAGACACAAAGTACAGCCAGAGGCATGTGATCACTATAAAGCACGGAATTAAACGATTTACATGCATTTACATACCTCTCTGTGTTGCTCATTGTCCATATAAGTCGACTAAATTCCACCTTCTCCATCTTTCTGGAAGCACAGCGTTAATTGGATGCTTTCATTCCCAAACACATATAAAGAAGTGAGGTGTCAGCAGAGATTAAAGACTGGTCATTTTGGGTCAGAAAATTGAAATGATTCACATTCCCTTGACATGACCTAGTGTCTCTCTTGTGCCTTTGAAGCTCAGGATAAGCTGACCTCGGACGTGCCTTGGGTATAAACTGACAGGTTTGAAGTTTACAGCTGACATGTTAGGAGGAACTTAGCCTCTCTCCTTTTCCATCAGTCACTCTTTTCTAAGCCACCGTGGACTTTCAAACAAAACTGAAAGACAGATGAAAGGGCATTGTAAAAGGCAGGTCCCTCCTCTGTTTATCAGTCTTTATGCTTACCTAGTTTTTTTCAAGGAAATAAATGTAATGAGAGGAGGTAAAGAGATAATTTCTACTCTTTGTTTTCTATGAAGAACACTGGCCCATTCTCAACCTTGTCTATCTTATCTAACATTGTTATTCTCCACAGAATGTTTCCTGAACAGACAGCCCATATGTGAAGCATTGTGGAAAGACTCTCTCACCCCGATAATCACAGTGCTGATGTGCATCCAGTATGTGGGACTAGGGTTGGAGGAGAACCAGGCGATGTTAACAGAAGCGAGTACCAAACTGAAAATCCAGAAATTAGGACAACCGCTAAGCCCCTAAGCGGCGAAGCAAAAGTTATTTTTGAGAAAGCTGAAGATAACAGTTTCAGACATTGGAAGCTTCCAAAACATACGGGAATGGCTTGTTCTTCAACTTCACTATGATTTAATAGGCATAACTCCATGATTTGCTTTCACATCATAGAGATAACAAAAACCAAAGTCGGCCTTGTGTACACTTTGTGTCACTGATGAACATGAAACAATGAAATAGAAAAATCCTTGGAATTCCATAAAAAGTTCCTTGTGACTCTATGGAACTCAGAAAATCCTGGAGTGAATGTGACACGGTGTGATTTCAGGTTGGTTTGCTGCCCCGTATGCTCCATCACCTGCATCCCAGAGTGCCTAGAAGTGTGACTGGATAATTGGTTTAACAGGTTACTACAGTTTTACTGTAAGTCCCAAGAAACAGGCAGGCAAAATGAACCATTTTCTAATCTAACCTGACCTGGCTCAAACCCCCTGTTTATATGAAAGGTGACATTTCTGTAATTAGTTCTTTTTTTAACATTAAAAAAGAGGGGTTTGGGGCATAGGTTTTGGCCAAAACTTTCCTTCTTCCACAAAACAAATTGCCATGTCATAGAAAAATCCTTCCAGCAAATTGAACGTCAGTGGATCATTACCCTTTAAATCATGGTATCTGTGTGTGTGAGGAGGAGGAGGACCAGTCAGCTTGGGACAGGCTGGCTTGGCACCTTATGTGGCACACATCTGTCTAATACACGGTGGCCATTTTGCATCAGAACGTTATACAGACATTTTTTGGCAAGTGGAGAAACGAATGAAGTTGGTAGTTCAGTTCCAGGAGATGATTAGATGTCCTCGGCCCGTTGATAAGGCTTCAGCCGGAATTTGGCGAGGTCACCAGTAGTAGCATCCTGAATTTTTCAACAAATGCCACTGGATGTCTTCAGCGACCAAATAGAGTCAGGATTTGGCCGCACTGTGTCATCCAAATAAGAGTCATTTGGTTCCTTATAAAGAAATCCATAATTTATGGGTTTGTTAAGTGCCCACAGCATTATGTGTACAGTTAATGTTTTATGTCTTTGGATTACAGAGCAAGGTCATTGTTACGTACCATGTTGTGAACCTCAAGCAGTGCCTTAGGTCACTGGTACTCTCACCAGTCACTCTTTAGGCTGCAGTGTTCCCCCCACTGCTAAGACAGAAACATTCCAAGATGGCTACCAACAACACATTGAGATATCATTTCAGTATTACTGGTTTGCAGTGGAGAAGATATATTTCACACAAGGTCGTTAATGTTGCAAAACACTAAGTCAATGGGTCATCATTTCTAACGGTCTACATTCCCGACAGTACGACCCCATGATCGCCACATGATGATCTATGGAACCAGTAAAATGCCTTCTGCCAAATAAGGCCAAACCTATCAATAGCCAACCCACTCTCAAGATTCCAAATCGGGCCCAGTTGTTTCCTGATTCATGACTCGCAGGAGAATCACACACTGATAAGTCTGACAGTGCCATGTGACTTTCTGAGCCCCCTGTTTGGTTGGGATCCATCAGCATGGCACACATTGCACAGCAGCTGCCGCTAATTAAACATTTATGCACAAGTTCCTGTGAAAATCCTGTTTGGAGCGGCGCTCCGGGGGAGGGGAGCATGAAGGAGTCTGTGGTGCTCCAGAAATCAGGCTGGAGTGGCAGAATTAGAGCCGAAGGCAGAGCTGACGTGGCGCTGGAAGGAAGCTTTTCCCTGAATTCTAGCACTCGGTCATCCAGGTGCTGTGCTTCTCTCTGAACTCAAATGCTGCAATGAAATCACCAGGAAAGCAAAGAAATGGGTCAGTACTTTACTCTAGCAAGACCTCAGTGTGTAACTACATAAATGCAGGCCTCACCTCAGTAATATGTATAGGGATAATGTGATGAGCAATACCCATCCATCCATCCATCCATCTGTCCGTCTGTCCATCTGTCCATCCGTCTGTCCATCCATCCATCTGTCCGTCCATCTGTCCATCCATCCATCCATTTTCCATACCCACTTGTCCTATGCAGGGTCATAGGAGTTTGGAGTCCATCCAGGAATCTAAGGGTGCAAGGCAGGGAATAACCCAGGATATACAGTGAGTAATACTTTAAGGCAATATTAAATAATAATTCATACAACTCATGAAGAATAGTGTATTTATGCCAAGGAAGTAATAGTGTGTTAAATAATTCATTATCTTAAATTATGTCACACATGTCCACTGTGTAGATCAATATGGTAAATAGGGGAGCAGCTCATAATGTCATTTTGCAAAAAAAAACCATAGTTTTAATGACAGAACTATTCAGAGTGTTTCTTATTATTAACAAATCAGTTACAGGAAAAGTGCATTCCTAATAGTCCTAGTTGCAGTTTCAGTACTTAAGCAACGCACAACAAGCTTGTGAGCTGGGTTACTCATTATCAGTCATCTCTCTTCCAACCACGTGTCCAATGCTGGGTTGCCATGAGGCTGGGGACACAAGCGGGGCGCCCCCTGCAGGAGGTGCCAATTCATTGCAGGGCACATACACACATTCAAGCTACACTTTCAGAAAGTACTTTATAGGAGGAAATAAGGGGGAATTTTCAAAATCAAAAGGGAAACCTTTTTACATTTGGCAGCTGTGACTCTAGTCCTGTGTTCTCTTTCTTGATTATTGGCCAGTAATGAGGGTCTTTCAGTGGTAAGGTTCAATTACAAATCCCTTCTGAGTGCCAACAATGGAACGTCTAGTAATCAATGACTTTGATTTGTATGCTCTGAATAGTATCACAAGGCATTATTCAAGTTCATAAAACCCAGAGGAATTAATTATTCATGTAAATATTGACAGGATAATGGTGCCAGATCCTAAAATAAAGATCAGTACCAATAGGGCCTTTAAATAAATAGGAAATTTCGCAAATGAATGTTCTGTGCAACCAGTTTTCAATGAGGAACCTGAAAAGAAACCCCAAGATTGAGAAACACTTCAAGAATTTCCTAATCGTAGCTGAGTCAAGTTATAAGACATCTCTCAGCCAGTTAGTGAGAAGTGTGTTAACAGAGGTAAAGAGAAGTGAGTGTCACGTCTGGGCCCCCGGCCGGCGGAAATCAGAAAATCTTGGGGGTTTGTGCAGCTCGACACATGTGACGTGTTTCATGAGGAGAGCTGCTGCAGAAATTTGACGCTGGCCAGGGGGAAAGTCTGTCACGGATACAACAGGAGTGATCAATAGGAATTCACAAACAACACTGCAATTTATATTTTAGGTTATTAAGCTGTACACTAAAATGTCAAGATCTTTATGTTTGAAATGTCACATACTGTATGGTTCTTTGCTTTCATTTCTCTTCTGTAGTCACTGGTGTTCACTGTAATTCTGTCTTCATTTAGATTCTGCATTCTTTCAAAATGACTCCGTATGCTTTTTGGCTTTCTGTTTTTTTCATCTGCAAAAAGAAAAGTCTCTTCAAACAAACATGACATGATTTTTCTGTCTGTAGTTAATCAGCGGTGCAGGGGGAAATTAGGCTGTCAGGCAGGGGGGACGTGAGGCAGCGGTTCATGCTGGTCTATGGAGCCCAACAATGGCTGCTTGATGAGACAGATGCTAACACACACACGCACACACACACACACATGCACACACAGAAGTACACACACACGCAAGCACACACACACGTACACGCACACACACACACACACACACACACACACACACACACACACACACACACACACACAAATGACAAATAGTACACATACAAGGTCCTTTATTCATTCCTGTCCACAGTTGGTAGGGGGTAGAAATAATTTATTGCTGGGAGGTAAGTTTTCTATTGCCATGCTAGATTGGCAGAAGCACGTCTCTAAAAGACACAGTGATTAGTCAAGTATATAGCACCAACCACAGTAATGAACCTCTTTTGTAAACTGCTTCTGCACCTTTATGTCAAATCAGATCATATTCATTATGTACTACATACAGCCTGTTGTAAAACGTGAACAGTACATTTCTTGTACTTCTGTCTAAGTATAATTAGTTTTTTTCTTAAATCAATTTGACTTTGTGCTGGACTATGTGATCGCCATATTGGCAATATTCTATTACTTAATGGATCTTCTGTCCTTGTTACAAAAACAAAATCAGCATGAGAAGAAGTGTCCATTTGCAGAAGGACCACAGTCTTTAATACTGTTAAGCTCCTTTGTTAGTCTCCTTCAGTTTGCATAAAGGAAATGCATTTAATGCCACAGTTCTGAAAGACTTTGTCGTCTCCCTACCCCTCCACAGTCAACTCTCCAAAGTGAATTTCTTAAAAGTCTGCTTTATACAGCGAAACATTCTGAATGACTGACAAAAATGAGTTTTCTAGTCTGGAAATGTTTGTGTTAATTAAGAGCTTCTCAATGGGCTGGAGCCCGGCCCTCGTAAGACCAGCAAAGCAGGTGTCTCCAGCACCTCAACCCGGAGGAAGCGCGAGTAGGACCGCCAGAGGAAGCTGAACGCTGACGCCTGACCGAGGGTTCAGGTAGAAGCGATGCCCATTTAGTGCCATCTGCGAGATGCGGTTACTTGGGAACACAGACGCAAACAAGCAGCTGGAGCAGAGAACATGGGCCTGATTAGCTGCTTTTATTAGCTTTCATCCCTTTAAATGTAATAAAGGATGCGCTCGGGTCATTCAGACAGATGATGCATTTTACTCCTCACTATTAATGCGCTACAGTCCTCCATTTGTAACTCATGCGCTCGCTCACTAAAACAACACGCTACACCCCCACCTTGCGCGGCTGCCCGACCCGGCAACAAACACACAGATATGGCAACAGCGGCAGAGCCCCCATTACGGGCCTCGGCCACCACGCTGAGATGCAAGCCAGCCGTAATGGGGGGGCTGTCTGCGGCAAATAAAGCGTGCTTTGTGATGAAATATGACAGGGCCAGTGAAAATGTGTAAATGAGCGATTTATTGTGCAGGCCGCCTCAACAAGCTTCCATTTGTGCGGACCCCCGTCCACGGGCAACGCTGATGAGGCCGCTCCCTTTGTCCCGCTCACACACCCACCTTCCTGCTGGCATCCATTGCCCTGCCTCCTTTATTTCTCAGGCTATAATAGAATAATGAGAGTCTGACCTAGAAACACATCCTGTAAATCTTACATACTCTCTATACACAAGGATTATTTTGGCAGCGCCAGTGTAATGTTCGTAATTATCAGGTGATAAATAAATGTCCACATTCTGAAGTGGGCAGAAAAAAATGAATAGAGTGTAAGAACAGAGAGCTACGAAGGAAAGATTGCTATCCTAGTCATAGAAAACGGATGTTCTAAAAATACAAAGGAAAAAAAGCAAATGGATTGATAAATGACAAAATGACAAATCACCATTGCACTGTTTTTAACTTGTGTTCATAAATTGAGAGTATTAGATGAGTAGATGGACTTGTGTGAATGGCCTCCTAGACATGATTACATTCTCAAAAAAAAGGGTAAAAATTGTACCTTTGCTTGTCACTGGGGATACACTCTTGTAATTGTACCTTTTAAAGTACAGAAATGGACCCTGAGGAACATCCCAGAGGTACAAATATCATTAATGTACCATCAATGGTACAGAAATGTCCCTCAGAGTCCATTTCTGTACCTTAAAAGGTACAATTACCTACAGCTAAGGGTACAATTGGCAGACCCTTCAGGGTACAGCCCAGTGAGAAGCAAAGGTACAAATTTTGACCCTTTTTCTGAGAGTGTAGTTACATATTGCGTGTGAATGCCTTGTCAAGTGTCATGGTTGTTTGTGATAGGTTGACTGTCATGGATGTATTTCAAATCCCTAATAAAGCTTCCAGTCTCAACACAAGTTTCACGCTGCCTAACAACATTAATAGGATTTATTGTATAAAACCTCCAGTTAATTCACAACAACTGCCTTCAAAGACGATGTGAAATTCAATGAGAGTTATGAACCTCTGCAGAAACTGGGCTTTTAACTATTTATTTCTTAGTTCTCTTCTTATTTTTATTCTAAGTGGCAGGTCATATATAAAACTCTAATTTCCACTTGAGAAAGCAATTACGCCAATTACTACTGAAGGATTAGCAGGAACATAAAGCTAATTATTCTGCATGCTTGGTAGAACTGGGGGCTGCTATACCCTCAGAGAGTAGGTGAGCACCCCTGTGGGTCAAAACTCTGCCTCCCTGTGAAACCGGGCAGATTGGGGTTATAATCACAAGTCTGTGGCCCTCAGGCTGTGCTGAGAGTCACCAGCTGTATGCTGGTAAGGAAACGACACAATCCAGCCAAGTGGATGGACAGGTGCCCCACATGCACGGAGCACTGTGTCTGCCCTCCTCTGCGAGCCTGGAACAATCGGGCTGGTCTTGCCACTGATGGGCACAGTTGGAAGTGGATTTGATGCTCCTGATTGGGTGATTGCTGGGCAGCGGGGGATCCAATCACGACCTCTAAGTAAATGCAGTCGGTGTGTGCTGGGTGGCAGGTGCCGGAGGAGATGTTCTACAGAAGCTGCACTGCAGGTGATGCATTTGGTTGCCGTGTTACAGTCGGACACCCTGTGGTGTGTACTCCACAACGGGGGTGGGGCTGTTCATTCATCATCACCTGTCAATACGAAGAATAAAAAGGCTGTGGCAACTAAAGAACAGAACAATGATGGGTTTTTTTAATATTAATGATTATAACAGTAGAAACCAACCATCACAATTTTAAAAAAGGCCCAAGCCTGTTCATCTTGAATCATAGATATTCTGATACAGGTGCGATTTCAATTAGTCATTAAACTTTTGGAAGCATGGCATACTATTGATGTTGTGTTGCTGCAAGGTCAACAATGACTTTTGGCTTAGACCCACTCTTCAGGGGAGTTAAAGGACTCTTCATCGGCACTGATATTGTTTGGCTGTTGGAGTTCTCTGTGATATATAGCAGTGGAGTGTCTGTCTTATCCCCACTGACTCCTAGATGGGTTTATGCATCACAGCCAAAGCCAGCAAAGCAAACAAATACCTCCCAAATAACCCCACACTTACATGGCTGCAACATCAGAAAAGGCTACAGTGAAGTATTTAACATTAACATAATTTAACGTTACTTTCAATAATGCATCAGCTGTTTATAGACAGTTTAGTAACTCTGTTGATCATATCTTATTTGATCACTTTACAATAACTGCCAAACTGAAGCTTTACTTTTCCACTAAATAAAGCCATGGAAAATATTAAGAGACTGCTCTATATTTTTAAAGAAATCTGCATTTTTAAATGCTGGTTTAATTGTGGTTCTGCTGGCAGAAGGCTACGCTGAGCAGCAGGTTGCTTCTAGGTTCAGAATTTCTAAGACAGCAGTGTACAAGAAACAGGAGACACTAGGAATGACCAGAAACTAGGTAAAGGGCAGAAGCGAATTTCTAATGCCAGAGATGACCACTAACTCATCTGACAGTTTCTTATGAATCGCAGGATGACATCAAGTGACCTTCGAAAGGAATGGGAAACATTAAGCGCAGGTGTAAAGTGCACTGCTAAGACAGTTCGTATTAGGCTCCAAGAAGCAGCACTGAAGTTCCATAAAGCAAGGAAGAAGCCCTTCATTAATCAGAAGCAGGGAAGAACCAGACTGGAGTTTGCAAATAAATACATACATAATTCAGAGAAGCACAACCATAAATTGAGAAATGAATGAAACAAAAATTGTGCTGAAGTCTCTTAATTTTTCCACGGTCGTATAAAATTTAACATTTTGTATAATATGGCAGACTTAAACAAAAATAGGTCTTAACAATTCAGCACACGTTCCTGCCCCTGCATTTAATTTAGGATCATTTCATTTAAAATTCTTTCAAATTCTTTCCCTAAGTCAAGTTAACATGTTTACCTTCTTTGCCTCAGTTAACATTCTTTGCCTAAGTCAAGTTAACATGTTTATTTCAGTTGACTCATTATTTGTGGTCTTACACTGCTTAGTCAGAGTGAAAAAACGACCTAGGGTTGGCCGAGATGGCAGGGGCAGCGCATGGGGTCCCACCCCTGGTTGCACACTGCCACCTAGTGTTCAGGAATGCCAAAGCTGCTCATAGCAGTATTGTATGATATTGTTGAGACTGTTATGTTTCCTTTTGTTAAATGGGCCATGGAGGGCAATGTCATGACTAACATGAGTTCTGAGATGCTAGGGTAGCCTCCTAAGATCTAGCCAACACTGTCTGCTCCCCATGTTCTCTCAGTAACACAGCCGTACTGCAGAGCTTGTTTCTGGAACAGCTCTGTAGGTCAACCATTGCATAGTGCAGCCAACGGTAGCTGTCAGAGTATCCCCAAAGAGCCTGGTTGAAGCCAGCGTGTTAAAACATGATGAGTTAATAATCTAAATACATTGTTAAAACCAGTCTCCAATGCTAGTTGTTTCTTTCCAGAAGAATCTGTCCAAATGACCAGTAATACACAAAAAAAAATGTTTACTTCAAAATGTATAGTTTGCACTTTTATTTTGGTCAGTTCAACTACTACACTGGATACTTTCGAGGGCATGTGTCGGACAGGCATGAAAGCGAGGCTGGCCCCGCCCACTCGTGTGACGCAGCCTGCAGTCCCCTTCCTGGTGTGCAGAGTTCATTATCATCTGTTTGCGTGATACATAGAAGGGAAACCGCATCACATTTAGAAAAACAATAAAGCAAGAAAGGGGAGAGAAGGAACACGGCAAAAAGCTATTAAACAGTCCATCATTTCCTGCCGTTATTGTATTTGTGAAATTGTGCTCTAAACAAACCACAGAGACAGGAATCATCCATCAGGGCTGATTAAGTCGTTTAGGGGTAATTGTGAACCCCCCCCCCCCTCCCCCCCCCCCCCCCCCCAC
>JAODJW010000001.1:33750844-33771416 GCA_026777045.1 Hyperopisus bebe | reverse complement strand
CAGGCAACTTAGCTCCTGGGATCATTGGAACACGCAAACCTCTCCACCACGATAAGGTGTCGGCTCCAGGAGAGGTGGGCATCGAACCAATAACGCAAATTAAGCAGAAACACAAGGTTGTCAGACACCGGACTGTAAGGTACACACACGCTGTGAGATTTACACAAGCTAAATATCGGACAGAATGCACACGAGACACGCGCAAACACACGCGTGTCAGTAGGGAAATGCAACCATTAACAATGACAACAACAACAATACAACAATGGCTATTTACAGTTGCACGCGGGGCATGCTGGGACATGCGCCCCGCCAATGCTACAGTTTTATTGATTGTATGTACTGTAGATAGACTAGTCGACTACATTTATTCAAATAAATAGCCTGCGATTTTCGACTAAAACTAAAAATAAATCAAATGACTAAAACATGAGTAGATCTAGGTAGCATTATCAAACTAAATCAAACTAAATTGCATTTTCATCAAAAGATTAAAATTAAACATAAATCAAATTATGCAGTCCAAATGAACAATGTGCTCAGTCCAGGGGCTAACACTGAATGGTATAAAAAGACAGACATCCCACCTCAGGAGCTCTGTACTGGGCATATTGGAACTGTGACAAATGTAAACAATGTAAATAGTTCCACGAATTTGTCATGTATTGTGGTGTCATTGTGCTACATAGTAATATCACGTGTGGCGTTAATGTTAATTGTTACAAACCCACCACGTGTGATGTGAGTGTTCAGGGCAACCGGCTCAGTGTGGGTGAGCAGTGGGGGTGCATGGTGGGAGAGTGAGAGGTAGACGACAAATAAACACCACCTCATGTTTAAAACCACTGCATGGCCTGACTAAGTATTTTTGACGCATCATGTATGGCACCCATGCTAGAATAATGTTTCCTCCTGGACATTCAATGGACATAAGTTATCTAAAAATAGTATATCTTGTGTCCAGGAGACTTAAACTTCTGAGACCAAGCCTGACTCACAGTGAAAGGCCCGCTGATTCTGGCTGGTTTGTTTATCCATCTCAGAATGTGCACCCATCCACATATGTGCCTTTGATGACGACAGTACCCCTACTGGCTTTCATTACTGTGCTGTTTCCGTGGTTCAGGCTTCTGGTGGGGATTCACCAGCCAGATCTGTATTTTTGGCGCTGGGCTGTTTTGCTCCCTGATAGACTTCACCATGTCAAAACGAAGACACTAGGTTGTTTTCAAAGCTCTCCATTTTGTTGTTCTCAGTCCAGCCTGCTGATGTTCAAACCAGCTACTTGCTCATTTTATACATTAGATTATGTATCTACAAAGCCACACTGATATTTCTCTTCCACTTTTTGCTTTGGAATAGCTTTAATTTGAATATCGAAGCAGATTTATTTCTCAGCACAACTACAAAAATTAACATCACAATTAAGCTTTAAGAAAAATCTGATTAGACCATTTTTTGGCAATAAATAAATAAATAATAATAATCACAAGCTCTCCTAAATCAGACACTTCATTTACTGTTCTTATATTCAATAATATTAAATCTCAAATTCCAAGAGAATACCAGAGAAGGAATTTTAGTTCCTCCACAGCTAAGTACATCTGACCCAATACATAACAGTGTATTCCTCCTAAATACACAGCAAACAGATATGTTTCATTTAACCTGTATGACCCCCAAAGGCTTTGACTCCACCTTAGAAGTAGTGAAAGACTTATGTAGAGTGCTCATAGCAAAACATCTCTTGATGTCCTCAGAGAATTCATGTGATAATCGGTTCCAGGGGTAGGCAACCCTGATCCAGGAGTGCCAGATTCCAGCGGGTTTTCTATCCTACCTGATGAGTTACTATCTGCCTGAGATCAGGTGTGGTTCCTCAGAGACAAGGTAGGATGGAAAACCTGCTGGGTAACAGCACTCCAGGATCAGGGTTGCATGGCCCTAATCTATTTAGGGACCTTTTCTCTGCTCACCTTCTCATATTAGCTGGAGATCAACTGAAGCTGCTCATTATCATAAAAAGCTGGTAACCTATGACTGTAATTGTGAAGCAGCAGGTCCTGCATTCTTCTGCTTTTACTACTGCAGTACAAGTCATATGTGGTGCCATACAGTGAGTTATTACTGAGAGTTAAATATGCTGGATTCTCCAGAGGCCTCCCATCTTTTCTTGGGCGGTGTGAGAGCTGTGGTATCACTGGTGCCCTCTGTTTCAATCGCCCAGTCTTGTCTCGCTGCTATAACAGAAAACAGACAAGGAATGATTCATCTAGGATGTGAGGAACTGCAGGAAGGAATCTTTCTAAGCATGATAGAACACACTGGGAACAAGACTGAGTTGTGTTTGGGTGTCAGAGTATGAAGATTAGAAGAAGGCTGAGTGAAATAAGTTTCATGGGCAACAGGAGCTATAGAACGAGCCCCTAGAAGCCTTAGTGTAGGTTGTACTTTTTCAAATGTCTGTTACCTCAATCAAGGCGGAAAGTTTATGAGAAGAAGGTGGTGGAGTTTATCGCAGTGTAAAACAAAGCATGGTAAAACTGACTTGACCAAAGCTGGTCCTTATATATCTTTACGATAACTTTGATGTGTTCTCCATATATGATGGGTGGCAGTGGAAGTAACTGGAGCTGACTGTGGACTGTTGATAGACTGTGAGTCACTCCATAAACTCGATGGATAATTCCAAACGAAGGCAGGCAATGGCTAGAGAAGCCCCACATTCCCAAATGAGGGATGCAGGGAATCTTATACACAGACTGGCCAGTGCTATTGACTTATAGAGTGTACGACTGTGGGGTTAGCAATACTAACATCTTAACACTATGATTGGGACACATAACTTTAATTACTGCGTAAGTTTGCAGTTTCCTTTTTAGGTTTACTGCTCTGAAGTGTGATTTTATGGTTTGTTTTAATATCCACTTTTACTTTGGGGGAAAAATGGATAAGCAAAACGCAAACACACTGAGAATAATGTATGAAAAAGCATAATGTCTTTGATGTGGGAGATGGGTCAGCTAGATGTGGGTGTGGATCCAGAAACCTGCTCGGAAAACACAGGCTGATTAAGCATTAGAGCTAAAAACATGGGACGTGTTCTGGCTGCAGCTAAAAGCCAACATCCTGTCTGGCTGCTGCAAGTTTATTTGACACGGCTGTTAAGCACCTTGGTATTTCACCAAACTAAGAGTCAGAGCCCTTTAAGTGGCTTTGGAGATACTGAATGTTGCTTCCTCACTTCTCATTTTAAACCTTTCGTTCATAGGGGTGTGTTTACTTCATTACAGGAATTGAATCCACAGCCTCAGTCTCCTGAAAGGTATATATAATAGCACCCATTCTGAGCTTGACACTGTTACTAATCGGTCTTTTACTTTTGCAGCACCTTGATGATGTCATTGCTGGTCCCCGGCATCATTCAAGACCAAATTTTAAATGTTGAACTGTGAAAATTCAACATTAAAAATTCATGCAAAATAAAAATGATGTCATGTGGAGGATTTACTTTCTTCAAACAGAAGCCTCATTTGATAATTCAATAAAAATGATCTTTTTTCACATGTGGACTGAACTTTTCCTTGATCCCAGCTGTCTGTGCAGATGGGAGCTGTCTGATAGCCATAATCCTCCAGGCATTTCACAATCAAGAAAGAGGTGCATTATTTGCAAGCAGCCGAAGACCATTTCATGATATGTCTTCTGGCTTATTTCACTCCTGGCAAGGACACATATGAAAAGGAAATAGGGAGTTATCCATTTGTTTTGTACTACCTTATAAAATCTAGAGCTCTAGATTTGTGAGCCGCAATTAGTCATGTAATGGAAGTTGAAAACTGTCTCAGGAATTTAACTGGCACTGCATGTCCCTAAATGGATACTGTTGTTGTGACCTGTATCTATGTAGCATAATTACCTTAGTAAATAGCAACGTATGATTTGGCAAACCTCTATGCAGTGCAATATGTAATAAGAAATGATTCTGGCAAACCAGATTCACATTGGGAGTCATTGTTTGTTTTGTTTACATTGTTCTTCCCGTCATTCTATCTAAACTTTTAACTGAGACATTGCCAGTTAAAGGCTGTAGCAACTTCCTTTATTTGGAGTGCATCAATGATGACATTCTATCTGTTCTCACATTCAGAGAGATTTGTTTTCTGTTCAATACATTTATGGCACCCAAAATATAACAAAATACATCAAAACATTCACATCCTAATGATGAGGATTCTCCATCAATGAAATGTTCCTCTCAGAGCTAATTTGGTGTTCATCACTGACACAAAGTATCCACAAAGTATCCTGTGGTAAATGGTGCCAGCTCACTGGGTCACACCCAGCTCACTAAATCAACGCTTGCTTGGTCTGAAGTGTCATAGAGGTCTGGAGAATGTAGAGTCTCTATGAAAGCAAAAGGATTCACCACTAAGTTCATTCAAGGTATTAATTTCCTGTGCACATGTTTTACATAATAACATGTCATACGTTTTTCTTGAAGCTTCTAAACAGCAACAGCAAAACATCAAAGCATCATATGCACAGTATTTCTCATCATTCATTTGAGATACTTTTAATGCAATACACTGTGACTGACTCTATCGATCAGTTCTGTTCAAAATTTATTTTTCACCACAAACTTTTGACTCAGTGCAAACATGACTCTGACCTCTGGCAAAGAAAGATAACAAAATGTGCCAGCACAGAGAAACCACTTATCAAACAATAAAAATGGATTTAGCAGAGCTGTTTTCATACTATGGCTGCTCATTGTCAGAATGAGTCTGCCCTTTCTATATATAAATTAAGATTGAAAACATACTTTTACTCTTTAACATTAGAAGCAGCTGATGTGATAAGGTTATTTTTAATTCAGTATTATTCTGTTACTTTCTCTTTATGATGTGTCCTTGTATACCTGCTGATTAACACTTTGTGTTTTTAAATGTGCATTATAAATGAACTGACTTGATTTCAGATCTTTACTGTCTTTCACAGAAACATGACACAAATATACCTTTAACTACAATAATGATCCATGCATTGTGGATGTATATACAAATACTGATGGGTTTATATTTTCTATCACTTGTCTGTCTTTTTTTGGTTTGCAAATGCCTTTTTACGTCATGACTTCCTCCATTTGCATATGCCACTAATTTTTTTTATCAATTTATGATTATGGAAACCAATTCCACTTAAGTATCTTGCTCAAGGACATGCATTTTGCATAACTGTCTGGCTTTTAACCACTAACACTGTCTTGTCACCGAACAACGGAAATTGTTATAATGACACTGCCCAACGTTCTCTCGGATGAAAGTAAAGAAAAAGCAATTCCCATTTACACAAATTTTCACTCACAATCCACTTTATATGATTATAAAGCGACTCCAAGCACACATCTGCACTGGTTACTGATGAAGTTCTGCAAACGATGTGTGAATAACCATGAAGTCTTTTTTTCCTGATTAATCCTTAGACACACAGAGAAACATAAAACACAAACACTTACTTTGAGAAGGAAAAGCTCTTACAGTGTTACAAAAACATAATATTATTATATTATTCCGGATAAGCGGGAGAAAATGGATGGATGGATGGATGGATATTATATTAATCGACTATCGTTTGTAAGTCGACATACAGATTTCCGTAAATTCCCTGAAGTTTAGAAGGTTAAGAAGGTCTGATGTTCCATCTCTCCACCAGGGCACCTGCAGTAGAGCCCATTCTGATGCATGCACTCCAGATCACCCCTGCCTAGGCCCAAACAAAGCCAGATTCCCTGTCTAGACGGGAATGAGTGACTCACCCAGGGCAAGCGTCGTGCTTCTGTGGGACACCCTCAGAACATTTTTTACATCCATGGTTGGCCACCATAGCGATGCTTTCTTCCAACCTTGGCATAACTGAGTATGTTCAAGACCCTAACTATTAGCATGACTGCATGTGCATAACTAACTAAACAGGGTCTGGCTGTGTAAATAATTACCACTAGCCAGAGTGCCTGTATGCATAAAGACATGGTTTGACTGCTTTCCCTTAAGGATGATGTCAAAGAGGAATGCTGAAAATGTAGTGGAACTTGAGAAGCCATCTGTTTCAATGTGCACCACAGGATGTGATGGCTTGTATGGTGTTAAAAGATGCCTGATCAAATAAGGGAATACTGAACCATGACATCATGCCATAGCTTTCCTGAGGAGACCAAGACGAGGTCAATATTTTTCAATGAGTGAGTTACTCAGAACCTAAATCCCAGATGTTGTTTGTATAAGATTAGCGAATGCTGTCAAATGATGGCGAAGAAGTCGTACTGTCTCCAAAGCCAGGGCTTGATTTCGCTCTTCAAACATGCAGACAGACCAAAACAATCCATATCTATCCTTTTCAGGAGTAGCAAATTACTACTGGTGTTCCATAGACCTTTTCTTGAGAATTGGAACAGGCATTTTCACTTGGCATCAAACCTTACACCAATGGGCAAAAAAGAAAGGTAGGCCTACTTGTTAGGCAGGAGCATACGGTGAGCACCTGTGGTAGGTCCAATGTCTCAGTATAAAGATGACAGTGATATTTTAAATAAAAGATGATATTTTCAATAATCATTTACTCAATGAAAGGTTGTAATGAAACAGAGGGTGATCTTCATAGGGGACTTCAGCGTCAATCTACCTAATAACATGTTTTTTCAGTTTATGGGGAAAATTACACAAACACATGAGAAAGAGTTAAACCCCACACACTGATTATGAGCAGGAATGACACTTGCAGCACTATGGTTGTGAGACTACAATGCTACTCACTAAGTCATCCCATTAAACATTCCATTCAAAATAAAACCAAGTTAACTCAACATATTGTGTGTGTGTGTTTGTGTGTGTGTGTGTGTGTGTGTGTGCGCGTGTATGTCTTTGTGTGTATCTTTCTTTGGGAAACTGAAAGACCTAAACGGAGGACAGAGAGTTCCATCTTACAGAAGTCAGAAATCCGTATCAAGCAGAGAAGTCGTGTTGTACTCTGAATAGAGTCATGGTCATTATTTTGAAACAGTTTTAAGGCAAAGTCTCTACTTTCCATCTGGTCCCATTAAGTAAAATTCATAAGCTTTGAGGGACTGAGTAAGGTTAGCCCTTTATTTGTAACCATATTCTATAAGAAAAAAAGTTAATAAGAAGCTTTGGATTATGCAAATTGTAAATTCCATTTTTAGGTGTCATAATGGCATTATGTGTGTGTGTGTGTGTGTGTATGTGTGTATCTATATAACACACACACACACACACACACACACATATATAGCACAGTATGGTGGCTCAGTGGCCAGTAAGTTTGGGGGTTCAAATCCAATCTACAGTGCATGATTGTTGTGCCGTGTAATGCACTGCCGTCCCGTCTGCGGTTTACCCCAGCCTTGTGCACTGTGCTACCTGAGAAAAGCAAAAGACAAAACAATTCTTTCTATTGTTATTACTATGTAATTGCAATTCTTATGATGGGCTTCCACCAGTAATGACTTCCAGTACTCCCTGTGTCCTAAGTTATTCGGGAAAGTGCTACAACACTTATGTTCCTGGACTTCTCACCATTTGTTTCTCACCAAGTTTCCATGGAAACCGCCCTTTCCCTGACGTCACAGATTTTCCTTCTGGAAACAAGTTTTTTGAGGACTGCAAAGAATATTATGGTCCAGGAGAAAACAGAAATTATTTCTTCTGAAATCTGCCAATATGTGAAGCAACAGTATTCTGTCTTTCAGAGTGTAATTAATGAGTGAGTGTAATTAATACTTGTGCAAGCATAATATGCACGAGTCCAGCTCACACAGTTGCAAAGAGAGCTAAATCAGTTTAACAGTTTTGCATAAATATTTATTTAACATGAAAATTTGCATGCAGTGCTCAGAAGCACAAAAGGATAAACATTTTAGTCAATGGTGTCTTTTCTATTAACTGTGCTTTATTTGAAAAACTACAATAAATGAATACTAGAAAAGGGTGTAGTCCAGTTGAGGATGTAGTGCAGATGTATAGTCAATGTATTTGCCATTTAACCTCCCTGGCTTGTGTCTTGCATCTATTGCAAGACGTCTCACTGCCCATCTCTTCTAATGCACATGAAATTTAAAGATCATCCACCCTCAGACACTCACACAGCAAATAAACTCCTCCCATTTGTTGACTGACCTCCTTTTGCAGTGTCCTGCAGTAAATAAGTCAGACTGTGTCCCAGGGATCAGAGCAATAACCCACATTCTGCCTGATAAACACAGGAAACCTACCCCAAGGATGTCTGAAGACTGGTTATTTAATAAGTCGGGACTCGGCTATTATTTACAAGGACAATCCTAAAGGTAACAATCCTAAAAGTAAGCAAGACCCAAAATGGAAGCAGCAATAGCATAGACTATGACTAACCTTGGCTTGTTACAGCAGATCGAGATGATTATATTCACAATTAATTTGTTTTAGCAGTCAAAGTCTGGCCACAAGAATGTCTGCATTAATACAAGCAAATACATGACACATAAATTACATGTTAAAGAGTAAATATGTGAACGCATGTAACCCTTCATTAATTTTTATTTCCCATTACAGTGTGTTTTTTAGGATCTGCCTTCATGGCCAGGAAAAGGAAGGCTGCCAAATGATTAAAATTAGAGGTGGACTGATATTACTAAATTACACCAAAACCAAGCCTGGATATCTCAAGCCTGATTTGTACTCCCTACTAGATTTTTAAATGTTACCCATGAGTAATATACACCAGTACAGGATATTTGTGGACTTTAAAGAACAAACTTTGCAAGCTTTGATAATTTAGACTTCTCCCACTACGATCTGTGTTTCGACTTTCTCTTAATAATCTTTCTTTCTCTGAGCTTTTATAGCCAAAGTCAGATTGCTGGGTACATAAATTAGAATCACGCTGTATCCAAACTCACTCTGGGTTCTTCACTTCTCCTCAGATCGATGGTATTTTTGGCTTAGACATTGAATCTTATACGTCTGCTATCAAAAAATCCAGCTGGACTGCCCCAGGTCCAGAGCAGGCAAACTAATTAACTTGATGGGGGTTCTAGCAGCACCACACCCTCCTCCCCTGGGGAATGAGCTCACAGGCTTAGGGAGCGATGCAATGATTATAGGCTTCTATGCGCATCCCGTCTGTCCTGAGGACACCATGTTCAGCAGGGTTGCCAGATATGGTGCTGGCTTCTGATAAAGAGATATTCACTTCCTTCCGGAGTCCAGGATAGAAAATCTTCTTGACTGCTATATTATTTTCAAGGTCTAAAGTAGCAAATCCAAATTCAAATCCAAAGTTATTGAAACTTTTAACTCTAGTTCTAAACTGTATTTAAATAATTTATTCAGCATAATTGATAACAAATATTCGACCTAATTAAAACTACCCCAATGGATATTTATTGGATATTCCCTATTCAGCTAGTACGGGGTACCTAGCTATTACAGGGTAGGATCAGTTTCCATAACCACTATTGAACTGTGTTTGAGTTGTGTGTTTAGAGAAGCCATTTCTGAACACCACTGTGGTCCCGAGCTGTTATTTTTAATCAGTCTGACCATTCTCTTCTGACAGCTCTCATTAACAAGATGTTTTTGCCTATAGTTTTTGCCCATCTGCTGCTAATTGAATGTTTTTTGTATATGGCACCATATTCTGCAAAGTTTAGGCAATGCATTATGTGAAAATCTCAGGAAAGTGGGCGTTTCTGAGATGCTGGAACCACATCTGACGTCAACAATCACACTGCATTCAAAATAGCTTAGATCGTGCATCTTAGCCACTCTAAAGTTGAGCGAAACAGTAAATAGACATCTTGACCTCTTTACTGTATGTATTCAGTTGCAGCAACGTGGTTCATTGTTTGGAGAAGCAGGCTGTTCACATTAAGCTGATGTACCTCAAAAACTGCCCACTGGGTGCATATTAACATTTAGTCTCTCACATCACTGTAATATTGATGCTGCTCTATAATTTCGAGATGGAATAGTCTAAGATTCTTCTCTATGGAAATCCTTTGGAATTCTTTGGAATCCTTTGCATTGTTCTCTAAGGAAATCGCACACTTTGTTTAATAAATCAAAGGAATTTTTAGGAATCTGGATAGATTCTTGGGGCATTTACTTTCAGTAATTGAAACTATCAAAGTCTCCATATCTATTTGATATTGATTATTCATCCACATGAGCCTTGTAGGTTCTGTTGGTGTCAGTGGTGTCACTGTAGTTTCATCCCCCAACCCAAAAAAATGTTATTCAGGTTTATTGTAGATTGCAAAGCATGGACCCTAATGTTTGGTGATCCTCAGATCACCGTAACCCTAACTGGGAAAACTGGGCTACTATATGGATGGACAAATGTACTAAATATACTACCTTTATCTTATCTGACTTGTGAAATGAATTTAGGACATTTAGGTGAAATAGATGAAGGTACACTTTTCTGGATTCATCTATCTGAAGACAGTGAGGTATGTTCTCCATTAGATTCACAAAGCATTCTGTGTTTATTGCCCTGCATGATGTCATGACAACTCCCATAATGACTGAAAAAATGTGATGTAGATAAGGAGTACAGCTATCTGAAGCATTCAGAAAAAAAACATTATTTATGTATTAATTTATTCACAGCTGCAGGACAAAGCAGTAGCCAATCGAAATGAACCTCCTGTCATGAATTTTATTTGGTGAGAATGACATTGAGCATAACTATATTGCAATTCATTTAGCACTGAAAAGCTTGGATGCCCCTTGCAAGGACATAAATATATATAGGATGGGAAAACATCCACAGACGTAATATGTGTACATGTACAAAACCAGAACAAAAGTATTGTTAGATGAAGTGAGTATTACTCCATGGCGTGTTTTAAGGAATGTTTGTATCTCATCAGAACAAGAATGTTTATATTTATGCCTGAAAAAAGATAAAATGCAGGCCTTCGCTGACGAAAGCCGTGCCAGAACCTCCAGCCTTGAGAGATAAAGTCTTGTAGATTTAGTGGAATATTACATTTAGCACCAGATTTATGCCTGATATGATCCAGTCAAGTTCTTATAGACTACTGTCCAGATAACTCATTTGAGGTACACCAGAACATAAACGCACATAAAAGTTATACTGCAATATTATCTCCCTGAGGGAAAGATTATCTCCCCCCTTTAGATTTCCCCCCAAATTCATACATATATTCTAAGACTGAGATTTTTTTTAAAAAAAATTTCCCGGTGGCATTTTTCCACCAAGTTGTTACTGGGGTATTTAACGAGGCTATTATGTACTTCCAGTAAATACCAGAGAAAAATCGAATCTAACATCTATGTCTAATACATGCACTCCTACAAAATAGGTTTGAGGATGGATGGATGTATGGTTGGGTGTATGGTAAATGGACAGATGTTAGCGTTACGTTACCCCGATGGAAATGTTCAAGTGGCTAAATGTGTCACCCGGTTTTTTATTGCAGCAGACTGTATGTTTTAGCAATTTAGGGAATATTGCGAAGGTTTGCGTTTCTTTTGTGGCTTTATGCAAGTAAAATAAAACGCGCGATCTTAAAAAAAAAAAGATGGTAAGCCAACGTTCATTTATTCGCTAGTGGAACTTAATTGACCGACGTTTAAGACGCGCGTAGCTCAGGGACCTCCTCCCGCATACGGTGGGCTTGTCCCGGAATAAAGCCGCTCTTCGGGGTAGCGCTAGTCCTGTTGAGTAAGGCTGCACGGCGGAGGCTGAAAGGCAGGTCGGGAACGCAGCCAAAACAGCTCTGGGGCAGGAAGAGCTACGACAGCCTCCGTAACTACAAGCTCTCCGCTTTCTCTCTTTATTTTTATTTATTTACTTTTATTAATCTTATCCACACGTAAAACCCTAAGCTGTTGTTCTTTCGACTTATTTCCCCCGCAGTTTTCAAAATGACAGGTAGCGCAGCGGCCGGGCTGCTGCTGGTGCTGTGCTTCAGCAGCGCTGTCTATTCTATGCCGAAGAGCTCGGGCAGAAGCAAGCGGCAAACGCAAGAACGGGTCTACCCGGTAGCCGATACATCGCAAGGTGAGTTACAGACCTGACTAAGCCGTTTGGTACTGTTTCATTTTGTTTTAACCAATTAAAAATGCGCAGAACATTACATTATTATTATTATCGTTATTATTGTTGTTGTTGGGGCGTTCACGGGTATTATTGTGTAATATTGCTGTTCACTTAACCAAATTCGACCCTGTACTTCATCCGACCTGTTGTTATTTTTGATTTTAGAAATGGATGAATATGAGTTTCATATTTTCTAGTAATTTTATAGAGGGAATTTTTAATAGAGATCTATATGGCAATTCATTATTTTCATTGACTTTCTCCCTGTAGACGTATGCGTTGAAAACGGTCGATATTATAGAGTTAACGACCAGTGGGAGCGGCCCTATCTGGGCAGTACGTTGCTCTGCGCTTGTCATGGAGCTGCAGGAATAAAATGTAAAACCAAACCTGAAGGTGAGCTTGCATTTCCATCACAGCAATGCAAACTGTAGTCAATGCAAGTGGTTCTCACCCAAGTTACAGCTTAGTCTGTAAGTCATCGCAAATGCTACACCGAGGGACATTTCCAGTGTGATGTAATTTTTCTCAGACTTTGCTGGATCATAAATTCTGTGCTTTTGGAAGAATGATGCAAATTTAATTTTCAAAAGCTTGGAATGATTTCCTACAGGTTTGTCATTTTAAAGTCTAGTCCTGCCAAAAGTTTCTGGTTCTCAGCTTTATGGCCTTTTTTTCCTCATAGCTGAAGAGACCTGTTATGACAAAATAAATGGACGGTCCTATCGCGTCGGAGAGACCTACGAGCGCCCCAAAGATGGGATGATCTGGGACTGCACATGTATCGGCTCAAACCGGGGAAAAATTAGCTGCACGATTGCAAGTCAGTGGAGTAATATGCACACGTGTGTCTATACACACAATTCATACTCCTGTCTACGTTTGTATAGCCCCATATTTTCAGATGTACTGCTTTTAAGGACTGTCTCTTTCTGTCAGATCGTTGCCACGAAGATGGGAATTCCTACAAGATTGGTGATACATGGAGAAGGCTTCATGAAACGGAAAGCTACATGCTGGAATGTGTCTGTCTGGGCAACGGCAAGGGAGAATGGACCTGCAAGCCTGTTGGTGAGAAGCAGGATTGATATCATGTAGTGGTAGCACTTCCTAAGAATGCCACGTCTGTAAGAATCTATGAACACATTCAAAACACTTCATTTTGTATTCATAAAGCATTAAAAACATTGCTATAAAAATTATGAAAAGGTGTAACACATTATAGCCATGTTTATGCAGTATGAATCCTTCATGAAGCTCTCACCTATAATGCACTATAGATAGATAGATAGATAGATAGATAGATAGATAGATAGATAGATAGATAGATAGATAGATACTATAAGCAGTACAAAGCATGCTTAATTCTAATACCAATCATTATAATGCATTATGAAGGTATCTGTGGTGTATTATAGAACAGCTTCACTGGAGCTTCTGAAATGTTATAATCAACACTATAATGCCTTATTACAGCTTTATTAATTCTTATACCACCCATTATAATGCATCCTGAGGGTATGTTTAGTGCATTATAGAAAAGAGCTTCATTGGAGATTATGAAATGTTAGAATCGATACTACAATGCCTTATGACTCAGAAAAAAATGCTTTATTAATTCTTATACCTACCATTATAATGCGTTATTAAGATATCTATAGTGTATTATAGCCGACGGCTTTAAGTAAAGTGTTACTGAAGTAGTTCCACACATAGGAAGGGTATGGCGTGATGTAGAGGTGACTTTTTATGGAAGGAAATGGTTATGAAATTTACCCAGCTGGCCCACCTGCCCTGAGTAACCTAAAGTTCTTTGGGGACCTGTTAACAAAGACTGTTCTGCTAAGCTGGGCAATATTTTACTTTTTTGTAAATATTGACTGGACTGTGTATTCCCAGACTACCAAGTAAATCTGACACATAGATAAACATAGACCTGTTGCAATGTTTCATTTGCAATAGCTATATGGACAGACAAATAATAGATACCTTTCCAGGAAACAGTATTACGTTTATGTGACAGGAGCACAGCTGGGCCATGGGTACCCTGGCAGATTCAGGGGGACCAGCATGTTACAGGGCCCCTTGAAATCATAAAATTATATGTAAAATTCAGTGGGGGGACCCAAGTTGACATTTTGCCAGGGGGCCCAGAATATCTAGCTACTCCACTGGTGAATTAGAGAACAGTTATAATTATCTGATGTCCAAAGTTGAACAATCAATATTCTGTTCTCTTTGTAGCGGAGCGTTGCTATGACAACTCGGCGGGCACATCCTATGTTGTTGGTGAAACCTGGGAAAAGCCTTATCAGGGATGGATGATGATGGATTGCACTTGCTTGGGAGAGGGCAATGGCCGCATCACTTGCACCTCTAGAAGTAAGGACCACCCTTTTGGCCAGAGAACAGTGAGCACCACTCAGGATCATAGTGTAGAATTCTCAACCATTCCAGCTGTGAGGAACACTGCAAGTTTTCTGTAACTGCAACTCTGCCTTCTTCCACCAGGACTTCATTTTACTTTCACATTTTTCACGCTCGGTAAAATACTCAGTCATGGTTCTTACATTAAAGCCATTAATAATGTTGGCATGAGGGATGTACCCTTCGGAAGAGGTTAAACAAACACTTAACAGTTTAATGATGGGGGATGAATAGCTTTTGTCAGATTCTTTTGGCTGGTGAGATATGTCCATTCCCATTATTTAAGAAGGCTGTTGCATTAAAGCTTGGCTTTAATGTAAATTGCCACCTCTAAAATATTCTCTGGGTCAGTTTTTTAAGAGACTTATGTCTCCACTCTTTGCCAAGATTTTTGTGCTCAAATGTCTTGAAGAATGTCTTTGTATTTATAATGACTCACTGCACAATGCACTTCCCACCTGAGGTCTTCTCTCATTTGGGTTTTTAGTGAATGGAAATGTTGCGGAATTTGCCAAACACATGTTTCCTCTGAGCATTCGCCAGATTTCTTGTTTTGTCTTTAAATGGAAGTTTTCTGGTTACGCCCTGATGACCTCACTGCCTCCGATTGCTTTAGATCTGTCTATTGTTCCTTCTGCAGTTGCAGAGGAACAGAAAAATAACCATCCATCCATCCATTTACCAAACCGCTTATCCTACTGGGTCGCGGGGGGTCCGGAGCCTATCCCGGAAGCAACGGGCACGAGGCAGGGAACAACCCTGGATGGGGGGCCAGCCCATCGCAGGGCACCAGAAAAATAACCCTGCTGTAGAATTGTCATGCATCATTCTACATGATGAATTTGCCCTTATGTCTTCTGGATTGTAGATAGTAGAATCCGCAAATGACCTACAGCATTCCCAACATGTTTTGTATTCCTTGGCGGATAAATCAATTGGAACTACCTTTAGGGTGGGGGGGGTTAGGCAATACTGTCCGAACAAGGCAACGTGGGGATGGAAGGTTCCAGGCAGAACCTCAGGCAGTGTCACCTTTAAGCCTTATCGGATCTGAGGTTACATCATCAGAACCGTCGATTTGATGTCTTCTTATCCTTTACTATGACTTTACCTTTACATTGCAGACCGCTGTAATGACCAGGACACGCGGTTGTCCTACCGCATTGGTGACACTTGGACCAAGACGGACACCCGTGGCAACGTGCTGCAGTGCCTGTGTATGGGTAACGGGCGCGGGGAGTGGAAGTGCGAGCGACATGCCTCCCTGCACACCGGCCTCGGTGAGAGCCTCCTTTGCCCTCCCCAGCAGCTCTTCCAGCATGGTTTAAGCTCGCCTCTTTGCACGCAGGCTAGTTTGCCTTAGGTTTTCAGTCATTGCTGGTTTTAACTGCGTTTTCCAGTGTATTCATGAGTGACTGCTGTGTAATCCAGGCACCGGGTCCCGCGTGGTGACCAACATTCAGCCGGCCGTCTACCAGCCAGTGCCCCACCCCGTGCCACCCACCGAAGGCACATGTGTGACAGAGTCCGGGGTCTCTTACTATGTGGGCATGCGCTGGATCAAGACCCAGGGAAGCAAGCAGATGGTGTGTACCTGTCTGGGTAATGGTGCCAGCTGTGATGAGTGGGGTGAGTAGTCCTGCTGGGGTCTCAGTCCCCTTCCCCCCCCCCATGGGACTTTGTACAAACCTTCATTGTTTGCCTGTATGGGGTCCCTCTGCTAAAATCAACACAATGAGGGGAGGGCTGTGCCTTTGAAGATCTGTTTCTCGCGACACAGCATTTGCGCTGCCTGCATGTGAAGCAAAGCACAATTACTCTGTTATTTTTGTTTTTACTGGGCACATGGTTACCTACTTATTTTTAGAACTTGTTAAATTCCAAAGCAAAATGGATGAAGATCTGTTGGTGTTTTTGTCGCTGTTGCTGTTTGTGAGCCTGTCACTCTTTGTGTGTTTAGAGGGCCAGAATCAGGTATATGGTGGAAACTCAAACGGCCAGCCCTGCGTCTTCCCCTTCGTGTTCATGGGCAAGACCTACTACTCCTGCACCTCCGATGGACGCACTGATGGCCAGTTGTGGTGTAGCACCTCCTCCGACTATGAGTCTGACCACAAATTCTCCTACTGTACGGAGAAGAATGGTGAGGGGGTTAGCCATCCTTCCCATTCCACATTGCCATCTGGTATAATGCTAACATATCATGTGACCCCTTGCTTTTGCCCACCATATGACCACTGAGCCACTTTGTCTACAGCGCTGGTGAAAACCAGGGGAGGCAACTCCAATGGCGCCCTCTGTCAGTTCCCTTACATGTACAGTGGACGCAACTACACAGACTGCACCTCTGATGGACGTCGGGATGGCATGAAGTGGTGCGGCACAACCACCAACTACGATGAGGAGCGCAAGTTCGGCTTCTGCCCCATGGCCGGTTAGTCTCAGTGCCTGTGACTACAGCTCAGTCTGTCCTCACTGGAAATACTGTGATATTTTACAAACATCATATTCTGCATATTCGTTGGCTTCCCCCAAGTACTCTGGCTTCACAGTCCTCCGACATGCAGTATAGTTGGGTTATTGTCTGTAACTCGTCCCTGGTTGGTCGTGGACTGACATCCTGTTCATTGTTTTTCTTGCCTTGTGCCCTTTATGTTCTGTGATAGGATCTAGGTTCACATTAGATGGGTGGTGTGGTGGTTTAGTTGGAATCCGGCCCACACTGTTTATGAGGAGGTTTCTAGAAGTACTCTGGAATTCTCCTGTGGCATAAAGACGTACAGTTAGGCTAATTTGCATCATTCAGTTGTGTATAGTCTTTGTGATGGTATATGTGCACTGTGTTGGGCCGGCACCATGTCCAGGGTGTAGCCCTGCTTTGTGCTGCCTATGATGGGCTCCAGGCACCCCCCTCCCTCATTACCCTTACCAGGATGAGCATTTAGAGGAAGGATGGCTCTCCATATGATTGAATTCCAGTATACAATTTTGCTAGCTGGAATTTTTGAAAGTGACTCCCTGCTCTGAAGAATCATGTACGATTCATCACAGCTCACGAGGAGGTCTGCACCACCAGTGAGGGCGTGATGTACCGTGTCGGGAACCAGTGGGACAAGCGGCACGACGTGTTGGGTCATATGATGCTATGTACCTGCTTGGGGAATGGACGAGGCGAGTGGAGCTGCATCGCTTACTCGCAGCTCAGAGGTGAGAGGCTAACACCTTAAGTATAACCCCGCGGGGCTAATACCGTGAGCCTAATGCTGCAAGGCTAATTCCGCTGGGTTAGCCTGAGGGTAACGTCACGAGGCTAACCCCGCGGGGCTAATACCATGAGGCTAATGCTGCAAGGCTAATGCCGCTGGGTTAGCCTGAGGCTAACATCATGAGGCTAACCCCGCAGGGCTAACACCTTAGGCTAACACTGTGAGGCTAACCACGCGAAGTTAATGCTGTGGATAGAATCAGTGGCTCTGCCCCCACCAGGACTCTCCACTGCCCCCCATGTCCTGCAGATCAGTGCATCGTGGCCGGGCAGACGTACGACGTGAACCAGACGTTTAACAAGCGTCACGATGAGGGCTACATGATGAACTGCACCTGCTTTGGCCAAGGCCGTGGGCGCTGGAAGTGTGATGCCATCGGTGAGTGTGAACACAGCTCCCCTTCTCCATGTTTGCATTCCAGGCTCGCACCATTATAATTACCATCAGCGACATGAGCTTTTCCCAGTTCATTACAAAAACAAAGCTATTTAAGTCACTCTCGCTTAAGCTGCATTGTCTTTAAATGTTTAAAGGTGGGTCATTTCCTTAAATTCATGTTCTTCCAACAATGAGGTCGGGTTCTCTGATTGAATTCCTTTGATTTTTTTTTTTTTAAAGTGTCGCAGCTGTAGTCACAGACAACCCACTTGTTTGAGAATTACACACTGTGGCTGTTTCCGGAGGATTTTTGCTAGTTGAAAGTTGAAATAATATGCAAGATTGAATTAACCAGCATAACTGTAGTTAATATTGTATAAATTGTAAGAGATGTATAGAAATTGTAAATAAACATCTACAATCGTATGTTTTTTATGGTGGAGAATTGGCTCAGAAACCCATTGGACTAAAAGGAAGGTGAAAATATGTTTTGGATTCCCTTATATCTGCTCAGTGCACCTTTTCATGAAGAGGTTGTATAAAGAGCAGCACAGGCAGAATGTCCACTTGTTACATGTTTCTAATGTTCACAATAAAACTGGGGCAGCCACTGCAGTCTGTCATTGAGGCCCTTGCCGTTATTCCTCAGACCAGTGTCAGGAGCCAGACACCAAGGTCTTCTACCAGATCGGCGAGTCTTGGGAAAAGATGATCCACGGCAACCGCTACAAGTGCTACTGCGAGGGCAACGGGCTGGGAGAGCTGAGCTGCGAGCCTCAGGACTCGGGTGAGCGCTGGGGGCCATGGGCTGGCTGTGGAGCTGCTCGTGTTTGGCCGCCTGCCATTCGCTCCCTTTGTAACCAGGGCAGAATCGCCATTAGGTCAGCAGCGTTCTCCTCCAGCGGATTTTGGCTGCCGTTTTTTTTTTCCACCAGAAGGACCCACCACCCTGCCTTGCTCCTCTCATCTCCACGACCCCCCCCCAACCCCCCAACTGTTTGTTGTTACTGGACATCTGGTGCCGTCTGCTGGGTGCCGGTCTTGTGAGGGCTTTATGACCCCACTCCTGTGCTCCACAAGTGGTCTCCTCTCGGCTGGTGTTTAATCACACAGAATACGCTGTTTGGTATAACCACTGCGGAGGACTGGGCCTACTTTCTCTTTCAGTCTGCACAGGAAGAGCTGCGAGAGCATTCTGTCCTGTAGACTGAATGTCATGGAGCTCTTCAGCCGAACGATTCGGGGCTCCTGCCAGGAAGCAGAGGAACTCTCTGTTCAGCACACCCTGGCACCAGACTTTTCTGATTTTAATTGAGACCAGCACTGGGTCTTACTGGTGGTAGGGTGGTTTTGTCCCACCCTGTACTGCTTGTGAAGCCTATAGAAGCATAACCTGGTATGATTTGTCATACACAAAAAAGGGGTGATTTTAGAAAATCTGTTTGCAATTGACTGCAAAAACATTGTCGGCGGAAGGGAAACTCGTTTGACTTTTTCCAGCTTCCTGAAATGTCAAATGATAGTTTCCTTGGCCAGAGAAAACGTGCAGCCTGTGATGTATCGATGGCACCTACCCCGAGAAGAGGGTGCTCTCTTTCCCTCTGTCTCGTAAAAATGTCACATGGCTGTGTTAAATCTCCCTCCAGCTTCTACTCCAACTTGGTGCAGTGTATTTCAAAGCTGGCCTCTCCAGCGAAGACTGGCATACTGCTAATGTTCTCTGGACTGGATTTCTGTAGTGGCTGCTCTAAATTTACACAGTCATTTGTGGACATTTGGAACCTTCCTGAGCACAAATGGATTTCAGAAAACAAATGTGTGGTTGTGTTTCTCCTCTAGGCAGCCATGGCCCCATCCAGGTGATCATCACAGAGTCGGGAAGCCAGCCCGACTCCCACCCCATCCAGTGGAACGTCCCTCCATCCACACATATCACCCAGTACGTCCTCCGATGGAGACAGGTGAGCATTTTGTGTGGTGAGTCATTGTGTAAATGTAACAGTGTCCATGCAAACATCTTTTGGTACATTTGTACAAAGAGCAGAAAACGGTCATGACAGCATGTTCAGTCACGAAACACAGAGCCGTGTCCTTCTGCCCAGTTTTCACCTCAAATAGAATCCCAGCAGAAGATCAGAGAGGCTGAAGTCCTTGACTGCTGTACTTAAACTATTCTGGGAATTATCCTGGCTTTTGAATGTTTTAATGGGCACAGATATGAACATTTAAGAACAACAGGGCGTCATTCTGTTCTTTAGTTTAAGCTGTTCGTCTTTGTGCCCTGGGATAAAGGGCAGTGTTTGGATGTAAAGGGCTTCCCATCTCTCCATCTTTCTGTTTTCTGTTCATTATTCTGAACATAGTCTTGGGGGCGGGGG
>JAODJW010000001.1:33698750-33732721 GCA_026777045.1 Hyperopisus bebe | reverse complement strand
CTTCCAGCAGGATAATGCACCATGTCACAAAGCTCGAATCATTTCAAATTGGTTTCTTGAACATGACAATGAGTTCATTGTACTACAATGGCCCCCACAGTCACCAGATCTCAACTCAATAGTGCATCTTTGGGATGTGGTGGAACGGGAGCTTCGTGCCCTGGATGTGCATCCCACAAATCTCCATCAACTGCCAGATCAATATGGGCCAACATTTCTAAAGCATGCTTTCAGCCCCTTGTTGAATCACTGCCACATAGAATTAAGGCAGTTCTGAAGGCGAAAGGGGGTCAAACACTGTATTAGTATAGTGTTCCTAATAATCCTTTAGGTGAGTGTATATTTTTCATAATGACATAAATTGTGATATTCCCTGCACGCGTACCGCAGCAGTGAGGTTTGTGTCCGTTTTACAAATTAAAGCCAGCTCACAGGGTTGCCATCTTTGGTCAGCTAGTTTTATTACCTTGTAAATAGTCTGTAGGGTTTGCAAACTACCCCAACGCTCATCAAAAGCATCCATGTTGGTATTTAAAGTGGACGTTAGCAAATCAATCATGCGCAGCGTGTCCAGAGCTGCATGCACGCTGCTGCATGGACACAAATTGGGAGCGCAGCAGGCGTTCATCCGATGAGGCGCGCAGCGATGTGAAGCGTATCAAACATTCAAGCTGACACGTCCACTAGTACGCGTGCAGAGAAGAATGAACCAGCCTTAATTTCACAATTTTCAGAAGGCACCGCCTTTCATAAACATGTCAAGATTACTGTACATCTGAAGCAGGATGGAACCACGGCTAGAGGACAAACTCCACCCCCAATAGCAAGAAAAAATACAGATGTCAAAATTGTCAGGACCAACTGAAACAAAGGGGGGGGGGATATCCACAGAAATGTCACTTTATTTTTGATCTTTTAACAACCATGAAGATGCTGAACATGGAAGCTTTGTATAGAGAAGCAATGGAATACAGAGGAATGTACCATGTGTTACCAAAGAAGGGGGGCCGGGATGTAATACGCGGTTTGCAAGCCTTCAGTGGTGGAAGAGGCGCAAGTTGGTATGAACCAAGGTGATGCCCAACTCATTGCAGGCATCTATGACCACCTGGTCAGCAGTGGAGCCAGAGGGTGCTGCTATGTATTCCACTCCACTCTAGATAGGAAGGAAGGAATTTACAGTGGATTTACAGTGCAGTGCTGCTTCCCCATTAAGAACTTTAAGGAAAAAACCAAAACGGAATGAAGGCTGAGAGAAGGCTCAAGCTGTACCTGTCTGGCACGGTCCACGTTGTCTCGGAAAGGGAAGAAAGCGTCGGAGCTGAGGGCCACAGCTTGCAGGGTGCTGATCCAGTTCTTGCGTTCAGTATCCGAAAGTATCTCTGGTACTTCCTCAAAAAGGCTCTTCCACAAAGCCAAGTCTGAGCCCTGGAGGATCCATACACCAAAATGCAAAATGGTCACAGAGTTCAGGCACAAACATCTGTCCAAACACAGAAAAGTATTTAGATGTGAAAAGTCTCCTGACTTAGGGTAGGGTCTTACCTCTCCAATGGTCCCACTCACATACTGGTCAATGGCATTGGCCATCTCAGCCCGCTTGACACCGCTCTTGAACTTCATAGAAAGCACTCTAGGGTGATGCCTAAGCCACCAGTTATTGGCTTTGTCTCCAGCCAATCGAGTGCAGTGGATACGTGACTGTTGCCCCGCCCCAATGCCAATGACCTTACCAAAAAAGCAGAGTGGGTCATCCCATTGTCAATGTTAGTAACTACAACATCCAGCCACGTCATACTTCCAAGCTCTTGTCTTTAGCGTGTGTTGTCTCAAGATTACCTGGCCGTCTTTGGCATAGCACACAGAATTCGACTGGGTGTACTTCACTGCTATAGTTGCCACGGTCAGGTCCCTCAGGGCCGTCTCTGACAGCTGAAATAAAGGACATTTTCTTAACAGCTGGACCAACAGTGTTTATCAAGAATGCTTTGGACATTTACTACTATGAAGAAAGGGCACCAACAAACCGCCTGATTTCAATTAAAATGAAGAATTTCCATCGAAAATAACTCTGAAGAGCACTATGAAACTATTCTGCTCCTAAAAGGGTGGGCGTGCTTTCCACCCACCGCGCCCTTGGAGACGACATTGTTGAAGAGGCGGGCATCAATTGACGCCCCATTCCTCTTCTGCTTGAGGTGCAGGCCAAAGAGCACACGCACTTCACTCTCGTCAGGCTCGTACTCTGGGTCCATCTGAAAAAGCCACGGTTATTGGGGAAGGACTGCGCTGGGGTGTCTTCTCAGAATTAATTCAGCCGCCCCCCATGACAGACACTCATCAATAAACCTAGTTAACTTGGCAAAAAGTAACTCCTCTGCAGACAAACATTGTTAAATTTGGTTTGACCATGATTTGTTGAACTAAGCCAAGTAAGAATATGACCCAAACACTGGAGTCCCCTTGACTGGCGAGGCAGAGGCTAATCTGTCAAGGCGTCCAACAGCCCCAGTCACTATGGCCCTCACCTGCAGCACACAGTAGTTGCCATTTTTTTTCTTAGCGAGGATTTTCAGCGCTGCTTCTTCGTAGCCGGGGGCGATTATCCCATCGGAAACCTGCAGTGTTCTACAGAATCTCAGTAATTCATTTCAACACTATTTTAAGTTTGGATTTGGTGGAAATCCTTTAAATAATTAATGGATTATTAGCTAAAGCTAACACTTCTTGGGAAACAAACAGAATTATGCTCCTGTTTTTTTCTACTAAAAAGTTATTTTAAGATATCAATATACTTGCTGAATACTGTCATATTTTCAAATTACAATAGCCTGTTGATTAACACTATTGATAGTTAGACATGAACACCCAAGCCAATACCCCTCACTCTAGTCCGATGGGACTTGCCTCTCTAGAGATAATCTTAGCTGTTGGAACATCACAGATGTCAGACAGAGCGATGAAATCCCCAAATGAGGACATTCGGTCAGACCCTGAAGGAAGAAAAATCATGCAAATGTCAGTCATACAAGCCTAAGGATTGTATTTATTTCAGGATAGTATCCATTTCATATGGATGATTTTGACCGCTTCAGAACATGATGCACATTTAGGTCTCAGGTTGGAGGGAGAGGTCACCTCTGGCTCTGGCGTAAGCGGTCGCCAGCGGAGTGAGCTCCTGGAGAAGGTCCTTTACCATGCAGACCACAGCTTCCTCCTCAGTAAGCGGGACACCAATGGCAGCACCTAGGGCACATGAGAAATAAGCAGAGCAGCCTGGACCTTCATGTTAACCTCATTTGGAATGTTAACCTTCTAAATCAGTGCAATTTCAATGAGATTTCTGCATTAAATGCATCAGTGAAATCACCAGCTTACCAACATTGATGTTTCCATAAAAAAAAACCAAGTGCCGACTGGCCAAAGCAGACTCCTACTGCGTCTCCCAGCTCATGTGCGCGGACCCACCTGCCGGGCTCACGTGCTTAAAGGAGGCGGCAGCAGGGACTCCCAGCGCTCGCTGCAGCTCCCGCACCAGCTGCCAGGCATTCAGGGCGTCACACAGGTTGATGAATCCCGGCGAGCCATTTACCACTGGTGACAAAAGACCATTGTAGTGATGGCATAGGGACGTTGTGATTTATAGTAAACACAATTTGTGAAAAATTGGACAATATTATGACCAGTCATGGTCAGAGGGCATAATGCATTCCAAATAAGCACTCAGATACTCCAATTAATTCTCTAATTGACACACTTGGTTGTCCTGCCCTAAATGGAGTTGGTAAGAGTTGGGAAATGTGTCCATGCACCAGATCGCCAGACCACCAGAGAATATCTGCTGTGAAGAAACAGGATAAATTAAGGGGCTTAGGACTAGAAGTCGACTAATATAGGTTCTCAGTATCCCATACACTTTCTTTTTTGGGGGGGTGGGATGGTTTATATTAAAAAAAATAAATAAATAAAATAATCAGTCTAAGTAGAAACAGTGACACGGCCTTTAACTTTAAGTATTTAAAAATATACAAAAGACTAAATATTAAATCACGCTTGGGCATGCAGCATTTTAAAAGTAATAGAAAATAAATGCATTCAGTGCTTTCCTTGGCATGAGTTAATTTCGGATACAAGTGACAAAACTGTCAAAATTGAGATCGTTTCAGCTTTGTGGGGATGTTTCTGATCAAGCCAAACTGATGCAAGTGGGAGGCATTCAGAACTCTTACCTTTGGTTGTCGCGCAGATTCACTACTGCAAGTGCTGATAAACACACCACAACAGTGACAAAGTGACCTCTCTGTGTGGCACGCTGTCAATCGGTCACTATTGGCCATGTAATCTTATTAATGGGCCGAAGACAATTGTATAAACTGCTTAAAATTGGCTGTGTTTTTTATTACTCTTTCTATGGCCGATCGGTCGGTCGACCTCTACTTCAGACTTAAAAGACAAGTTTCCCCAACTTTGAGGCATTATTTTGTAGGTGATAGTAGAACTTCTCCAGCTAAATGGGTGTTCAGGGCAGATGTGAGATACCTTTGAGGGGCAGAGCTGGGCGCATGGTATACAGCTGGGCAGGTGCCTGGTGAGGGTTCATGCCGTAGCGCAGGGGGAGATGGGCAACGCCGCTGCTGTACTCTTTGCGGAAATAGTCGGAGATTGCCTCATCATACTGGGCAGTGTGAGTGAAGGCCTGCAAGTAGAGGAATGAAGATCTCAGCCATGAATGAACCACCACTGCAAAGCATTCCCGACAAAGAGGAGATCCATCCATAGGGCAATGACACTGCCTGAAGCATCAAAAATCTCCTCACTGACTCTTATGGCCTTGAGACCTTAGAACAAGGCAAGAATCATACACCCAATGCAATATGGGTTTTATTTCTAGAACCAAAGCTCTTGCGCACTTCAAGAACCTTCCACTGGGCAATTTTCATTTTCGCTTAATCACTTGATGCTATAGACAATCTGAAGCTACACACTTCAAAAAAAAAAAAAAAATCAGGTGTGGGGGGGAGAAAAAAAAAATTTCCAATTGCAATTTCCAATACTGCGGAAAGGTTATCACTGGACCTCGTTAAACGTGCAAAATATCTTTGAAATAGGTTAATATTGTCAGGTTCTGCGACGCAATGGAAGTTTTCACCTGTCACATCAATGGGCAAATCCACGTTATGCATCATCCATGTCATAACGCGATGTAAATTGTTTCAATTTAATACAAGAACCTAACAATTAGTCAGTGACAATAAGTAAGTGGGAAACGACTCATTCAGGAATGAGGCGCTCAGGAGCATGCTTACACTGACATACTGGCAATATACAATATCCATTATCTATACCGCTTTATCCATCTGGATCTTACAAAAAATATTGGGACACCCCTCTAAATCACTGAATTCAGGTATCCCAATATTTCTGGAAATATAGTGTATCTATCCATTTTGACTGTCATGCTTAATACTTTCATTTTGGTGGCACTGAGGAACAATTTTACATTGTGTTTTGATATGGATGATACGTAGCATGGATGTGCGCATTGATGTGACAGGTGATTAATCGTAATGCACGTAGAGCCGCAGAGTAATGTAATGTATGTGTATGGCTGATAGCCAGTAAAAATCTGCGTTACCTGAACATTGGTATTTTGTAGTGATTATCACATTGTGAAAGTGCACAAACAACACCGATGAGTATAGATAATGGATAGTGTATATTGCCCATTGATATGACAGGTAAAAACTTAAATCGCGCTGCGGATCGGGGAGTACAGTTGGCCCAAAAACCTTTTGAAGCAGTCGCATTTAACACTGATAACCTACACAGTGGACCTTGCACAGCCAGTCCATTCCTATAGCAAACAAGACTCTAGCACATCCACAATCAATAACGGATTACTTTTTCATTGTTCCCCTGATCACAAACAGCAAATCTTTGATATTACACCACAAGGGTATCACACTGGCTTTTATTAAAGAATCAGGCTGCTAACTATTCAATAAAATCCAAAGTCTGAATGTGTAGGGATAACAAGTACACTGTGCTACTTACACTGTGCTACTTACACTGTGCTACTTACACTGTGCTACTTACACTGTGCTACTTACACTTAACAGTTGGAACAAATCCATACTCAAAGAAATAATTGTAGAAAAGCCTTAAAGGTAAAGGTTACAAAAGGGCCTCAAAAACACAAATTTTGAAATTTACCCCACAAAAGTAAAACAGAGAATATGAAGCGTGTTAAATGTTTCTCTATAGCAGACACTTGGCTGGCTACTTCAGTAAAGCCAGAGCCTCCTCTGTAGAGCTCTTATGGGTTGCTGCTAATTTTCAATGGTAAGTTTTTGAGGGTAATGCAACGTTGTCATGGTTACATTCAAGCTCAGGTTGTTTTTGTGCACAACAGTTGTCATTGTTACTCAGAAGATCAAGCTTTCAGGGGACCAATGTAATCATCGTATGTAGGCAGGTTTAACGGCACAAGACTGCCCAGACTGTTACCTTCAGAGCGAGGGTTTTGCGGGTGTCCAGTGAGGCGTCCCGAGAATCAGATTTCTCCATTTCAGTAGCAACCAGCTCATAGTCAGCAGGATCACACACGACGGTTACACGAGCATGGTTCTTAGCTGCTGCCCGCAGCAATGTCACCCCACCTGAGCAACCAGAAATTAAATCATAACTCCCATTCCTTCAGGCTAACGTTACTTACAGCTTAATGACTTTAACAATATATTTGACAATTGGGAGATGTAGAGCTAGCATGTGTTAGGAATGCTAGCGGTCTGGGAACTACAGAACACCAGGTCTGAAATGGGACAGTTAAACGCAGGCAGGCACCTCTGGGTGCCAAGGCTAAGGACAAGAGACTCACCAATGTCAATTTGCTCCACAGCATCAGCTACAGTCACATCAGGAGAGGAGGTCGTCTTTATGAAGGGGTACAGGTTACACACCACCACCCTGAGGAAACACAGCAGGATCGCCGATTGTGTGAAATAACGCAAAACGAAAGTCACAGAACCTATTTAAATTGCTCTTGTGCTGCTGTGCAAGAAATGCCAGAGCAAATGCTGCTTTCTGAGGAGGCTCAAGTCTTTTAATGCGTGTAGCTACCTGCAGTGTTTGTTTCAGCACTCTGCAGTGGTCACTGCATTTTTTTAATGCAGTGACCTGCTGGTAAGGCAGCAACATCAGCTCAGGCGATGCCAAATGCCTGAACAAGCTCATCAGGAAGGCCAGCTCAATCACAGGACTGACCCTGAATCCACTGGAGGGATGTTGGCAAAATTGGACAATATTATGAACAGTTCTGCCCATCTGCTTCAGGGGGGCCTATCAGCTCATTTAGCCAGTGGCTCATTCCACCACTGTAATAAAAAACGCTACTAGGGATCATTCCTGCCTGCAGCCACAACGCCTCCTCCAGACGTGCGGACTCCCCATCCGCAGCCGTAACGTCAGAAATATCCCGTCTCCTGCAATAAACGTTTGATGCTCTCTGTTCATTAACTGCACAAATACCATAGCCAATTTATTACACTTACCTTTAAAGATTTTTCTCTCTAGATCACAATATTCTTTTTTTCCCAGGGTATTTTATTTATGTTCACTTTAAATCTGTTCTCACAACATTTATTTGTTTGTACTATATGTAGTCTCCTTGCACCCTTTTGGTATTAAATGTGGGTTTATTGGTGCACTACATCCTTGCTACTATATGCACCAGAATTTCCCCCCAGGACAACTAAAGCCCATCTTAATATTTCAGTCCACAGTGAACAGGCTGTGTGAGGTAGTGACAGTATCCAAATTTAATGTGGATGGACATGCACAGCCCAGGCCAAAATCACCACAACCACTCGCCTGATCCCATACGGCCATTAAGGCATGTGATGTTCCCTGGACAAAGTGACAGCAGCACTGTGTCAATTACCCTATAATCTGATTGCCTGGAAGTAGCAGATGTTGCAGGTCTAATCTTGCTGCTAACTACATTACTAATAACTACAAGCATTCCTGGACATGGTCACATGACATTCCAGGAAGCCAAAGGAACTGTAGATGATCACAAACCAAGGTGAGAGACGCAGGCGTGACCGTTACCTCACTAGACTGAAGCCAAGCTTCTCCATATCATCTCTATCAGAAGGGGTGTTACGGGCCAAGATGCCCCCATGGACAGCAGGGTGCAGGGTCTTCACTCTCCCCCCCAGCATCTCTGGAAAGCCAGTGAGCTCTGACACATCCCTGGGAAAAAGGCATCACATTAAGCATGTCCATAGCAATATGGGGTACCAGGCATATCCGTCTAAGAATGCACTAATCCGCATTTCACAAGAATAATCCCTCACATTTTGGATTTTATCTGCATTACCTTCAATACATACAATGTTGGCAAATTCCTAAAGCACTCTAAACAGAACAATGGCCTGCTTTGTGCAATATAACCTATGGTCCAAGTCAGAAGTTTCCTCTGAACCTGTAACACTACCTGAATTACTGCTCTGCAATGAAAGTCAGCAGGGAGGTGAAGATTGAGATGTATGCTTTCACAGACACCGCACCTACTGATGACATAAACAGACCAGGACAAGGCAGAACATACCTGACCACCAGGCCGGCATCACGGAGAGATTTTGCAGTGCCACCTGATGCCACAAGGGACAGTCCAAAGGACACCAGGCGCTTGGCAAAGTCTACAAGGCCGGACTTATCTGAAACACTCAGAAGCGCTGAGGGACAGAACATGAGAACACTCCCATTAAGACCAATAACAAAAATACGTGGTGGAACTCAAAAACACATACAACGATGGCTGTGAAATGTAATGAAATATTGGAAGCCCACAACATAATAAAGCGCTATCATAATCAGCAACTGATACTATCTATTAGGAAACGTACGTTTCAATAAGCTAACATTACACAATAGGAAAAAAATAAAAACGCACTATACCAAGACATTAGATCTATAGCAAAATATAAAAGAAATTACAACCGCATTTCGTTTAAGGTTCTTTTCCCAGATAGGCTACTCGAGATCAAGTCCCAATGCTCAGATTCAAACCAAGTAACGATTAGGCTGCCGAAACTCAGCCAAACCCAGCACCGACACTCACAGAACTTAAACATCCAAAAGCAAATCGGTTGTCAGATTATCAATTGTTTACTAAGATGTTCCGTTAGCGCGCAATGCTAGTACGCAATAAAGTCCATTCAACAAAACGGAAGTTTTACTTCCAAAAGTGAGTAGGTCGCTTAAAAGCGAAATATTGACATACAACTTAGCTAGACAACTTCCAAGCAAATTTTCGCAAATATATGTAGAGCTAATTTTCATTTTTTTGCTTCACAGGGAGGTCTTACAAACGCATATACCCACAAAATCAACAACAAAGAAAATTTACCAATTTCAGCGGAAGCCATAGTACTAACAGGCACTGCAACGATGTAAAAGTTTGCACACCGAAAGATAAGTTTTCAGTTCAACCAGGTAGGACAGGGCCACGTGGGTGCGAGATTTATAAGAAAAGGCATGATGGGAAATGCATGATGCCACTAACCCCGCCCCTTCGTATTATGACCTCAGAGAAATTCCGCGAAATTAAAAATATGCCATCTCTGAATGTCTAGAGAAATTTCTCGTTAATTTTGGAGCATTTCCAAATTGCGTGTCAAGTAAAACTAGATTAAAGCTAACTAAACCAACTAAATACATTTTAAGAATCTGTATTTTACAGCGTGGAGATAGTGATTGCATTGGTCAAATTTTGGTCAATAACAACCGATGGCCACCTGTTTCTGTTTTTGAGTTACTTAAATGGCTGCGAAAGCACCAGCCAAAGCGTTACAAACTGGAAACAGTACATGCTATAGTTCAGTCTTGGATATGTAAATCTATTTACTATGCTGATCTGAAATTGAAATTAAAATGACAGAAGAAAAAAACATTTGTTCAACTGTGGACACAACTGTCCCAATAATACGCTATATCTAAAGAGATTATAGTTCGAACATACCGTTAATATTTCTTATACCAAAATGGTCAGATAGGGCTTTGAGACAAAGACGGAATTTCCTGCAAACCACGAAGCGGAGCTGGATTTTGTAGGCTGCTTTGCAGATGGGATGCGCAATTAACGCTAAAATTCACAATATGTAAACTGTTTTCAGAATTTGGCAAAAGTAACAGAGGTCTGGTTTACATGACAATGAGCCCTCTACAAGTTATATGCTAAAGTTAAACTTAACACAGCGCAGCTCAGTGGTCACTATTCCGTACTCTCTGTGTGCTGCCAATAGAGGGCGTCCAGTGATTAATTATACTAAGAACAGATCCGGGTAGAAAAACAAAGTTGTAATCGTCTGCTTGACTAGGTACATTCTGCAATCAGTTATTAGTAGCCTCATAGTAAAACTACGGATACTTTAACAATCAGGACAATGATTAGTAAATGGTATTTAGTATGGAAAATCAGGCAGGAAGTGAAGACCTCAGTGTGATAGGGAATATTCTCCATATACCAACAAAAGCATTCACATTTCGAACTGTCACCCATCCACCTTCCTTAACCACTTATCCAGGTTAAACAGGTCTGTTTTCATAGAGCCTGCTAATGCAAGCCAAGTGGACAAAATAAACATTTTACTGTTTGACTTTTGTATTTTTATTTTTGGGGGACAGTGTGTTGTTCTGTGGGTTGGAATGCTGTGCCCATGTTCAGAAAGTCACTGGTTTATGAGAGACCGTTCATAGCAAAATTACTGAAACCAGGGGTGCCGTAGAGGAGGGGATAGTTAGGACGATTGAAAGGGTCCCGGACAACAGGGTTCTTCAAAAATTAGTAACATAATATGATTGGTCAGGGTTGAGGGCCCAATGTGATACTGTATGCCTTCAGGGGGACCAAAATCTCTAACGACACCCCTGACTGAAACACTTGCATCCTGAAACCTGAAACAGGTACCCTCTTCACTTCTGCTATACCTCTGAAACACTGCCATACCTCAGAAATACAAATTTGACAGGTATATGTGCAAGGGTTTCAATAACTTAGCCCTCATATTAAGCCCCAGTTGCTCCAGGGACTGGCTGGACCTGATTTCTGACTTGCACATCACTCTGGATTGAAGCATCCGCTAAATAAATGTAGGCCTAAATACCATAATTTTGTGGCCTACCCTGTGGCATGGCCTCCTGGCACTTTTCTTGGCGATCCTTATCATACTACCAAAAATATGAACGTTTTTGTCATATTCTCGCCTGTTTAACATGCGTTGACAGTACAGATTAACAGGTGCATGATAATGCATGATGAACCGAGTAGGCTGTAGCCAACTATATAAACATTTATATATACGCGCTTACAAACATAGGTTTAACAGTTAATAAAACAGTATGGGATTTTTCAAATACTTTTTTTTCATTCCGATGGCCAGCGGTTAAAGTTGGACAGATGTGAATTTATGGGCCATTCGCTCTTTCCTTTACCATCCCATTAACTTAAGTGACACGACAAGGCAGGAGGAAATCTAAACCAATAAGGGTGATTACTTTAAAAGATCACACAATCTGTTCATATTTCCGTAATGAGCCTGACATTTCGCTGATTGATTAAACTACAGGGTGTAAATATTTTACAGGGTCGTGCTGCTTAAGTTATTGTTGCTGATTTATATTCCAACAAATGAAATACACACATTTATTTATTTAACTCTGAAATGAGGCTTTCTGGTAGCCATTTCCAAGTGGAAGAGTACTGCAGCTCATAGTGACAGCATAGGGTGACTTTAATATACAACAACGGTAATAGACAGCTCAGTTTTTCTTCCTTGCCCGCACACACACGTACAAACACACACGGATATAAGCTCATTACAGCAGCATTGCCTTAAAGAATCATAAGTAATAAAGCGTTTTGTTGAATCAGCAGCCTGTAAAAAGCAACGTTTTGTCACAGAAGCAACGTTTTGTCACAGAATTTGACATGAATGTATAGTATAGAAATCCGTATCACATACAGTTCTGTTAAGAGTAGCCTAATATTAGCAATAATTGGGTTATTACAGTATTATTTGCATAGTTGTGGATGCCACTAGTTATGTATGATTTTTATCTCTATTTTTTCGGTTCTTTTATTGTCATTTGTGCAATGAAAGACAAACACCTACCCAAGTCATCGAAATAGTATTCTCATCCGCATTGCAGAATACAGAAATCGACATAAAGCATGGCTTTATATTCTGAATAAGAGATAAATTTCTGGAGGCGTGACACAAAGGACATAAATGTTATGTCATTTTATGGATTTTTCTATCTTCTTTATTTATTTTTATTTATACTCAAAAAGTTCGAAGCATGGTGTTTGAGTAAAGTGGCGCGTGATATACGTCATCCCAAAGCTCCACTTAAATATAAAATGAATGAATGAATGAATAATATCCTTTACATTAGCTTATTTGGTAGAAGCTTTTCTTCAAATCAAACTTGTCAGTGCAAATAATAAGTGCATTTAGCATCAGACAAATAGAATTAAGTCAAGTATATAATCAGCAAGCACAATAGGTCTTGCGCAGTGTTGTTGCATATGCGAGTGAAATGTTGCTATATATAAATTGGAAATACAAAACGCCAGCGGTGCCCTAGCAAAAACATACTGTGTCAATATAGACTGTATTGCGCAAAAATCTCGCCAAGCAAATACACAATTAATAATATAATAATATAATCCAACACAAGCTAGGAACACACATACTAACTAACCAGTTACCGGGCACCCCATATTCACGATTTTAAGGAACAGTGTATTTATGCTATCTAATGTGAATCCACTTTAAATGTCAGCATAATAATAACAATAATAATAATAACAACAACAACAATAATAACAATAATAATACGTATTATTATTATTATTATTATTGTCGTTGTTGTTGTTGTTATATATGTATCAATTCACCGATAATAGGTTGTTTAACATAAACATGTAAATACATATAGCCTTCCTTATTGTTCTTGGAAGGTTTTTTTTTATCGTGAAGGCAATAATCTGCAAAGGAAGGCAGCCTTTTCTTTCTGTGAATCGCGTAAGGTCCTAAGACCCAGACTGTGTTATTTCAGTTGTATGTCCGTTTTATTCTGGTGAATAAAAATATTAGACAGGACGATATTGCAATACCGAATTTTATTATTTACACTTATTTACTGAACTTGTTTACCTTATGTTAAAGTAATATGCTTTTTATCATTTTAATATGTCTCTTAATATCGCAATAAATTAGCGGAATATTATCAAAATTAAAGGAACTCATTCTTAAATAAATTCATAACGTATTTTTTGCGCTATTATTTAAGCTGTGAATATCAAACCTGATCAAACCTCTCCACAATGCTACGCATATTATAAGCTTTTGCTTGTGGAGGTAAACAGTTCACAGTTTTTTTGTAACATTTTTTTGAAAATTTCACACATCAATGGGGAAAAATGAAAGTGCATGCATTATATCATATTTGTAATGTATTAAGAGAGTAAACTTCACAGATGCCATTTGTAATGCTCATCACAATAATTGGTACTCCTGATACTCTATTATATCAATTACAAATTACCATAATTGTATCTAATTCCTACCATTTCCCCTGTCTCTCTTCGTCCTCCAGTTCACCTTCTTGCTTGGTGTAAATCTGCACTAACAGCTATGCAATTACCATACACACGAAGATTTTTTCGACTCACAGGTGATTGTACTGCTCTGCCCAATCTACTGCTGTCATCCTCACCCACCATAGTCTTTTTTTATCCTTTTGGGCTCAAGTTTGTTCTCAGAATCATCCAGTGTAAAGGACAGTCTGCAGGATTTCCTTCCAGAGACGTTTTGCCAAATACATCATTCAGTCATTTATTTAGCATGCATTAAGTGTTACATTTCACCCATTTATACAGCAGGATATATTTCACAGAAGACATTTATGTTAAGTACCTTGCTTAAGTATATGCAGTGGGGCCTCTCCAGTGAAGTGAAGCTGCATCTAATTACAATATTGTTTCCTTAACACAGTAACCTACACCACTGTGGTACGTGCTGTTTATGCCGGGATTCCATCCTGTTGTAACAATGTTACTTTCAAGATGTTGCTTTGTTTTTTTATCATCCTTTGTAACAAAGCATCCAATCAAGCAGCACAACATCTGAAAGGTCATAATGCAGTTTCTCTTTTAAATTAAGACCACCACTGTATCTAGCATTAATTCTCATGTCGGAAGTAGCACCTTGTCAGGGTGTCGTCCCGGCTGCCAACAAGAAGGCAGACCTTGCAGTGCCTTAACGAGGCAGCACAACTTCAAATGTGCCAGTTAAAAATACATTTAATCACTATATAAACATGTTCTTGCCCGCCCCAAGGAGGAGTTATGTTGTGTCTCTACTGTTCTCATATTTAATCACTGCCCTTACACTGCCTCCCAGTAAAGTTCCCCATTTGGTCTCACTGATCATTTGGTTTTTCGCAAATTAAATGGGCCGGGTGACATCAGCATCAGGGGCTCATTATTTTACTCCCATTCATTAACTTAATTATTTGACTATCAGTAAACCTGCCTGAGTAATTCATATTTGAGAGCCTTAGCAATAAATAGTGTGCTGCTGCGTGTTTATCATGTTCTGTGGATTTGCTTGTCTTCTTTTTAATCAGCACTACTGTCAGGGTGGGTTAAAAAGAAGAGAAAAATAAGCTGTGAAAAATGGGAAAGTGTGTGGGGACACTTCCATTTAAAGGCTCTGAAAACTGGCCAATGTTTCTGTCTCATGCGATTCATTATCTGATCACTTTGTTCTCGCATCTTGATTCAGCACAAGCAGACGTCTCGGAAAAATGAGGGCTGTCACATAAACCAAAATTCCTCTTAGCATGCACTGAACTTCCTCCATTCTTGGGATTTGACACTGAGCCTATGCCTACAAAATGTCTTATATTGGACAGGTCAATTTACTGAAAGATCTCTGCCAGTAAATTAGTTTGTCATCTGTTTTGTGGGCAGCTTTTTGTCTGCTCCACACGAGGATTTACTGCTGCTCTCTTCTAGGTCCTCCTAACTACAGACAACTCTTCGTTCAGCAAATGTTAGCAGAAATCTTTTGTTAAGTATACTAACCAAAATACAAACCTTGATGTAGCAGGAAACAGTATTCATGTTAAATTTAGTAGAATCTGATGGGGACATATTTTTTCTTATAAAGTAAGGTGTAAATTGGTTTATTAGTGTATCTTACCACTTTTGATAAGAGGGATGACAATGGTTCTGAAGATTATCCATCATTCCATCCATCTGTTTCCCAGCTAGTTTTCCAGTACAGGGTTGTGGGGAGCCTGGACCAACACATTGGACACAAGGCCAAGGAACACGATGGATGGGATTCCAGTTCATTGCCTGGCAAACACATGGACATGCTAAGTAGCAGTCACACACTATGGGCAATTCAGCTGAATACATGTTTTTGAGCTTTGTAACAGCATGATAACAGGGGCGTCAATAGCGCCGTGTGGCAACTCCATCTATGCACAACTCATAGCTGATACCCAGCTGCAGCTGCATGGTGGCCCCAATTACTCACAGCTCGTACCCTGTAAACCACCAAGTGAATGATGAAACTCCAAATCATGATACCGTCCCATCCATCCATCCATTTTCTGTACCTGCTAATCCTAGCCATGGGCACAGGGGGGTTGAGAGCCTACAGGTGCAAATCAGGAATAACCCAGACTTTGCAGGGCCCACACACCATTCACTGCGATGGACAATGTGGCAACTGCAGTTCACCTCAGCATGTTTTTGGACTGTGGGGGGGAATGTGGAGCACCTGAAGGAAACCCGATGACGACAGGGGGAGATCCTGCACGTGGACCCATAGCAGGGACTTAAACCTTACTCACAGACTACACTAGCACACTATGAATTGGAATAAGCTATTTTAAGATCCGTTCTGTTCAATACTTTGACAACAGGCCTTGAAAAATAGCTACTTTGATCAGTAAAGTGATGAGAGAGCTGCTGATGGAATGACATGCGGAGTTAATCCCACCCAGTAACAGCACCAGTGTGCAAGGTGTGGAATCCATTGTCTAATGTGGAGCCTATCAGGTCTTCACTCACTTAAGTTGTCAATCATTGATGTCAATAATTCTGTCTTTCTGATTGATCTCATTCAGTTGTGATTGAACAAAGACATGGGGAATTGATTTTATAATTTGCCAAACATCTTAAAATAATCAAGAAAATAACCAGGCAACTGAACAATGTTTGTGTTGTGTAATAGATATTACTGTAAGTATAATGTAAACAGTGATTTTTGAATAGGATTAATATTTATAAACTCTGATAAGATCTAATTATTTTTTCGATCCTCCCCTGACAGCTCTTAAGAATATTTTTGAAATAATTGATTGCATCCCAAAATTGGCCCATAAGTATGAGAGAAGCTGTAAATTCGGATTTACTGATGGTCAGAGATATGATACCACTCAAGCATAGGTTTACAGTCAAGGGGCTGATCAATATAGTGACCAGCCGGTGAGATCACAGCGCCAATTCTTCTGAGTACACTCAAAACACCCAAGTATGAGTAAATTCTTTATTCATTTTTAAAACTATTTTTTAAACATCAACAGACTCATTACAGATAAATACATGTAGCTTTTTCTCTCATTGTAAATAAATTAGATGCGATTTAAAATGCTTAAATAACATTCATAGCAACAGTAACAAGAATGAGAATAAGTGGAAAAGAAACTGTAACCACAGTCAGTGACACCATTTCTCGGCTTCTCCAGAGTTCCACTCAGGTTGTGGTGAAACAGACAAACCAGCCGAGGGGACTTAAGGTCTCAAATGATTCAAACAAAACAGTACTGACTCCTGTCTCCTCCATCAGGCGAACGGCCAGTGCCAAAGTGCTGCACTCTGAAAACTTACCTCCCTCCTCCATCACACATAAGCACCAGAGTATAAAATCACATAGAGTCGGGTAAATACAAGCCAGGAACCAGGATATGTCACACAGTGTATCTATATATATACATATAAAAAACACACTGCAAAATAATGATATCATATATACACACATATAAGCATGCTATGGAGAAATGTACGCAATGTAAACAATGCATATTGACAGTTCCTTTGAGGGTTATGGCCCAATCGAAAAAGATCAGATTCACAAAATTTATTACACAAGTAGAAGCAAAGAAGTCTCTTCATCAAATATAATTTCCACTTTGCTAAGTTATTGCAGTGCAAGTGCGTGTATATGTTTATACATATTTGCATATCTGTATTGTTTCACTGCCCACCACGCTACTGCTAATTGGATTCACACTCTGAAGTTTCCTTCCATGCTGCATACGATCAGCATGAGTAGGGGACTCAGCAGCCCAACGGTCTTCGGTTCCTAGAAGTTTTTTCAAGTATCTATCCTGTCCTCAGCCTTTTACAGGTGAATGTGTTAAATTATTGAACACTAACTGCTATTGTCGCCCTATCAACTTTACAACGTGGCTATTAGATCTTAGTTCAAGTAGTAAGAAGGCTGTCCCATAAAAGACATTGAAGGGAATTGACCTAAGTTACTAGGACATTAGGTGGCGCTCTGTACCCCTATTCAGATGTGTGATGCATGTCTTCGGTGTGACTAATGTGCAGAAATTATGCTAATGGCTTCCATGAAATATGCGTTATGTGTATATTTGGTTCAGATCAGTGTCTCATCAATGGTCAGCATTTGGCTCAGGGTTCCCTCTGCCTGTATTAAGATCACACAACAATCTCAGTCCGTATCTTAAGACGTTTTCACATTAAATCAAGATCATAGTGGAAACAATGTCATATCCACACTTATTAACATGTTTGGCTTATATTAAAATTACACATTTAAAATTACAGCAAAATGACTTAATTTGCTAGATACAGGATAAAAAGAAAGTCTGCAGATGACTGCTTTTTTTGGAAAATAAAGTGCACACCTTAATTTCCAAAATTATTACCTTATCACTGCGGCGTGTTGGTGCCCGCCCAGGGTTGGTTCCCGCTTGCGCCCGTTGTTCCCAGGATAGGCTCTAGGCCCCCGCAACCCCAGTGGGAATTAAGCAGTTACGATAATGGATGGATGGATGGATTACCTTACCATTTTAATGTGAAGTTAAAGTTTTGACTGGATACTGCATTCAGTGATATTCTGCATGTTGTCACTTGTGTTTAATGATTGCGGGAATTATTTAATTGATGATGAAACCGTCAAACACGTAGGTCTTTCAAATGCGTCATAATCTGATAAGTTCCTCACTGTCTGGTTGCCAAGGGCAGGGTTGATGGGGTGTTAAGTCTTTGCCACTGATTCCCCCCCACCCCCCACATCAAAACCTGACAAGAGAACAACCTGCAAGTTCCAACCAACAAAAAAAGTTGCACGCTGTCAGCATATTGGCTGCTAGTCCATTAAAAAGGAAGAGCTCCTCTATGCTACACAGGACGGCTCAAAGTGCTGCGCGGATCTTCGTGTCCGGCCCGCTCTCCTCCAGTTCCTCCTCAGAGTAGGCGCTGTGGGGGCTATATCCCAGCTCAGCCGTGTCCCGCAGGAAGTCAGAGGGGTGCTGCAGGCCCACACCACCTGCCATGCCCACAGCGAACTCCCGCTGTGCTTCCTCTTCCTCCTCGTCCTCGTCCTCCTCTTCTTCATCCAGGTCTCCCTTGTGCTGCAGGCCGGCCCCAGGCCTCCGGCCTTCGCCCGGCTTGTCGCCCGGCTTGCCCCCCCGCAGCCGCTCGCCATCCCCCTGGGCTGCCTGCTCCTTGGCCTTGCGACTTCGCTTCCATTTCATTCGCCGGTTCTGGAACCAGATCTTTACCTGGGGGCCAGTGACACACAGAATTGTCAGAATGACCATAGCCATGGCAATATCTATATTTCCTAGTAATTGTATTTTCTTTAAAAACCGCGTCATGCTCTTTCACACATATTTATCTTGCAAAGGTTTGGTCCTCATTAATCGCCACAAAATTTACCCATAAGCCCCAGGCTGACAGGGCCTTTGATACCTGTGCTCTGCTATCTACGCTGATTATCTACGTCTGATTCTTGATCTCACCTGCGTCTCCGTCAGCATCAAAGCGGTGGCCACCTCGAAGCGCTTTGGCCGAGATAAGTACTTGTTGAGTTTGAACTGGTTTTCCAATTCCAGCAGCTGTTGGCTTGTGAATGCAGTACGCGGACGTCGGCATTTCCCCATCAGACCCGACTGCGGAGCGGCTGTTTTAAAAAAAAGAAAATAAAAGAAAAAACGAATAGGCTTACAGATCGTGACAAAAAGCAGTAGCACAATGACCTGACAGGGCATTGTGAGTTGCTGTTAGGGCACAGTTGATCCATTTTCGCCAAACAAACTAAATGGAAGCACGGGGTATCAAAATACAACACCTTCAACCCAAAGATAAGGACAAATAGTTTTGTATTTCATGGTCAATTATGATTTATTCCAGTTTATTGTCGTCGAGAGGACATGAAGATTGCAGCAAGGCTATAAAACGTACGACGGCGCCATTAAGTTAATGAAAATTCGATGGACGCCTTAGAAACTTTATTGATGAACTACAGAATGTTTAAAGTGTTTGTTTATAGGTTCCCCTAACACAAAAGCCATTTTAACTGAGTCAGTCTTCATAGCAACAGAACAATAGAAAACAGATATAATTACAGTTAGGCCCATTTGGTTAATCGCGTTTTATAACGAATAAAAGCGTGGGTGGACATTTTGAATAAAGCACATTGCTTCGAAATCTTTTTTTTTTTCATCCTGTGTTGAATGTGCGTATTTGCTAACGTTTTGAACAAATAAATCATACTTTGATACCGTGTAATTATTAAACACTCGAGGATGAAATATGCATCTACGTGATTAATGAAAAAACTAAGATTTTTGGAAATGATGGTGGTTTCTCGGTTGTTTCAGGCAGGTAAATTTATCATTTACTATGTATAATATGGCTAAATGTATTATCTTGTGTGAAGACCAAATACTAAATGTCATTAGGGCGGTAATATTTAGTATTCACGCTAAATAAAAACTTTACATACCGCTAAGTACGCATACTGTTTCCAAAACAGAACTGTAAGCCGAAATATTTCAATTGTTTTCTTCATGCCCTTTCTTATTCCTGACTTCACAGAACCTCAATTTAATAAATAATCCAACGACGCCGTAAACAGTGTGCCTGTCTGGTGAAAAATTAACCCCAATAAGCGTATTTCAGCGCGCGAGTAGCCTACTGAGTTACAGAAAATTTGTCTATGCCTTCTCTCCACTGTTAATGTTGCCTTCCATTATTTTCTAGGAGTATAGCCTCCGTTTATCTACCTTTTAGATTTTTAAAGACTTTATGTGAGCTCTTTGTTTTGTTATGATGTCATGAAATACTTCTAGATTAATTGCGGTTGGTCGGTTGAATGCGTGTCACTACGGCGTAGACGACCTGGAGCAATAAGTACCTTCGTGCTATCGGTTTGTTCTAATAGGAGATTATAAAACAGTTTAATACTCCTTGCATTCAGGTGAACTAACTATTTTAAGTAACTTTTATGAAAATCAAACTAGGCTAATCAAAGAGAATCACGTATAGGCCTACTCTTACTTTTTCCATACAATGTGTCAAATTGCACAAAGATTTGCACAAATTAAAAAACTGTTTTTAAAATAATAATACTAATCTTCATGATTTCGTCTAAATAGTTGTTCTAAAAGCTTCACTGCGCCTGAACACCTAATTTGAACACTCAAATGAAGTAATTCTTATTAAACGAATCAACAGAAATAAATCAATAAGAATTTTTTGGAAAAACTTTGTTGTCACTGTTTTGCATTCTGTGTAAAGCAATTTACGCAAATATTTACTTAAAAACCCAAATTTTGTTAAATTATGCATAACCGTAATGTTCCTTCAGCTGGAGAAATAAAAATATTGCTCTTTTCATCTCATATTTTTTCATTACTAATAGGGTACTACGCGAAAAACTATGTCTTATATGTCTTATGTCTACGGACAAAAAAGTTAAAGTGTTTAATAATTCAAGGTCTTATCTTTCAGTTATTGGGTAAACCTATATATTAGATATGATTGCGAAATACTATGAACAATACGTCCACGACGTGTTTCACTCACAGCCGTAGTCCGGAAGGCGTGGTACCATAATCCCGGCCCGAATCCAGTGCTCCAAAGGAAAAGATCCAGCCATGGCCGCCGCTTTGAGATGCTCCGGGTATGGCTGAGTCAGTTGCGTGAAGCCAGAATAGGTGAAGGCAGGGTGCTGACCTCCCAAAGCAGAGATGGGGTACATGGGCGCTGGATACATTCCAGGAATTGTACCCTGGGGAAGTGAGGCAAGTCCTGGGTGAGGGACGTTCAACAAACCCGGTTTGGGTATAATTCCGGTTTGAAGCTGGAGGGCTCCGGGGGTTCCGCGGGGAGAAGGAGTCTCCGCACGCCGGCAGGATACGGGGCTGCCAGTAGGACTGTCACTGCTTAATCCCGGTGAGAGCTCCCGGTTGCCTCGATTAGGTTCATCAGCCAGTAAGGCATCGATTCGGAAGTTTTTGGATTTCTCCATGACAGTTGCTTTCAGGACAACAGCACTCTGCGGATATTTCGACCGACACAATTTTTATGCTCTGTTAACTTCCCTGTCCTTACAACCCGTCGTGACACCTGCAGTATACGCGGATATTTCGCGTAGGCTATTCTGACTTTTGGTAGGACATTCTCCGAAATACAGCGACACTTAAAAAACGAAGCAGTAGAACATAACGTGAAATCAGTTCCCCTTTAGTGCGCTGTAGTGCACAACAGCGGCTACCTGCATAACGCGCAGATCTTCCCGCTATAGGCTCTGCGATAACCTCAGTTCCTTTGCACTGACGTGCTGTTACTTTGAATCCGGCGCAGCAAGAATCCCGGTTCGCGGTTATTATTCTGTAATCTATAAAGGCTAAGACTACTCATTTAGAATTACTCAGACATTCAGGTGACCAAGCACTAAAACAGATTTTTGTTGGCCTTTGCTATTTTTTGCTTGTTCTTTATTAACCCTGCACGTTCCTCTTTCTTCTTCGGGTGTCTCGCATGTTTTGTCTTCTGTTTCTGTTCTTCAGTTTTATGGTATCTTTACTTAGTACTCCAGCCCCAATTCTTCTGTCTGGCCCACCCGCAGCCCTCCCATTTCCTGCTTTCTGATTGGCTCCGAGTGCAGCCAGGAGAGGTCAGCCGCAAATGCAGCTCTCTAATTAACTAATTACACTCTCGTTTACCACCTCTTCACACTCTGAGCTTTTTGTTGTGCCCCAAGGCTTAAACGAGTCCAACTAGTTCGACAACAGAAAAACAATATTCAAAATACATGTACCGAGAGTGTGACACTTATAATACAGGCCTAGTGGATAGTAATACCCTGTGGTTAATTGACAAAAGAAGATAGCGGGAGAACTGTTGCGAGCAAAGTCAGCAAATGAATAATTTCCTCCTCAAATTTCTATATACGAATATACCTACATTAAAATGATGCTACTTTATTATGCAAGCTTTTGTCTTCGTACATTCATGCCTACTGAGTGCATTTCCTCTTATCCCTGATTACTCTACAGGCTACTAAGACTGTTATCTTCTCATATGTTCTCCATTAAATTTCATTTTATAACAAAAATCGTTTCATCACAGAAATTATAATCAGCCTTACGGAGCATATTTTACTTTCCATAATAGTATATTTGAAATAGGCCTACTTCTTTTTATAAATGTTATTCAATGCTCATGCAAAAATTACAGTTTTACTTGTAAAATAAGTAATTATATAGGAGATTTAACGACTTTGAATTGTAGATCATTTCATTAATTTGCCTGAACAAAAATGAACTGAATCTGGAACAATTTCAGCCTCCGCTAACTCCCTCGTTATTAGCGGCATACTTATGGAAGGTTATACTAATATTATGATTTATATTTTAATTAGTGCAGTTTTAACGACTTGCTGATGTTAAAAATCCAGCCTAAAATGCCCAAGTAATTAAATTTTACGAGGTAGAATTATATATAAACCGTAAAAGAGTGCATTAGTAAGAGATGTGATTTAGCATCGTGTTGCACATCCCGATGTCTTCATGCGTATGGCACAGTTCTTCGCTTTTTATGGCGTCTACAACTAACCAGTGGGTCTATCGAACGCTAGAAACGCGGACATAGCAAAAACCTTCGCGCACTGGCATCCCAAAGTACCGTTATGCTCGGGGGCAAGCTTTTTCGGTATAGTTTCGAATTAAATAAAAGCTGAAAAATATTACTTTAAATGTAATCTTTATCAGGACAAGTGTTAATTGATATGTAACGCACATTTATTATAAACCTATCAATATATTCCGGGTCAGTTTGTTTTAAATTCAAACGAAAGTCGCTATAGTTAATATTAAATATAACTAATATGACACACAGGCAGGTAATATATGTGTACGTGTATACAATGTATATGTGTGTGAGGGAATTATCAGAGAATTTCGCGTCTTATGCGTATTGCAATTAATCCATAAAATATGTCACGATGTTATTGAGTGGAAGGGGAAACTGTTAAACTCAAGATAAAAGGAATTTTTACATTTTCGATGACCACATAAATTTTTCGATACATCGTGTTTTCGTAGTCTAAATGTAGTGATGTGGCTAGTATACAATAGTTGTATAGCACAAATTAAAATCTCTATATGTAGTATAAGAATGTGTCTTTCTAAACCTTTGTGGAAAAAGCGCTCTTATTAGTATAAGGTATACTATCATTCAGTTTCGTCTTGAAGCTGAACAGGAAAATGTATTGGCTTCTTATTAAACTAAATGAAGAGTGCAAAGCACCGGATTGTTCAGATTAATAAGGTATAGGCCTAACTTTCTTTTAAAATGGTGGATGAATATATGTTGTGATGATGAAGAAAGAACTGCATGATTACTCGGGATTTACTACAAGAGGGGTGACGGTCCTTTGGGAAAAGCGGGAGAACTTTCACTGAAAGTTGAAAAATTATCAAACAGATAACAGGACTTTTCAATGGAATTATTTCGCTCAGACTCATGTGTCTTTTTAGTTATTTAGAATTTTCTACTGGATTGAATATGGTTAGACAAACATAATTTTAAAAAATCTAATTTTGAATTTTAAAGTTATGTATATTTCTTTGACGTGCCCTTTTGTTTATTATTGATATAACTGTTATAAAATAGGGAAAAGGTGTTCCATTTCACACCATTTATTTGCAATAATACGAGTCATTTTAACAATTTGAATCTTTAAAATTTTATTCCAAAAAACTGGTTTTATATCTCCAAATTTAATGCAAGACAACAGTGTGCTATGATTTTTTAGATATTTTAACACGTTTTATAATTATAGTAGAATAATAATAATAGACCCTAGGAACCCTACGAAGAGTCAAATAAACACCATTCCAGTGTTAATCGTTCAATTTTTAAAATCTGAGTGAAACATTGTAGCAGCTAGCTGGCTGGGTATATAGGCCTACGCTATTGGAAGTGATATTGGGAGATAAAAAATGGCCAGTAAAATTCTGGCATTTGAGGGTCACTATTAATAAATGATTCATATAATAACTGCCCATGAGATGGGCTTAGACATAGAACGATAACGTCTTAGTTAGCCTACATGTATTCGTTTGCAGCATAGTGTTCATGGGATGCGACTTTCACTACATCTCCGGCAACCGCTGACCATGGAAAGTAAAGGGAATCTGAATATATCGGCCATACTAGACAATTTTAGGCAAACGAGAAGAATTAATATAACGAAGTACAAGCGACTTGAAACTGGAAAGCAATAAGAAAATATAAATATAATTTCACACCTCTCTGTGCGTGAAGGAAACGTTAATAAATTGGGCATATCCGGATCGTTGAAATGTTGCTGAAACGAAATAGGGAAACAAATAAATCACTTTATTGCGAGTGGCCTAGCGCTGATTTAACTCCGGGAAACCTGATTGTAGTTGTTGCGCCTGACCCGAGATGATTGGAACAGTGACTCCGCACACGCCCCCCTCTGCCTCATTCCCCGACAGGAAGATTGCCGCCTGTCGCTCCCCTTGACATAAAGCTAATTTGCTCCGGGGAAATCAACGCCTGTAGCCAAGTGTTAAACTGCCTCGCTTTGTCCCTTTGGTTTTATTATTTGAAAGTGATTTAAATAACCTGCCGGCGGTAAATTCGGCAGCTAAAACATTTGACAGAAATGCACAAATTAAACCGATTCGGCCAATTTAGTCGCGTGGGTGTTTCCTAATGTAAACAATGGGTATGTCTGCCTTCGGAAAACAATATATAATATCCCACATGATAGCTGGAAGTGAATTGATGATTGAAGAGACTAATAGTCTAAACAAATTAGTTTTAAAGATTTATATCATGCCCTCTCAGGTGACTGTGGCAGAAGCTGTTCAGCCCTGCAGGCAAATGCAGAGGGAAAATTTGCTCAGTTCATGGCCAGTTTGCTCCACATCAAACACAACAGTGCTACTTATTAGCCAACATGCAGTGGCAGATCTTTCATCAGCTTATCCTGAGCAGGGCTGGGGGGGGGGGGGGGGATTCTGGAACCTATCGGGGCACATCGGGGCACATAAGGCATGGTACATCCTGGAAGGGCTGCCAGTCCATTGCAGGGCAGTTATTACCCACCTGTGTGCTATTACCAATCAAACTTCTAAGTAAATATGCCCACCCATCCAGTCATCCATTTTATGCACCCACATGTCCTACTCAGGTTTGCAGGTGGTCCAAAGCCCATCTCAGAATCCATGGACACAAGGCAGGAAATTACCCAGGACAGGATCCCAACCCATCACTGAGCCCACACACCATTCCCACACAGACAAATCACCTTAGCATATTTTGGGACTGTGGGGGAAACCTGAGTACCTGGAGGAAACCCCACGATGACACAGGGGGAGGTGCAAATTCCACACGCATGGAGCCAGGGCAGAGACACATTTTCTAGGTGTCCGTGTATAAGAGAGCCAGGCCTGTGGCCTGCGGTCTGCTGGATCAGTGGCTTATTCAGGTGCTCTAACACAGTTTGACGCTGGTTGTCTTACAGCGCTTTCCGAAACTGCATCACAGAGTCAGGGTTTATCAATTAATTCCTCAGCAATAAACTTTAGTGCCTGCTGAGTTTACAGAACATTAAAGGGCTCATTATCAATTACAGGCATATTTTTCAATCATTATCACAGTGTAAAGTTGATCCTGGTAATAAATGGCAGCCTCTGCCTGTGCTTGTTTTTCCACTAATCCTTGTCATAGTCAGCAGTTTATTTACTCCCAGGTGGTGCAGAGTTTGCTCACGGCTGATAAGCGGCCCAGAACTGTCCTGGAAAAAGGGCCTTTGTGTTTCCCCAGAGTGAGCAGGGTGCAAACATCAAAGGCCGGCCACAATGCGTTCACACGCCCGTCTTCTCCGCTGACCCCATTCAGTCATCAGGTTAGACTAATCGGACCATGGATTTTTGATGTTTCGCTGTCTGTATTTGTACTCAAAAGTAGCCTCGCTTTCAGGTTTTTGAGCTCTCTCATTGGTTAAAATCGGTTCTACTCATCCACTCCCACTGGCTGGTAAGATCAAGGAAAAACATTCATTGTCATATGAAAGGGCATTTTACTCAGAGACTGAAGATAGACTAAGAGTGGGTCTGGACTCTTGCACCGAGCCAACTTTCAGTTCTGTGATAAATGTCTCAGGACTCAATGGCTGTTTTATTAAGTAAAATTTTCAGTCCACCTCTCTGTTAATTAGACTAATTCCCACACAGTTAGAGTGTGCAGATAAATCACACCGTTACTAGCCAGACCTTGGGACCTAAATTAATGTCAGCTCATTAAGGAGATAAAGGTAATTTATTACACTCTTTTTATCTCACGTCATTCATTAACTAATATTGAAACTTGCATGATTGCCACTGAGCGTCATGGAGGTGCTGGCAGTAAGCAGGTACCCACTCCTGGCCGCACACAGGTCGCCTCTACTGTGGACTGACTGTGGAGAATTCTTCCTAACATGTCTGGGCTCCTCGGGTCATTCAGGCTAAAAGGTGATCCAGGAAATGGCTACATTTCCCCAGGTGAACAATTTATTGACTCTCAGCTCAAAGGTAGCAACTTAGATTGCTTTTTGGTCAACCTGAACCCCAATTATGTTTTTTGTAGTGATGTTTTTATTATAGTAAGGCATTTAACCTGGAATTTCAGGTGGGGGGAGTTCCAAGGACCTCTAAGTGACAGGGGCCCAAAAAATTTGGAGCATAATTGGATTGCTCTGGGTTGGGGGCCCATCGTGATGTACTTTGATGGGGCCCGAAACCACACTCCTGGATTCAAGCATTCATTTGAATCCAGAAAAATCTAAAACCTTAATGAATGGCGTTATACAGCTCTGGGGTTTTCACCAATGTTCTTACCACCCCTCAGCCTGAAACCAGCACACACCTGTTTGTTTTTTTCAGGTAACAAAAGCCCCTTATAGACAATCTGAGGCAGCGCGGGTTTTATGGCTGGTTAATGAGGCTGTTCACTTAACTGCTCAGCTTTTACGGTCGTGAACAAGCGGCCCATTGTGTGGGATTACACTGATAGGAGGTACAGAGTATTTGACGCACACAACAGGGCATAATTACTTTTTCCCGGCTATCTACCATCTCTATACTTCAGATAATCTCACCCCATCATAAAATTCTCAATGAAGGAAGAGCCTGCCAGCCATTCTCCCATCCTACTGGAGGATTCACATTACAGCGTGTAAGAGATGTGTTCCTGATTGCTGGCATCTGATAAATTAGTAATTTACCTGAATAATGTGCATATTCTCACAGACTTAAATGCCTTTTTATTATATATTTACAACTAATGGCTTGTTAGTTCCTCCTAGTCTTTCAACACAGACAATTCTGCCAGCTTTGATGTGGAAAGTACTGTAGAAGGGGAGTCAGCTAGCAATTAATTCAAATCTAATCATGCAGCAGATTTGATGATAGAAACTATTCACAAGGGACTAACATTATCTTTTTTCTCTTTTTTCTCCTCTTTTAATGCTGGACTGTTTATAAGGCCGTATATTACTTATCAACAGTTTACTCTGTCCAGGACAGTACCTCAACAACCGGGTTCAAAATGAAATTCTACAGAATAACTAACATAGCTAGTCTGGACCCACGTTACAGTCCTACATTCTGTCCCTCCTGTGCCTCCCACTCCAACCCCCATTGATGGAGAAATCATTAATTAAGAGAAATCTAATTATTAAAAACTTTAACACAAAACTGTAGGCACATCAGTGATAGTCAATAAAATGTAATCAATTAACCAATATGAAATAATTATAAAATTATATGCTCAGAGACCAAACACAACCTTTTGATGAGCAAAATGATAAAAGGCACAGAATTGGCCAACATACACTGCAGCAAATAAAGACATATATTTATTAAAAGACAAAACAAGGGATGAGCAACAAAACAAACCCAGGACCAAGTCACATTACTATATCTAATCATTTCAATAGGTCCAGAAACTAATTACAGCCACCCCAATCAAACTTCTATACCGTTATAGGAGGTGTTAGTGTGTAATGTAAAATCTGAATGTGATGCATTAATTTTGGCTTAAGGTTTTCCCATGCGCAGATGCCTGCCTGATCGTGCACAGGAGTGTTGAGATCTTGCCCTTTAGGTCTAAGGGCAGCAAGATCCATCTCACTCAGGGACAGTAAAGAGGCCATTCAGGCAGCGTCCATTCACACGCAAATGTGCCCTTCTGCTGCTGTCTGTGCCAGGACCTGTAAGAGTGCCGGGGGGGGGCGTCATCACCTCAATATTAAATCACCGCATTGATCAGTATGACTGTCCTGTCTCCGCTCAAATTATAGCCTGATGTCCTGCACATTGACCCCCACCCCTGTTCAATGCCCAAATGACTTACTCACATTATTTATTTTATTTACTTTTATTTAATTCATTATATACACCAATAAAATCCCACCATTAATGCAAACCTTTAGCAAATCACAGTTTATCTTACATTTTTGTCTGAAAGGGGGATTTTGTGTCCACTAAGAACAACCTTTTATTGCACTTAAGGAGCTTGTGTCAGAGCCTGTGTTAATGAAAGGTCGACGCTGATAGAAACACTAAAGGTCACAAACTCCATTCAAAAAACAGAGCAACAGCAAATGAACAATTACAATCACGATAATAATTTTTAATGGCTACATGACATTTCATTTACTCCAAACTTATTTTACATCTATGGGACAGTGTAATAAGCAGGTATCCCATTGCGGACAACTCAGAGTAGATAAGCTTAAAATACACCAGCCATCTCTTGTTTCACCCCTGAAATTCTCTGCGGGGCATGTTCCCTGAGCCTAGCAACAAAAAGCCTGCAAATAGAGGCAGATGAAGTCGACCCAGCCTATTCTTCTCATCTCATCCCATTTGTTCGGTACTCATGTTCCTCTGAATAGGACGGGAGTATTGAAAACTTCCTAATGAAGCAGGGGGTGACTGGGGGCCTTCTGACCCCTAAGTGGCTTGACCGCCCATGGTCGTGAGAGTGAGGCACCAGGACAATAGCTGGGGCTGGTAGGCAGTGTGTCGCGTGGGAGGTGGGCCACTGCCTCGATCCTGCCACCCTGAACAAGGCCGAAATAAAAATTTAACAGACACACATGCGTTAAGTGGGTAATGGAAAGTGTAGCGCTGTCACACACATCTGCTGCAAGGGAACAATGCAGAGCGAGTTCAGCCTTTCACATGGCCGGCTTCCTTACCGCAGCAGGCTTCGTGGGTGGTGCACGTCACAGTCTATCTCACCCATCCGCTCAGCCGCCCATTCACATGGGCTCCAAACCCACACTGCAAATGCAGTAATACAGGAGGTCACTTTAAATAATGACATATGGAATTTATTTTAAACCTCATATTTAAAGTAATGCATACTGTTTGCAGTTTAGTATTTTCTCCTGTTTTTTTGTGTATTTTTGAATGAGGGCCTAATAGAGTGTATTTTTATTAAGGAGGGAACGGTCACTCTGGTTCCTTTACCAGAATTTCTCACCAATCTTCATCTACCGATCCATCTTCAAGGCCACTTCTCTGCCACAGGGTGCACCGATCCGCAATACCTAATAAATATAACAATGTGGAAATTTTGTGAATAATACATTTATAACAATCTTGCCAGACCATGCATGAAGAACAATACAACACTTTGGCTGATCTCAGTGAATTCAAGCTGTTCAATACAATTGACCTGTTCATGAAACTATTATTGTCTAATCAAAGACTTGTCACACTCGACACAAAAAGACCATTATTCACGACTCTTGCTGACAGTTAAAGAGATCAGTCAATTGATCAATCAGTCAAGTTCCATAGATGTTCTAAAATCAATGCTTTTTTACTGGGTGTGCTATACTGTTTATTCAGCTGAGTAATGGTGACAAAACATAGTGACAAAATAATTTGTGCCAATTTTATATGTCACTAAATATGCACATGCCAGTGAAACTGAAGCCAAATATAAGATGACTTTTTTGACTATGAAGCAGCACTATTCAGCAGAGCATATAGCAGAACACAATTTATATGAAATTCACTATATAACTTTTGTTTCAGTTACTTATAAATACACAGTAAGTGGCTCTTTTGCCACCTACCAGTAGGGTTAATGGTTAGGGAAGCGCACTTCTAATTGAAAGATTGCTGGTTCGAATCCCTGACCAGCAAGGCACCACTGAGGTACCCTGAGCAAGGTACCGCCCCCCCCGCACTGCTCCCCAGGAGTTGAATTAGCTGCCCCCTGCTATGTCACAACGTCACATATGGGTTAAATACAGAAGACACATTTCATTGTTGTGCAGTGTGTGCTGAGTTGTGTCAACAATGACCACTGATCTCTAAATTTTAAGCCACCACTGCCCACCACATGAGGGTTTGAATCCCTTCCTGCTCTGTGGGTATGGAATGCATGTCCTCTTCATGTTGTGTGAGTTTCTACTTGCAGTCCTAACATGTTTAGTTAAGTGGTTTCTCTGAATTGCCCATAGTGGGGGGTGCCCTGTGAGGGATGGGCACCTCATCCAGGGCACCCCCCTGCCCCGTACCCTTTGCTGCCAAGGACGGGTTCCAAGCCCCCAGACCAGCACAAGTGTTTGAAAGATGGCTGGATCAACACAAAGCATTATGGGTCATTTGAACATAACGACATACTGTACCATCTTTGTTTCCGCTCCAAAAAAGGTGAGAAATATAAAATGATAAAGATTCTAAGGTAAATTTTAACTTTTTGTATATAAAAGAATTTTGAAGAAAAACATAACCAACACAATTATATTAAAAGAAAACACAAATACAATAGAGAAGAGTCACCCTGACTATACCTAAAATGGGAAGGTTTAAAAATAGCAGCGTATGATTGTTCAGCATGCAGTACCTATAAGCCTTTATTGGGAGGGGAATCACGCTCCCAGTTTGTGGCTCATGATCATGTCTGTCTGTGCTTCTCCTCCCCTTTGAAGAAGTCATTAAACACGGCAGTTCAATTAGCCCATGCCTGTGCACCGCTGCCTCTTGTTCCTGGTGGCTAATAGACTCGGATATAAGGTGCTCCGCCTCTGAGCCTGACAGGCCCGTTTAATCAGGAAAGCCCCCAGCCCAGGCTCCAATGAAAAGAAATACACAAAATGATATATGGTCCTCGCCACGCCCATGCCACATGTCCTCTAAACGCATCCCCAAACTGTGATAGGAGAATGTGTAGACATTACAGCAACCTCTGGCGACCCCCAAAGCACACACTCTCCCACAATGCAATTCTACTTCTTAAAGTACTGCTGGTCGGCTAACTAAGTATTACATTCAGCTAGCATCAGAGCCTGTACAATAAGGGTAAACTGTGGCCAGGTTTTATTTAAGTACCTAGCACATAGTTTAGCAGATTTAATATAAGAATGGTGGGGTTTGGACACACATCTGATTACAAAAATATATGAAGTACTGAGACTTGTTAGGATATGATAGATTTCTTCAATGAAACCTCAGGTTCTTTTAGTTGAATGATGAGGCAGGTTCCTTAAGCTTAAGCAGTTTATTAAGACAGAATGAAGATGTTACAGAAAGATGTTTCACACGGCCGGTTCAGTGTTTGTCTGTGTCTGTCTCTGCCCCCACTGAGGGAAGCAGGCTCTTTATCTATGGTCTTCGTACAGACTTCTGGAGCCAGGGGGTCAGATGGCCTTGGTGTGAGTATGTTGTATGAGATAGGCAAACAACATGATGAGCGAGTGGCAAGGACAGAAAGAAATATAAAAATAAGAAATATGAAAGCTATAAATTAATGAATTAAATGAATATAATTAAATAACTACAAATTAACTAGGGAAATCCCTCAGATAGGTCAGCAGTAAAGATAGGTTCACTGTGAGATACCTGGATGTTTTGTCATTCACAGTCTCAGGGTTGTCCTGCTGCAGATCTCGACATTTGTTAATGTGTTACCCGGTAGATGAAGTCAGTAGTTAAGAATGCAATGTTTTTCTGGCTGTGTGTTAGAAGGGAACTGAGAAAATACAGAACTAATCATAAAAATGGAGTTTTGAGTCTATATGTTGATTGTTATGTGGCAAGAAAGTGCCTAAGGATGACCCTTAGCCATTGATCCCCAGGTCTTAATACAGCACCAAGGGCGTAGCAGTAACCTTGCTAGTTCTCCATCTTGGCTGCCACTCATCCATCAAGCTGCTGCTCCACCCAAAGCATGGATGAAGGGGGTCCGGCACTGACTGAGCTTCCTGCAGCGGCTCTGCACTGGAGCAGCGCACTAAGCTGTCTGTCCTCCCCCACTTCTATCACCACAATGCCCCCCAGGTGCCACCACCAACATCAGGCTCCTTGGCAGCTTATTTAGGAAATGCCCCCCCCCCTCGGCAGGAGGGCATGGGCCCATGGAGGGCTTACTGAGAAATTAGTAATCCTTTAATTGCCCGTTCTGTCAAGGGTTCTGACAAGCTGAAAGGGTAGAACTGTCAATGGTCAATTTATCTTCTGTCCTGAGCTGAACATGAAATTTCATTCGCTAATTAGAAACCCCCCCCGCCACCTCTCCTTCAAAACCGCAAACCACCCCTCCTCCCCGCCTCTGCCATTGGCCCAACAACAGCTGTGACAATGCAGCATTATGGAAATAAATAGTTCCATTAGGTGCATTGTGGCTTGCCGTCAGGCCGCCCCTGCCGGGTTATTAATGGGGGAGGGCTCTGCCTTGATTAAGACAGATGATTTATTAAGAAATGAGCACAATCGCTCCACCCCACACAGAAGTCGTCCCCACGAAGGTCACCCAGCAGGGGGCAGATTTCAGCAATTTCTTTTCCTTAGTGCACAGAGGCTCACAATGGTGATTTACACAAAAGAAATCTCTATGCACACTCTCCCTTCTTGCCTTGATTACTCTCAACGAGAAACTCCTTTCGGTAGGAATCTGAACATGCCACACTGCGCATGAAGAGTGGCATCAGTTCAGGTGGGCATGTTTGTGCTCCTTAGTTTTGGATGTCATGTACACCTGGTGTACACCAGGGGGAGAGGCAGTTAGTGCGAAAAGTAGCCCGTCACACGTCATCCCGGACCAAGAGGGCGAGCGCAAGACAATAGGGCAGGGCCACTGTACAGAGGACGCCACTTAAACCAAAAGGAAACAGCGATTTCCCTTTTATACCCAGTTAACAGATGTCATGCTGGTCCCTGCCCAATCAAGCAGATAACAAGTGCTTGTTTGGGCAACTTTCAATTAGCCTTTTCTCACAGGCTGACCCTACAGGGACAAGGGGAAA
>JAODJW010000001.1:33684481-33694565 GCA_026777045.1 Hyperopisus bebe | reverse complement strand
AATTTATGACATTTTCCTGCATTCATCAGCATTTTTTGCAGCCAGTCACTGAAAAAAAATATGCATTTAAAAATATCAATAACACATCACCTTCAATGACCCTGAAGAACATAAAAAATTATTGATCAACCCCAAAAAAGACTTATTGTTCATATCTGGTAATACACTTTCATTTAATCACTTGGCGAATTATATAAATAAATATACGACCTGAGGGCAAATGTGTTTATACAGAGATCAAGTGCTCACCTTTGAAGATGAAATTACCCAAAAGCTGTTGCAAATCAATATAATCAATGCAATCAGCTAACAGACATAGGGCTTCTCCTGCCATTGAATATACCCCTTTGGGATCTCTCAGTCTTGGTGGCCTAATTGCCCCTTAGGGCAACATTTTCATGCTGCATTTGTGGACTTAATTAAATTACAAGGTGCAACTGATCCAAGCCATGAGAGCATTGCTTTGGAACGGCTCCAGTAATTAAAGCAATACCTTTCATGATTACAGCAATACCGCCTAATTTACTAATTATGCATTTAACCTAGATGCTGACAGTTAATGAGCAGGCAGAAAGCGTCTTTTAAAACTTCAACCTTGCACAAGTCCATAATTCAGTAACTCTGTGGTAGGTGGAGTGCACCATATTGAATTCGTTATGAAATAACTTGGATAAGGAACTGCACTCAGCAAACAGAAATACCCGGTACCTGCCAAACATTCTGCAGAATGCAGCGTTCCATCTGTTACGTTACAATGCCCTTGACTGTACCTATCTGGTAAATCAACCCTTGTGTCCGCATATATATTTATAAAATCTAATTACCCATTTCGATATTGTAATCCAGAGGCATAAAATAAAATTTTTCGCATTTGAAATCCATAAATCCATCCCTTATCCATATCTCCTTATCCACTTAGTGCTGCAGTATTCTTGGGAAGCATACAGCAGAAGGAAAGGATCTCCCTAATGCCAGGCCATTGCAGGGCAGTCAGTTTCATTTTAAAGTTACCAGTTCGCTTAAAAAGCAGTTCTGTTGACATGCAAATGAAGACAAACCCACAATGCCTTGGGTAGCACGTGATTTATGCCCTTAGGGCAAAGAGCATCACACCTGGACCATTGGGAGGCAATGAGACGGTTGGAAACCAGCCTGGGCCATGCTGCCCTGAATGCCTGGGGTAGCACCTGATTTATACCCTTAGGGCAAAGAGCACCACACCTGAACCATCGGGAAGCAATGAGACAGGTGGAAACCAGCCTGGGCCATGCTGCACGGCAGATATGATTTAGGGGGACCTGGAAACACAGGGGTCATTCAAGGCTGACCCATAATTCCTGGCTAATTAAAGAATTAACAAATCACCTAATCAATAAAGTATGGCAGCAGTTTACAGTCCGACGGCAGCGCTTGAGAGTGACACACGACAACAGGAGAGCACAAAGCAAACAAATAAGATGGGAACGACCCAAAGAAACTGTGAAATAGCAAATCAGCCACAAATCTCCTTGACACCGTCCTCGCAATGTTGGGGGGGGGGGGGGTACATGACATCACTATTCGTGCAAGATATGACAGAGGAACCAAAGCTTCTTCACCACTAGAAGGGTGTGTCACAAACTGTCAACAGCTTTGTATACCGTTCTCTCATCCAGTGAAGGTGACTGGCTGGGGTGAGGACTGGGGCGCAGTCGGAGAAACATTAATTAAAGTGTAATTTATACCTCCGGTGTGGACACACATGAATATGGGAGTTTATGGGTTCTCCTGCCCCGGTTATGTAGTGAGGTTGGGGTCACCATGGAGATTGATTAGGACAAAAAGTGAGCTACAATGTCATTTGGTCTCATCGACCTTGGCCACCATAAATTCAAGGACCTATAGAGTCTCTGATAATTGTTTCATAGTTTGCGGTTGTGTGGCACTTACCTTCAGCAGAAGAGGGGCGGCTACCCCATGCACCACTTTAGACCAGCCGAAGACATCTAGTCCATCCATTTTCAGTACTGGCTTGTCCTATTCAGGGTCACAGGGGGTACAGAGCTTATCCCTGAGGCTACAGGCACAAGGCAGGGAACAGTCCAGGATGGGGTGACAACCCATCACAGGGCACACTCACACACCATTCACTCACACATGCACACCTATGGGCAATTTGGCAACTCCAATTAGCCTCAGCATGTTTTTGGACTGTGGGGGAAAACCAGAGGAAACCCCATGACAACATGCATGCACATGACAGAAACTCAAACCCTGGTCCCCGAGGTTGGAGATAATAGTGCAAACCATTGCACCACCATGCTGCTCAGATACCTACTCCTCAGTGCAAAATCACTACCCAACCCCAGCAATACTCGTGTCCAGTGCTTTCCTTGGATCCTGAAACTGTGGTCAGTTCTGGTTCTGGTTTTGGATACTGTAGCAGGTAGAGGTTGACGAGTTGCAAAATTAATTGCCACATTACTGTGTGAGTTCAGTTTGATCAGCTGGAATAACAGTTCACATATACTCCAAGGCCATTAGCACATATACCTCAGATACCAGCAAACACTGCTCAGTAGAAGGTACAGCAGCCATCTGGGTACTCTGTCCAGTTACTCTACCCACTCTAGTTACTCATGGTCTCAAGCTCAGTTCCAGGAGGCCCATTCTATTTTCACTCTGTTTACCTTCATTCACATGTTACTGCCCCAAAACCTGGCTCTACATCACTCCAATATCCAGATCAACCATATTATGAATACATACATTTGTGTGCTGGGTTGGCGCAAAAACATACATGAATTTTCATAGGCGCTGTGTTCAGACAGTGATGCCCACTGCATTATCACAGATGAAATGAATTGGATACAGGTGGATTTGTTGGGTCATTATTCATTTGCATCAGCAAGTGTGTGGTGTGTCTTTGCTGCAGCACTAATTTCATATTTATAAAATGCATGTTAGAAAATGCTTCAAGTGCACTCCTAATAATCTCATAATAATAATTAAGTGTATATTTCCACAAAGTTAAATAACCTATCCTGATTAAAAAACAAAATCCTGCTGACAGTTCTGGTCAGTCAGATTTTGTGAGACACAATTACTTGAATCGCATGAGGACTTTAATAATTCTGGAGTGATATTGAAATTTTGCTGGTATTAAAATGATCCTGATTTCAGTTTCCTCACAAGTTCTACATTGACCAGTTTATCACATTAACAAATCTCATTATACTTATATGAAGGCTCTGATGACTCCCGTCTATCTTTACTCTTTGTAACACTTTATGGAGTGAAAGGTAACATAACGGTGATCTACTTGAGCAGAAAAAGTGACTTCAGAACTGGTATTGGTCTTCACCACGCCACTGTAAGAGTAACCGTCTTTTTACGGAAGTTGGCTCCCTCTAGTGGCACGGCGAATACATTGCAAGTATAGAAGCTACCAATCACTATCCATCCATCCATATTCTAACTGGTTATCCAGATCTGAATCGCACGCAGCATACAGCATCAGGATGGGGTACAGTTTGGATGGGATGCCAGTTAGTTGCACACGAATGCACGCACTCACACAAACACACGACCATACACTTTGGGCAAATTTGAAATACCAGTTAGTATAAGTACATGCCATTGGATTGTGGTATGAATCCGTAGTACTCAGAGGAAATTCATGCAACACGGGCAGAACATGCAAACTCTCCACACACACACACACACAGGTTTATAATTATATCTTTGTGGGAACTCTCCATTCATTTCTTATTAGGAAAACTCTAATCCCAACACAACGACCGTAACCCCTACCCAGCCCTACCCTAACCATAATTAACTTGCAAGGAAATATGAGAACTTTGGCATTTTCACTTTTTTGATTGCATTCACAGATTTTTGTGGGGACCTGAAAAATGGTCCCCACAATATGAAAATAACTGGTTTTTACTACACTGGGGTGACATTTGATCCCCAGAATGTAGTATAAACCTACTACATACATACATATACATATACACACACACACACACACACACACACACACACACACACACACACACAGCATGGTCTGAACAACCAACCCTGGACATGTGAAGCAACAAAACCACATTCAGAACTGATGTTGGACAACATTGTAAAATTTCTCAAATGGGTACAAAAGATGGGTGGATGGATGGATGGATGGATGGATGGCGGACTGTGTGCTAAGAAGCCACCCCCAGCCATAACATGCCAGGATGCATCCTGTCTCTGCAATGGTAAAAGTATGGTGCTCTCTGTTGGTTTATTTATTTATTTTTGCACATGCATCATTATGGAGTGCTGCAGTGGTTGGCTGTGTTTCCTCACACCTCTGGGAACAGGGTTCGAGTCTCGGACATGGCTCCATGTGTGGAGTTTGCATGTCCTCCCTGTGTTGCACCTGAGTACCTGCTCTCCCCCCAAGTCAAAAAACATGCTGAAGTGAATTGGTGTTACCAAATTGTCCATAGGTGTGACTTGCAATGGGTTGGTACCCCATCCTGGGTTGTTCCCTGCCTTGTAGCATAGACTGTGGACCCCCATAGCCCTGAATAAGATAAGCTGTTGCAGGAACTGGGTGGCTGGATATATCATTACCTAATACATTTTTTACATTTATATATCTCCTCTGTTCTGTTTTTTTTTTCACATCTCTTAGCACAAACTTTGAATTAATTTACCATTATTGCAATATAAATGTAGAACTAAATAAAATTGGATCCTGGAAAGAGCATTGCAGTGCAGTATTTTTATTTCATATGTGACTGTATTTATTCAGTCGATACGTTTTTTTTAATAATAGATGTTTAACATGTATGCGTCAATTTGGTAGAATAGCTCTAGGCATATTTCAATTGGAATTTGTTGGAAAGTGAGTAATTAAAAAAATATGTCTATAGTTTCGGGGGGGTTGCAGTTCTATATTTTTCCTATTGTTTCCTGCATGGTTGATCTGGGTTTCAGTATTGGTACAGCCACTAGTCCTTCATGGTATTGAAAGAGATTCCGAGTAAACAGCCATTTTTTAAATGTGGGTGTTTTACCTACATCAGGATGATGGTTGTATTTTGCACTCATGAAGGATATAACTCACAATCTGCATACATATGAAGTAAGGGGCTGTCTGCAATATTTGCAAGTTTGCAGGTTATCAAATTTACAGCAGCTTCCACTAGAAGTGGTCAAATCAACAAACCATAGCATTTGGACCATGAGATCATGTGACACCATTGCAGTGCGATATATGTGTAACCGAGCTCATGATTCTTGAATTTAGAAAAGAAATGAAAGTGATGAGATTGTTTATGCAATATAAAACCATATCACATAAGCATTCAGGTTAAATTATAAAATTCATGCAGTGATAAGACAAATTAAGAATTTTCATGGTAACAGATGAGGAGTGATTATTTCATCACAATCTCAGCTAAGGGAGCACCTGCGAGGGGGTCTGATCAAACTCCTTTACAAGTGCAAGATTCACTTTGTTTGTTTATTAATTGAGCATTTAGAGGTATAATACAAAGATATAACAAAAACACCAAGTAAAACTGGTTAAATAAAAATAGCTTAAGGGATTCTTTTAGCTTTTTATTTATGTTTTAATAAATCTCTCAGTAGCTTTGGCTACAGATAAGTTATGTTTAACAAGTTCTTGGGGTGGGGGGGCATTTCTCTTAAGCAACACCTAAGTTGTGCCTGTTTTGTGTGTCTGTCCTGCCTCTTCTCAATGGCTTATCTCCAGACACTGGGTGGGCTATATCAAAGTTTGTTGAAGCTGTGACTGCACAGTGATGCAGTGTGCCTGTATATGAACTCCAGGACACAATAAGGTCCATCACCGTTTTGGTAAACAATTTGGGTGATCATTCAATAAACTGTGCCCTGCCAAGTTTATGGGTTTTTACCGAATGATTTGTTCCCACAGGAAATGTCTACGGTATCGAGACACCTTTAAAAGATTTCAGCCACTATCTAGATATACAGTACTTTGAAGATGAAGATTTAAGTCATCAGATGTTACCAAGCTCAACAGATCTTGATTATAAATGTAACTATTTGTATGACCTCTCCCTAATTCTGTCCAAATACCCCAAATAAAAGATTGCATTGATGTCTCTAATCGTTAGGGTGCTTGTCATGTGACAGTCTCTCCTTGATTTGTGGAGTTCAGGCATTAGTCGATGATTGGTATCTGTAACACTATCAGTTTTTGTTATAAGTTTAATGTTATCAGTTTCTGCCAAAATTTCCACATCAGTGCACAATAAACTATATGGGATCAATAAAATATATCTTATCTACCATTTCCTTTGGTCAAACAAATATTACATTTTTTATCAAAAACATTTTTACATACATTTCATATTTTAGATATTAATTTTATTATAAATATCTATGCACGGGAAACAATGCATGAATGCCTGGTGGATATGCAAACCTGTTTAGAGGTATTTTGGTACATTGGTAGGTAACCCTTCTGTAGTTACAAAGCTAATCGGCAGTAACGGGTGCAATAAATTATTTTAAATTACTTGAATACACACTCTGTAACAGCAAAATACCAGTATAATCGCTTTCACACAGAAGAACATTTCTTTGTGTTCCACGACCTAAAGCCATAAATTCAATTTAAAGAATGTAAGATTAAAATAAAAACAGTATCTAAGGATATATATATCGTAGAGTTTAACACTAAAGCAGGTCTCCTTGACAAAAAAAAACACATACATAGACTCTGGGTAGAATCCTGCAGGGATCAAAATTGGTTTGCTTAGTAAAAGAAAAAAAAAAAGCTCTGAATAAGTCATGAAGGACCTCGCACACCAAGTGACGTACTCAGGGATGGCGATGGAATCCAAAGAGCAAAACAAATCTTTATAAGGATCAAACCTAGCCCTCAGTTTATAGAACTACATTTAAAAACAAATCTACCAGGGAAAAAAATAATCTAAATCAGCATTTCCCAACCCAGTCCTCAGGGAGGGAGCATAAACGTGGACTGTCTGGCAGGGAGCTGGGAGGGAGCATAAACGTGGACTGTCTGGCAGGGAGCTGGGAGGGAGCATAAACGTGGACTGTCTGGCAGGGAGCTGGGAGGGAGCATAAACGTGGACTGTCTGGGGGGTCCCTGATGACCGGCTTGGGAAGCACTACCCTACTGTAAATCTCCCTGAAAGTACATTTTTCTTTAATGTAAACTACTGCCCTTTGAGAATTTACACCATTTCTGATTAATAGCTTGGAAGATTTGCCTGTACTATTTACAGGGGGTTCATCAGCCTGAAGGGGAGTATTTTAATGTAGTATTTTAATGTCACAACATAACTGCCTAGGACTAGGCAGACAACTCATTCAGTTTCTGAAATTTGTGTTAAACAACCACAGGTAATTTACTTACACATGCAGACACATTTAACTATTTACAGGGGGTTCATCAGCCTGAAGGGGAACCAATAATACAAGAACCGTTCTTTCATTAGGCAGCAGAATTTTCTATTTTTATAGAGTTACAAACTCAGGTTACTATATCAGGTAAACCTGCATACAAACTGGATCAACACAAGTACAAATCACACGGAACACGAACATTTTCCTTAGAAAAATAATCCGCTGTATTATTCCATTTAGCATGTCATAGCTGCTGCTAAATGGACTAAAACAATGTGTTTTTATTTAACGATGGACAACATTATTCCCAACTGTCTGTCTGTATAGGTGTGGTGTTATGAATAAGGCTGAGGGTATTATGTGCATATACACATGCTTGATTTGCCAACACAGAGGTGTGTTTGTTCAGGGTGAAGTCCAGCTCATTCCTTATGAAGAGTCCAAAGCAAAGAGAGAGGAACCACACTTAGGTTCCTCCTCAGGAGCATCATACCACAGCAGTGGCTTCATCTGGTCGCTCTGGTTTGTTTAGGTTCTTGATCTGTTCAAGGACCCAGTTGATGTCTGGTCGTTCCTGAGGGTTGGGCACCATGATGGAGGTAAGCAGCGTCTGAAGGCCTTGTGAGTACCTTGTAAACAAATCATATGTGGTGAGTGACTGAAGACAGATGAGTGAGTTGTCTCTGTGACAGAGGTGAGCCAAACAGGCCCAGTGTTACTCACTTGCAAGGCTGAGGGATGACAATAGGGTTCTGCACAGCCAGCGCCACGCTGTCACCTTTCTGGAACACTAGGTCATAAGGCCCCTCCAACATCATCATGGAGTAGAGGACACAGCCCAGGGACTGCACAGTGGACAGAGAGACAGTGGGCAGCTGCATTTTGGGGACACCTGCTTCACTAATCACATGCACATCAGACACGTCTATAAATGGCAAAAACTTGCTGAGCTTGCTGGCGCAGATTTGCAGTGACGAAAAATCGATCTGCGGTCCAGATTTAAAAATGAATTATAAACATGTCACAGGCCAGTACTCTTTGAGCACTTCTAAGTGGTAAATGAGCTAATGAAATCCCTCATTCTCTAGTATGGAAAATGGCTGATCGCCCAATGCTCTCTCGGCAATATTTTAGTAGTTGTGTATTTAGCTTTGATGCTGCTAACTTTATTGACATTTAGAGTTTAAATATCAACCGGCAATATCGGTATGTTAACTGATATATCGTGCATATGAGTAATATAAAACTGATGTCAATTCTGAGTGAAAAAAAATAGCGTGATTCACATTTTACCCAGAATTGTACAGCTCTATACTCAGGTGTGCTGCATGCTTTTCACAAATAGTATATTTTTTGATGGTGTTGTGTAGAAAGTCTCAGAGTATGTGGCTATGGTTCACAAGTTTGCTAAATTTATGCTAAAATTCAGTCCTGTTACTCATACAATGAGAAAAGTACAACTTGCATGCATATATGGTGATTTTTTTTTTGTATCTAAAAATATACACTGAGGGGAACAACAAAGAACTAGTAATGATTTTCAAATGACATTTTAACAGTTGCATGAGAATAGAGAAAAATGCAACCATCTGCCACTTTAAAACCTTGAAAGAAATTTATAAATTTGTCTGAGATTGACCAGTGCACTTTTTGAATGATTACATATGTGTATTATTAGATTCAGTGTTGAAAAAGATGAAAAAATGAAATTTAATTTTGAGGATTTATGATATACAAATGGCACCAATTTGGTGGAATCACCCTTAAGTACAATAACAAAGTATTGGTACTTTGTTACTTTACACATCTGGACATGTCAGACTGAGGATTGAACAGAGTAGGAGTTTCCTACCCAGATGTCTGTGCGCTCATCAATGATGCAGTAGCTCTCCACATTGAAGAGCTCTGGTGCCCTGTAGGAAATGGTGCATCTCTGGGAAGCCCAGTCCTGAAAAAGACAAAAGGAAAGATCCTCTGAGCAACATATGTGCACATTGGCTTTCTGCAAAAGGCTTTCCTGGAAGCCACACATACATAAATGTCTCTACATCACCGTGATACCTGAATGGTCATGGCCTCTCGGGATCCTCGGACCTCAATACGAGCCTTGTTCATGGAGCCTAGGTCCATCAGGATCGGCGTGTCGTCCTCGTCCAGGAGGATATTGGTTGGCTTTATGTCCCTAATGGACAGAAAGGGAATGGACAGTGTGTTTCTCAGTACTCATCTATTAGGAGCAGTGTATAATCTCAACTGGAAAGGAACTCTACTGGACCAGGGCTGATAAACATTGACTACGGTCCTCGAGGTTTTCAGTTAGGGCGCTTCTGCACCACACCAAGTACGATACTATCGGCACTTTTGCTTTTCCATTGACTTCCGGTCGAGAACCAGTACCAAAAGTTCCAGTACCAAAAGTGGCAAACCAGCTGGGGTACTTCTTTGATACTTTAGTCCTTTGGAGTTGGACTTGAAACACTTTCTTTGGGGATCGGTTATGCAAATAACACAATACAAACACTTCCCTGAAAATAGCTGTAAACTCAGTAAATAATGATAAATGATGTAAAAAAAATGCAATTTGGTTGTAAGAATATAAACAATAAAAATATCCAGATGGTATGACAGGAAATTAATGTATTTTGTTTAATATACTAATATAGCATGCATATAGCATGTTGTCCCAGTGATG
>JAODJW010000001.1:33587250-33619018 GCA_026777045.1 Hyperopisus bebe | reverse complement strand
CACAGTTCACACAGTCAGAGCTCCTGCACAGTTCACACAGTCGGGACTCCCACACAGTGGGCAGTGGTGGCCTAATGATTAAGGAAGGACACTTATAATCAAAATATTGCTGGTTTCAATCCCCAACTAGCAAAGTACCACTGAGGTACCCTGAGCAAACTAATGCCCCCAAGCACTGCCCCCTGGGCTCTGAATTAACTGCCCCCTGCTATGTCACAATATCACCTATGGTTAAATGGAGAGGACACATTTGGTTGTTGTGCACAGAGCTCATGCATTGTTCACACAGTTAACACTCTGATACAGATCACTCCGCACAGGTCATGCAGTCAGAGCTCCGACACAGTTCACAAAGTCAGAATTCCACACAGTTCATGCAGTCAGAACTCCGACACAGTTCACACAGCCAGAGCTATTGCACAGAATTATAGCAATGCTGCTGGACTCACCTTCTTCTTTGCGTCCACACCATTCTTATATTTATCTAAAAACAGGGAAAATTAATATTAGCTCACATGTATAACTGCTTCTACAATGAGCCACAAGATAACAATATATAATACATTTCATTAGCTTTAGGACCTTGCATTAGAATGTGATGAGGGGTGGGCTGCACCTAGTCACTGATGGTATCAGGGGCCTTGGCTGTGTGGGACTGTGCAGGTGTGTTGGCTTTGTGGTTTGTGGAGGTTTAATTCCATAGACTGAACCCTGTGGGTTTGACTATGTGGGGCTCCTCATCTCTGGTGAACTGTACTGTTTGGGTTGGTACCTGGTGTCTCAGCTTGCAGAAGCTGCAGGGCTGCAGAAAGACTGTTTAGCTGCTGCAAAGTCAGGTCCCTTGGGTCAATCCCATACCTCTCCAGCAGGGCTGCGACTCTCTGTAAAGTCCTGTCTGCATGGACAGGGGTAAGGTGACACACAAACAGTAAGTACACTTGTTGGGAAATACTAGAAGTATTTCTATTGAGAAAGACCCTTGAATTAAAGAATGGGTAGTTTCCAAAATGGTAGTCACACACTTTAAGAAAAAGGGTGGTAAGAAGTGTGATTTGCCGTCATGTGACTCATGCTCACCATCCTGCTTGGACAGAAAGCTAATGTTGTAATCCGGTGGGGTCTTCTTGTGCTGTTGCCGACTGACTACCTCCTCCTGCGAGATGTAGTCCTCTGCGTAGTCCAGCGGTAAGTCTAGGTCATCATAGAATGACGGTGCCACCTGGTGGCGGGAGGAGGGCGGTGCGGATGTGAGGTAATGAGAGACCAGGTCTTGAAGCAGCTGCCGGTCCCTGTCCCCTTGGCGGCGGCCATCCCTCCGTGACTGAGAGGGATGATGTGGGTATCCAGCTCCCCCCAACGAGTTCAGGGAGCGCTCCTCTTCATCCTGATAGCCGTACTGCAGCGTACCGAGAGTAGCAAACAGAGGTATGGGAACGAGACAGTAGAATCAGCTTATACCTGGCCTGGTCCCTGTTCTTGTGGCAGAGTGTGTCTGCCTGTAAGCATGCAGGCATTCACCTGGCGGTACGTATAGGGGTCCATGAGGGGGGCCTGCATGCGGAGAGAAGACTGGGCCGGGTCCGGTACAATCACGTAGTCAAGGTAACGCTGCACCATGGCCGGACTCAGCTGCTCCACACTGGGGTGGGCTTTGGAGCTGGGATATCCTGTCTTGGCTGAGTATTTCTCCAGGTGCTGTGAGCCTCTGAATGTTGAAAAAAAAAAGAGGAACTGAGTGCCTCAAAGTCCCTAGGGGTGGGGGGGGTAGGCGGCAAGCTCTTACTGTGGCCGAGGGGAGTCCCAGGGCCCTGCAGGACTGTGGCTTTGGGGAACACGGTCCAGCTCCTTGGTAATGACATACTGGGTGATGTCATCCTGCCAGGAGAGGCCTGCACAGCCATTGGCAAACACAGGTGTCAGTCGGCACACACAGCAAATGCAGACAGTCCCCACCCGATCCGTGTTCAACAGACTGGTTACACGTTAGCACACCTTTTTATTTCATTGCCCATGCTTGTATGTTTACCTGTTTATCATATCTGTGGCTTATTTATGACCAATAAAAATAATAAGTGAAACTGCAACCTGAATTTTTAATGGGCACCCATGTTGAGTCTGCATTTAGTTTTGATAGTGCCTAATATGTTTGACTGCATTACATTTAGGGATTATATGGAGAACTTGATCCACATTAAAATCCTGAAGACCTCAGTCAGTGTCCCTCACCATTAATCATAGGCTCTCCGACACTTGGCATAGAGTTCCTGCTGGAGGGCATGGCGGGCACCACAACCCACTCACCCTGCAACATCAGCCGCTTCAGCACCTCCTGCAGCCTCTGCAGCACAGGCACCGATAGCTGGTACTGCACACGCTCCTGCCTGGGACCCTGGCACTGCCCGAAGAGCCCATCTGGAAGACAGCGAATGCCCAGCCAGTTAGCAGTCGCCCATGCCGCGCAGCCTGCAGCAGCCGGAATGGCACGCCAGTCCCTGATCAGCGGAGTCACCAGACACACGCAGCCTCGGCTTCCAGTGCCCACAAATTGTGCCCAACTCCAGCACCCACGCCAAGGGCTAAAAACAGATATACCAGGGAGGTGAGTCACTGCTGCTGCCATGGAGAGAAAGGGGAGTAAAAGGGGAGTGGATGCTTCTCCAGGAAGGGGCTGAGAGGTCAGGCTACGATGACAGATAGTGTTTATAAACTGAAAAATAACGGTTATCACTCAGATAGACAGCAACTCGGACAGTTTACTGCTCCTGTATTTAACTAAAGTGTTTTCATGTTTAAGTAAAAGTAGCTGTGTTTATCTGTACTTGTATGTGTGAGTTAAAAAAAGATCTCTATGGGAATCCATTTGAAGGTATGTGCGTGCGTGATTGAGAGCGCTAAACCCAAGTGTGAGCGTATGCCAGTGACTCATCTCCTCTAAGAGCCGAGTGGCTGTGGGGGAGGCGACGGTACTGTTGTGGACGTGATGATGTCATTGTTGCTGGGGAGACGGCGGACTAAAAGCTGTGATTGAGCCAAAGGCATAGCAATATTCCACAGAAAGAAGTTCTGTGTTGACACTCGTACAGCCAACTGAAATGCAATCATAAACACACACATAGATATCCGTGATACCAGAAACAGTTAACATTTCATGCCGGTTCTCTCCGCACCCTGTTTGACCTGCTTAATTACTCATGATTTATTTGGAGGTTTTTTCTTCATTATGTTATTCTGTTATCTGTTAGCTCAGTTCCACATTTAGTTTACTTTTTTGTTGACTGTGTTGAGAAAGTTCATTCTTTTAAGCACCATATCCGCTGTCACACAAAGAGTGACACTGAAAAGTGAGTGAAACTGACAGACCGATGTCTCGTAAAATCTGGATGAACATGAGCTCCACCAACCAGGGAAGCGGGAAAGACACAGAGCAGCTGCAGCAGAATTTCATAAATAATTCAGCGCAGACTCGCCTCGTCCGGGCCGGCTGTTGTGTTGGTGTTTCTGTGGTCTGCTGATACACAGACAGGAAGCTACACTCATGATGCAAAGTCAAAAAAAACAAAAAAAAAAACATTACATGACCATGACAGAATATCTAAGATCTGAGCACAGGTAAAGGAGAGAGAGAGAGCGCTAAACCCATGTGTGAGAAAGAGACTGAAGGGCAGGTCCTTCTCAGATCCATCTGAGCCATGCTGCAAACCTGCAGCACGAGCATCCCGATGCTTACCGTCAGAGCAGATCTGATCCCTGGAGCACAGCCTCTTCTCAAACAGACAGCCTGGAACAGAAGGACACAGAGAGACAAACAGAACCGTTGAGGGTCTGATTACTCTTGACACCTCTGTCACTGCACTCTGTACCTCATCCTGACAGGCGAGGGCAGCTTCCGGCTGAGCAGGCAAGCTTCTGAACAACTTACTTCACATTTAATAAGATACAGATGTGGAGCCACCCTATGCCAACAGCTCCGGAAGCTGCTCTGCTGCCTTGTGCATGTTGCGCTATCGCATGCTGCTAGCCAAGGAACAGGCCGTCGCGGGCTTGTGCTTTTACACATCCATTAACGTCGACTCCCCGGTGCTGATTCCACAGGTGCTTTTTGTACAAAGTGAATACAAATATGGTAGCAATGACACGGACATCAACCAAAGCTCAATATATATATAAAGGACTTTAACATGCCAGCGATCACCGTTAACTCATCTCACAGTTTCTCATGAATCGGTGGATGACATCAAGTGACCTTCAAATACAAATGGGAAATATTAAGTGCTGACTGACATTTTGGTCACATTTTACCACAGACGTGGTATTTAAAAATGTAACCTACATAGTTGTTTTTTTTTCTCAATAAAAACATTTTGCTAGTATTTGACAATGAACAGTCTTACAATGGGCAGAATTGTCCATGTACTGTACGGACAGGTTGGCAATCCCTGGGTACTGCATACAGTATGCTAGGTGCTAAATCCCACTACAGCACAGTAATATGGCAGCCCGTATACATTTATTATTGACGAAACAAAGAACAAATACAAAGAAGATGACATTTCCCCCAGATCCGTGTTTTTGTGAATTCTCCTCGGCCTTACATGGTAGACGCTGAACTCAAATCACTGTGGGGCTTCAATACAAAGATAGAGACCAGTAGCATCAATAAATACCAGAAGCAGAATTGAGTGAAACCACAGGCAACAGCGATAACTGAATACAGCGATAACTGAAACAGCGATAGCTGAATACAGCGATAACTAAAAAAAAGTGGTGCAGCTCACACAGACCTACAGCCATCAGGGATGACACTTCCTATGTGTCTGTGTTCCCTTGACAGTGACGCTGAGAAGAATTCTGGCTACCACTGTTTGTAAAACAGGGACATGAGGGAGGCACCCTCCGGAGATCGCCCCCTTCTGGAATGATGCCAGAGGCGCAGGAGTGTGCTTGTCAGCTGGAATCACATCACAGGGCAGACTGTGTGTGCTGTGAGGGAGCTTCCTGTTGCCTGTGGTGCTCTAAAGCAGCCATGTGGTTCCCCCTCTCTGCCAGGGTGACTGTGTCACGTCACCTCGTCAGGAGAGGAACGACAATGACATCACAAAATGTTCAATGCACAGTTACTCAGTTCTTATATTTCACGCAGAATACTCAAAATTTTACACACAGTAAATGAAATGATTCTGTCTATTTCCTTTCCTATTGGATGTTAAAAACAAAATAAGACTTATACCATGCGTTCTCCAGATGACAATCATGGCTAACCTGTTCTTCCACGCTATTCTCACTGGCAGAAACAATTTACCAATAAGAAAAACTAAACATTCAAGTTATTGTTCCAGAAGGTTCCGGCCATGATCCATTGCTAAAAGAGCCCATCAGTATTTTAACAGCCTCATGCTAAGTAAGAGTGCACTCTGTGACTGCCCACACTACTCTGCCATCAACCTAGCCCTACACCTCCAGACCCATTATCGTCATCTCAGACACTCGCATAGGTGTGACGTGGAAAGAGAGCGTCTGTGATGAGTCAGGCCCTCACCATGGAGAGCGGGGGAGCAGCAGCGCATCCACAAATACCAATGAAACCCACTCACACGCAGGAACACAGGCGAGTTAGAGCACGTATGCGGACACAGGGGCTGCACACTTGGAGGGACCCCACACACACAGGGGCAGCACAAATGGTGGGGCCCCACACATGCATTTTCTAAAACTTCAATACAATTATGTTGGCAGCAAAAACATACATATCACAATCAAATGACAATCACTCATTACGGAAGTGTATGGGTAGCAGTGTGCCAGAGAAGTCAGATGGGCACTTTCTGTGAGCACTATGTTTCTGAAGAACATTTGTAAGTGCCATAAACATCTATCTTTATGTAAATAAATACTGTAACATGCCTACAGTAAAAGGTCCATTTTCATTCTTCAGTACATTCTTCAGTGTCCCACATGCAGGTGCTGACGATACACAGGTACTCCTTTCTGCCTTCTGCCGAGTGTTTTCGGGTGACACTGACGTTTCGCTACATTCTCCAAAGCACTGACTCACCTCACGTCACAATCTCAAAAATTTCTGTTTTTAAGTAGTTCACCCTCTTCGTCTCTGATGTCATTCAACACACAAGCAATACGGAATTACACTTCCTCAGAGAAACTCTGGATGACATCCGGGATTCTGATTTTCATTTCGGGAAACGTGACTCATCTCATCTCCAGGGAAGTTACTCTCCACATGCAAAACCAGCAGCAGGATGGTGCAGGACGGTTATATTAGCACAAATTTATCAAATCAAGCTCCAAAAGAGAATTATATCCCTGGTAACAGCAGTTACCCTGAATTGTTTGATCATACATCCAGCTACATAATAATATGGCAGTATCTAAGAGTTTAATTAATTACTAACAAATAAAATGATAGCTTGGCTGGTGCTCTCCATGGTACTGAAGAGAAACAGTTTCCTTGAAACTTTGCACTGAGCATTAAAACCTGTGACAGGTGCCTATAGTATGTAAACTGAGCTAAGATGCGACTCTGTCATGGGCCTCCAGGTCTGTCAACATTTACAAGGCTACAAACAGCAATGTATTATGTGGTTTTACAGCCTAGGGTACCAGGTAGTTTTATGATCGTAGTTTTATTCTCATTGATAGTCATCGTAATTTCTCCCATCATAATGAGGAATTACATAAAATATTGTTGCACATCATAAATCATACTAATAGCATATAAACACAGAGATTAGGAAAGTGCTCCACTGTCGTGACAGAGCCGCCTTCACTCCAGACTAAAATGAATGCTCTACTATTTTTCTCACGCGTCCCATAGTGTTATTCCACAATGATATGACCACAATGAAGTTTGTAGCAATGTCCACAAAGCAAGTGTTGTTAAGCAGTACGAAGGTCGCTGCTGGAATACGGACATTATGCTCTTTTTACTGCGCGTAGGAAATGCTAAAAATCAGTCTAATTTACTGTGGATTTCAGATTTACTCCATTTGTGCGCACTGTTTATTATTATAATAATAATATTAAGAAGATGAAGAAGTAGAAGAAGACTAATAATAATAACAATAATAATAACCATTGTAATTTTCATGCCAATATGTAATGTGTGTTATCTCTGATGACGGACTGTGCCCGACACCCAACTGCTCGCTCTGTCACATCGATGACGCAAATGTATTTTCACATCAAGTGCAACATATAGATCAATTCTGGATGGCTCGTGTAAATTTATTAGCGAAAACGTGTATGTTATTTTCACTGCGGCAACCAAAACTGGAAAATTGATGCGCATGAACCTTTTAAAGCACGGATTGTTTTCGACAGGAGAATTTCGGCGCGTTAGAGATGTTCCCAGAGGTTCTAGCCGCACAAATGAGCGTGTAATGTTTTTACATGTAAAAAAGCAAAGTGCGCTCCACGTGAACCTCGTTGCCAATAAGAGAATACAGAAAACATTTTCCTTAACAGGTAGATTAATATTTTTAAGAGGCGCATCGGTTTGAAACCGCACGACGGTAATAAGGGAGGTGGCAACTGTTACGGAAATGAAGGCATGGTGGACGCAAATGGAAAGAGCACATCGATTTAAGATATTGAGTCTTACCGTATCTGCTAGACATCCCAAGCTGGTACCAAATGGTCATTAAACACAGAGCACTCCATATCCGCGATCGCTTCATGTTACCTCCGTTGTAGGATAGGTGCCACGGGACACACCTTTATTGATGCCGATTTTCACTCCTGTCCAAACATTAATATTAGTAAACAGGTGTCAGAGGCTACTGGAGCTTGGTGCTGGCAACGAAAAATCTGCAAGAATCCGGTGCACTAGCGTATGTGGATGAGAAATGGGGGGAGCGGAAAGGTGACATGCACGGAAAGGAGGGTACGGCGCTGCGGATCAGCAGCAGGGATCTCCAGCAGCATCGCTTTCCATCTTTTTTCGTAGCTGATCCCTATTCGGCGGAGACCCGCAATGACGTCACCACCACAGGAAAGCGATAATGAATGGAGTGGGGAGGGTCAGATATCGTACTGCAATTGCGATGGGAACGCTCACTGAGGCAGAAGCATGTAGGCAGAGGGATGATAACTCCATATTTGCATAACACAGGTGATTGAACCTGAGGAAAACACGCAATTGGTCTTTTGCAGCCGTAACTTGGCAAAACCTTGCAGCCAAGATTTCAGACATTGAAGGGAATACAGGAGACAGCTGACGTAGAGAACCAGGTGCAGAATTTAATATTGAGTAACATTTGAATACTTTTAGTCTGTAATTCATCAGACTTTATGTAATAGTAATTGGATATTACTGATGTTTTTATAGATACGCCAAACGACTGAAAGGGACGCAGGGATAGAATACATATCGGCAAGTTAGAAGTAGAAAGTATTGGAGTAATGTGGTGCATTTCGGTTCACCTTACTGATTCATTCGCGTTCAGAATATTATTTATTTCTTAATTTCATTAGCAGTCCAGACTAGAGGTTCCCATGCAACCCAGGGTCCGCAGACACCCCCCAGATGGGTATACCCAGCCCCCTCAATTATATATGGTTTTTATTTTCATTTAATATTTATTTTCAAAATACTAATATATAATTCAGCCCAGCATAATTTGCTAAAACCAGAATTACGTTGAAGCTTGCGTTTTCAAACCCTCACGAATACAGCTGATTAGTTGTCTGTGTGAGCGCGAGCGTTGCGTTGTGTGTGGTGGAGTTGGCAACTTTCCCGCGGTATTTTAAGAAGGTAGCTAGATTAGTTTTTCTACTTCTTAACAAACAAAATGAACATCCGAAAAAGGATTTTAGTTGCATATGTTTATTAGCAGGGGCTTTTCCATAGCGTTGTATGGGTGACAAGACCTGGTGATTGTTTAAAATGCTCACTTGCTTTATGTCGGTAAAATTTGTCTGTTGAAATCAAGTAGAGAGAGTTACTATCATGTGGTGGTGTGTGGATGGCACGTGTTTCCTGGGGTTTAATGTTCGTAGTGCTTGTGCCTGCAGTGTTACTGATGCACTCCTTAAACAATTGAAAAGCTCTGCCCAGTGTGCATAATTTTTTGGGGTCAAGTGACCACCCCCTCTCTATATTTCAATTGCCCCACCATTTTTCATTGGTGCTGGCTCTGTCCTTCATGTTCACACGTTCTGTTCAGTTTTGGTCCTTGCCTAGCGAGCATCACCGCCGGTGGCCCCCCCGTCTGAAGCAAAGTGATATTGGTTGGCAGTCCGGTGGCCCTTGAGCTGCTGGTGTCCCAACAGGATTGACTTGACCGGCCCTGGTTCTGATTTCATGTGAAAAAAATAGAAACGGCTAAAGTTAGTTAATTGCCAATTGATCTGCCAGTACCCTCCAGCTGTTTTTCCTGTCTGTGACATTTTCTTGGTTGGGAACCCTATGTTCTGATGATTCTTTCAGTACTCAATGTGGTACAGTAACATGCCCTGACCACTGACTGTATAAACCATAGTTTCTTGATTGATTATCTTTGGTTACTCCTGCTCCATTAATTTGAATTTTAGCTCATCTTTTTGTTGAAAAAACACACAGCGCAAAAAGATTTCCATTCTTTTTAATCGATATAAAATCAGTTTCAAAGATGAAGAATTTTACTCTGCTTCAATAAATCATGGCAGAGAGGCGGTTACGAGACTGAGGGCAGTGCAAAGAATTCCAGAGTGTAGGCTGTAGGTTTCCATGACTACCTCATCAAGGTCAAACAAATGGACTGGAGGATCAGTATCCACTAATCCACCGTCACCATGCTCCGGACTGTGGGATAGAGCTCAAAGAAACCCTGTGAAAACAAGGCGTCAGAGGTGAGGGATGCTATGGTCACGAGCCAAGAAGATGATCCAGGGCCTACTACTACACAGGTATGTGACTATGGTAGCGATGGAATACCTTAAAGAGTTGGGTGGTCTGTAGCACCCCAGAGGTACAGCACATCTCTCTGATAGAGTGCATGGCCAGTTGGGGACACCCCAGGTCCAGAACAGGCATGCCAAGTCGGGCTGCCAGGATGGGCCCGATGGTGGTACCACATGGGCTGTCATTCCTAACCAGCACATCCTGCAGAGCAGAGGATAATTCCAAGAGTCGTTACACATGCCACTGCCAAGTTACCTCATACCAGAGCCAGAGGATCCCAAACACTGCCTTACCTGTAAGGGGATGCCGACCCGTGCAGCTATCTCTCTCAATATCGAGGCCGTCACTGCTGTCGTAGCATAGCGCTGATTACTGTTGAACTTGATAACAGGCCCCTTGAGGATGAGGGAAGGCATTCAGACACTGAGGCTACATGTCTGGACAATACCATTCAAAATATAAAAACAGAACTCACGCAAAAAAACCAGAAGAGGGCAGGTAACAAAAGGCCTTTGATACAAACATGTTCACCAAAACGCCCGTTATATTCCATATTCCCAAAGAACATGAAATACCTTATGGAAGGCTGGTCTGTGATTATCCTCGTGTTTTTCTCTGGAGTTAAAAAAAAAGAAATATACATGAAACAGTCCGTACATCTCAAGCTAAAGCCAAAGAGAAATTTTACATTAACCCAGATACAATCAACAAGGATTTTTCCATGAAAGTCATAATAACTAATCTATCAGAATATATATTTCACATTTTACTAAACTGAATGAACATGTTTACAGTTTTATTTTGCTGGAACAATCCAGTAAACAATGCATGTTCTTAACCATTGCGGTGCCTGATGCCAAAATGGTCTATTCCTATTTCAGTCTTAGTTTTCTTAATCTAACAGTTAGCAGTACACAGATACTTATGGAGCTCCAAATAAAATGCTTTGGGTTTTCACAATAACTGGATAGTATACAAATGGATCCTTAGATTGGGTCACTGATCAGCCAGTAACAGAAGGAGAGACTGACTGGTAGTTGGGGTGGAGGGCATGGGCCATGTCAGCGCTGATCAGGAAGGAGCGAGGAACAGCCTCCTGGAAAGCAGTGAGGTTCTGGGGTGTCGAGGCTAGGCGTCGCAGGACCATCTCCGTCAGGTTGGACATGGCCCCCTGGGCACTCTCTGAGCCCACCTTTGGGAAGCAGGATTGGGGGACAGGGATGGCAGAGGAGCCTCTCATAACTAGGGTTGCATAGGGGTGGTAAATTTCCAGAAAATCCCATTCCATGGGAAGTTATGCTAGTGAATTCTGAAAATATTCCAAGTTGGAAACTTTCCATGGGAATTACTGAGAATTAAAGGAAAGTTCTCAACCCAATGGCATGGAAGGTGAGCCTCCTATGCGATGTGATCTCTGAATTTGCCAGGGAGCAAACTAACCTCTTCATTGTCAAAGAGGGTCACCATGCGGATGTTGGGATCCTTGGCCAAAGAATCCTCCAGGCAGGATTCTATCAGGGCCTGCAGCAGACCGATAAAGGAAACATAAATTCTTTCACACCCGGCTGAGAAGGCAGGGCACAAGTTTCCATGTTGATCTTTTGCAAAGCATTACATAATCAGAATGGCAGGTGTTTTGCGGGCATTGTGTTAACGGGAGAGGAGCAGATCACCTGTATGGCACAGTAGCAGCTGTGCAGGTTATCCAGACGAGGAGAAAAGATAAACTCCTCATATAGGCCACCCAGGACCTGCACAAAACATACAGACGAGCAAAATTAAACTCATTTAATATAATTTACCCATGTACTACATTAATGCAATATTACTTCAAAAAACATTTTTGCAGGATGAGAAGGTATATCGTAATAAACAACAGTAAGTAACATATTCTATCAAGTGCTTCAGGTGATAAGATGTTTTATACTTGAAGCCCCAGAGAAATTAGAAAAAAACAACAGATGTCTTGGGACTCACCGCTGGCTGGGTATCAGCTAAGCAGAGCTCAAAGTCCAGCAGAGATTCTGGCTGCACGCCCAGCTCTGTACACAGGAGCTGGATCAGTGCAGAGTGGTGCTTCTCCGCCTGACATAAGGAAAGGAGGAGAGAGACAATGGCAGGAATAGGAAGTGGAAGACTGTAGGGCATCGCAGTCTGCTTACTTTTACCCCTGACTGATAGCAAATGGCGCCTCACAGCCGGCTTGTACATTGCTTCCATAGTTGATGCATGGTTGGCAAGCCTGTGTTGATTTTTGCTATAGTTAGATGGCAGTTTGCAAAACCGCTGCTTACTGTGCAGGAGGCGCCGCACGCGTCTCCAGAGGATGCAGAACCCGTCTCCAGCTCCTCCTGCACGGCAGTGGCCAAGATGGGCACTCTGACACAGTGGGAAGTACAGGGATGGATCAGAACCGCACAGCCAATAAAGTTGGAGCACTGATATAAAAAATAAACTTCTGATACTTAAAAAAATAAAACAATACATACTCTCCTGGAAAAAAAATGGGCAATTATGGTTTGGCCCATTTTGTTTTTGCCTAAGAGTATAAAAAAAAAAAAAATGAAAGTACAATGAAGTGAGTACAATGAAAACCTGCCTAATCTGCTTCCGCTCTGCTTTACTCACAAGTGATTCTCCTTGTTGGGGCCGAAGGAGTCGTTAATGTCCCTTTGAAGGTGAATAGCCAGATGGGGGATCCTGAGAAGCGGGCGAGGCACGTGCACCAGCCGATGGACCAGGCGCTCCCCATTCTGGCATGAAAAACAAGGCCATACGCATAAACATACACAGACGCACAGCAGATGGTGAAAAATGCAGTGCCTGCGGAAGCCCACCAAGACGACACACACGCTGCATAAGGACCGCAATCCTTAGCCATACCTTGACCATGACACGACCAGCGATGGTCAGGTCCCGGTCAAACCACGTATTCCAGATGCCTCCACCATAGCATTCCACGGCAACCTGCAGGCAGCCTTGCCGCGTCTTCTTGGAGCGTGGTTTCACCTACACACAGACACGGGCGAATGCACCTCCACTCGATAGTAATTACGACTTTCTATCACATCCTTAATTTCCAGCCATTAAAAGTTTCCATTCCTGTCCTCACCCTCAGACAAGGGCTGTCAGTGTGCGCTCCAATCATAGTGAACCCATTGCCAGGCTGGTACAGGCCACCCACAGCAAAGGCGATGACAGTGGAGAAGTTTCTGGTGACAAAGTACTGCATACAGGCAGAAAGCATCTCACAGTGATCTGAGCAATGGAACCAATAGTTGGCAGCAGATTAATTGAGCTCTGGGGAGAGTTACAGGCAAACAGACCTTGCTGGCTGGCTTGATGTCCCAGTGATCAGCCTCCTTCAGCTCCATGAAGCCCGCGCCCAGAAGCCGAGAGCGGCACTCCTCCACCACTGCACATCAGAGCAGAGCACGGCTGATATCCAGTGAAATGAAAAGCAGATCTTCCTTATTATGACAGGTGATTAGAAAAACTCCTTAGCAGTTCTAGCTCATGTTAGATTAAGTGAAGAAGTTAAACTTTGCCCATCTTGTCAGCTCTCTAATCAGCTTGTATCTGTCAAGTTAGACCTCAGGATCAATGTCCAATTGAGAAACTGCACACGATCGTTACAGAAGGACCAGGATGCACAGGCAGAAGAAATAAAGCAGCAAGCCACGACAAACTAAACATTTACCTCTAACATTTATAAGATGAAACTGAAATCACATTTAGCTGTAATGCATATCGTACATGTCCAGTTTAGTATACTTATATAAATCATAATATCCCTGCTGTCCTCGCAAGGAACTGCAACTCCCCGTAGGCGCCTTTGACTGGCGATCAGCTTCAGGTCACTGTACCATGAAAGGGCGAAACTCCGCGATTCACGAAGTGAAGAAACTCTTTGGCTGCATTTTGTATTGTTTCTTTAGAGGTCTTCATAATTGTCGACTGTTGAGGGGGAAAAGATGGCATGCGGAGCCAGATGGGTTATAAACTTAAATGTAATTAAAAGTGGAATTTGTAAATAGTTATTGTTTACGAGCAGAAACATCGAATTAAGCTGAAATTACTCAACTGTTTAGCAGCCTAGCTATAATGTACAGCTATAGCGACTGACTCGTCATCTGAAAACATATCTTAAATGCTTTAAATGTTCACTACTCGGAAATGAATCATGTTAAACAATTTCGTCTATCAGACAGAAATACAACCCGATTTACCTACAAATACATCGGAGAGCACCGATACGATCCTATGTGAAAATTACAGTATAGATGATATTATAATCTCACTTACGTGCATTAAAGTTGAAGCACATCGAACAATATACTGAACCGGTAAAAAGAAAGAGAAAATCGGAACTAGCCGACAGATTAGAACAAGGGGAAAACGGCAGAGAGTATACTGGCTCTATCAAATTTCTACCAAATTTCTTGCTCTCCGCCCCCTGCTGGAGCGGTGGTTCAACAAATCCTAAAAATAGTTCATTAGAAGCTATGGATGTCATGGCCGGGATTGATGGCAGGGGGGGTACATCTCGGACGGACTGCCATTTCATCACAGGGGACGCTCAGGCACATAGCCACGTGGTAAAATAACAGGTCTGAACCCCCCCCCCAAAGTCTATCAAGGGGACCCACCCACAGATTTATTTTTGGATCTCTGCTTACAGGCCTGGGCACACGCGCACGCACACACACACACACACACACACACACACTGCATTATAGAATAATATACATATGATTTTATGACATTTGAATAGCGAACATAGTCCAAGTCTACTTTAGACATTCTGTTCTATTTTTGCTTCAAATACACCCCAACACATAATCATACTGTTCACTCTTGGTTTGCCACTTTCCAGAGATCAGACCTTTTTGAAATATATGCATATATGTATTGTGACACACACTATAAATTACTTCAGACTTATTTACTGCAAAAACATTTGAATACTTAATTCGAGCCAATAATAAAGACCACTCTGCTGAAAATGTGAAAGGTTCGTATTTAGTTGATGAACAAACCAGATGGCAACAAGATTGCTTAAAGATTAAGTTAGAAGCTGCATACATTTCCTCTTACTGAAATCTCCTAAAAACAAGAATAATTTTATGCCGATTCTTTAAAATGCAAAGATATTACTTGTATCATCGATGTCTTCATAAAAGTGCTCTTACAGTATATGTAAATACAGAAGCACTCATCTCTGTAATGACAAAGACTGGATAAAATGTATTGAATTTCTCTGCTTTCTTTCCATCTGTCAGTTTTGGACTGGTGGTATTGTCAGGGTCTATAGGGGGCTGCCACATCCGCTTATGAGGCAAGAGGATGAAGCCCATAGCCAGTCTGCTTCTGTACTTCACTCAGTGTCTCTAGGGAAAATCGTTCATCACCACGGCAGACTTTGTTCTCATTTTACATTAGAAGTATATTTTACAGTATAGTCTTGGCATAACATGGTCAATATCACTCCAACAGTGTGGGTTTTACTAATATCAGAGGTAGGCCAGAGATCAATGAAGGATATGTGCTTTAATTGCGGTGTACAGGGTATGTCCCTAATATCTGCTGTCCTAGTATGTCAGCAAAGCAGCAGCTGAAGAGTTAAACAGTCCTGGCGGTTTGCCCTTTGTCTCCCTGTCCCATGCATGCTGGGGTACTCAAAGGGATGACCTTCCAGCCCGGTTTAATGTCTGTTGGCTCAGCTATTGGCTCAAAAAGAGTTCCTCTTAACTTTAATTTCATGAGTTTAGGAGTCTCTCTTCAGAGTCAGGGCATGATTATTGTTCCCATGGGATTGAGTGAGAAACACAAGCATGCAGTCTCTACCGACAGGTATCTGTGATTTTCATTTTCCTGGTCATTGTCTTGTCTTGTGATTCCCAACTCAGTCCTCAGGGACCCACAGACGGCCCACATTCTTGCTCCCTCCCAGCCAATACATGGACTGTATGGGGGTTGCCAAGGACCGGTTTGGAAAACAATATTACAGGAGAATATCACTGTCGTTCCACAGCTGTGGCTTAGGAAGATAAGCAGATATTGCTGTGGCAGCTCACGGAGTCCATTCCACACAAAAACGATAGCTATCCATCAAGTAATGAGCCATATGTTGCCTTCCTCCAGCAGAGAGCTGCATCTCAGCCCTATTATTTTTTACGTCACATAAATACTTATTTCAAGTTATATATCTTGAAGGCATTACTATTTATAGTTATAATAGTTTGTGGGATTTTTCATATCATTATATAACTTCGTAACTAACACAAATCTTTCGTAGGCTTTCATGTTAACAGTTCATGACGTTTAAATATCTGAATTCTTGATCAAAACAACAGTGAGACGCTAAACATGCAGAGCATGGTTTCTCTAGGGAATTCCTAAACAGGCGTTACTTCGAGCCCTGTTGCTCAACGCAAATGAGAGTCACTCTCATTCATTAGAATCTGCTTTTATCTGCTTTCCTTCACAGAACCCATGACATGTTCAGAACTCCCATCTCTGTCCCTCTGCCTTATATAGTGGCAAAAGGCATGGCTGGAAGACGATGATGAGAATGAAAAAGAATGAAAGGAAAAGGTTTGGCTGCTGCTGATGGTGGCGGTGTTTACATCCCTTGTCAGTCCCTGTCCCTCCCTGAGAAGTCCCAGGGAGTCAAAGTGCTGACAGTTTTTGGTCTATAAGTCTATATATAGCTGTGACACTAGCAGCTGTGAACAGTAAAACTTTCTTTAGAGTCTATCTATTGAAGTCTATGCCTTACACATTTATTGTTTGATATTCTTTTCAGCCTTTCTGAATACTGTTGCGGGAACTTCAGTAACCCATCTGTGACCATGTGAAGTAAACTAACCAGAGTAAAAGCATGTTATACAAGCTGCAACAAAGTTACTTAGACCGTTGCTGCATTGAAGGTGGATGACATATTTTAAAATGATAAGGTTCAACAGCCGAAAACCTTGAAGGATGTTGAAAGGAGGCAACAGTGAAGTTTGCAAAAATATGTCGAAATATACCTTAATATAATTTTTTGCCAAACTGACCTCTATCAATCAATGCACCTGATAAGAGAAACCAGGGGCCCCTGGCTGGATGAGGAGCTCCAGGAGCCCCAAGGTGCATCGAAAGCAGTGCAGAGAACTGGATAGCAGGACACAGTTACCAGGAAAAGGGCTTGAAATAGAAGAACAACCCCATTACAATGCAGCACAGATGTAACACAACCATTCTGTGGATTACTGTGGATTTTTGATGCATCATCATTCTAAAAAGTCCCAACAGCCTGTAAGTTACAAACATTTCTTAAAATGCATTCTCATTATCATACATTATTTTAATGGTGTTAGGTTTCTAAACAATTTATAGTTTTTCTCAAGTTCTATACATTTTTTTCCTTCTTCATGTACATTGATTCTGAATGAACAGTTGGAAAATGGATGGATGGATGGATGGATGGATAATTGCTTCTCCTGGTTAAGGTCATGAGGTTGCTTTAGTTCAGCTATAGTTACCTGTCATTCCTAAAATTCTTGGACCTTCAGTGATTTGTAGCCCCCTAACAAGACTAGAGGCTTTCAGCAGATGGTCTGAGTTATGGAGCCCCTCTCCTGTTTGTTTAAATGCCACGTAATTCCCGGGTTGGGATGACATAATCATCAGCAGCTCTCTGTTTATCCTGGTGGGGCAGCTTAATGCGCGCTCGTCCGTGAGCAGAGTGCTGCTTCGGGGTGCACACGGCTATCCTCTGCTGATACCTTTCCTTTTTAAGGAAGGTTACTCAAACCTCCCCATGGAGAGGAATGCTGTGTAGATGTTGCGAGGATGACAGCGGGTCCCAGGGCTACAGGCACCGCATGCTCACATTGTAATGCCGTGATGTCAGATCACTGTCCAGAAACGTGACAGAAAGGTGGATTTTTGTCTGCAGTTTGGTCAATTTCATTGATTTCATTTGAGTTGTCGCTATGTCTGATTTATTGTCATCTGTTCATATAATTTCAAGGCTTTACAAAATGGGAAAGTATTAGTTAAAGACACATTAGACCTCACGTTTGCAAAATTATATCTGCAATGCGTTGTGTGTGTGTGCGTGTGTGTGTGTGTGTGTGTGTGCGTGTGTGTGTGTGTGTGTGTGTTGATTAGGGATATATTACATTGTGGGGACCAAATTCCCCCAGAAAACAGCTACTTTGATATTGTGTGGACAATTTTCAGGTCCCAACAAAGACCAGTGAATGCAATCAAAAACCTAAAAAGGCCAAAAGTCTCATATTTTGTTTAGCTACTTATGGTTAGAGTTAGGGCTGGGTAGGGTTAAGATTGTCTTGTTGGGATTAGAGTTTTCCCCACAGAAAAGAATGGAGAGTCCCCACAAATATATAATTACAAACCTGTGTGTGTGTGTTTGTGTGTGTGTGTGTTAGTGTGTGTAATATGTTTCATGTAGACATATAGTTTTTCCTAACCAGTGAGCCACTTTCTCAAGAAAAGTTTAGCAGACTCTCTTTCTCAAACACAAGCTAATGCATTGACTGATACAATACATTATATCCAATACCATCAATGAAGTCACAGGACCTGCTTCACTGTCCTCATATTTTTCCCAGGCCAAACTGTATCCTGTTCCTCATGATGGATGGGGCAGGCATGCAGTCCCGAGTTCTTGACTGTTATGAACCAGCATGACTATGACAGCTGACTGTGGGGATAGAGGGAACAGGGTGGGTGAGAACTGAAGCAGGGGGAGGTCAGCAAAGAGATTAAGGAGGCCTGAAGGGGAGGGAGGAAGGGGAGATTGCTACAAATAGCCAGAGCTGGAGCTACAGCTCCTCACTCTGTTACCCTCCTCAATTCATCCAGCTTAGACCACCAGTCAGCAAGCCGCCACCATGAGCAAATCCTATTCCTCCGCCTCTCAGTCGTCTTCTTCCTACCGCCGCACTTTCGGCTCAGGCATGTCTCCATCCGTAGTGCGTAGCGTCTTCCCTGGCCGTGGCTCATCAGGTGCCTCCCATATGTCATCCCGTGTCTACGAGATGACCAAGACCTCCTCGCCCATCTACTCCAGCTATCGCTCCTCTTCCAGCTTCGGGCTGCCTTCCTCACGCTATGCCGGTCTGGGGGAGACCCTGGACTTCAGTCTTGCCGACGCCATGAACCAGGATTTCCTCGCTACTCGCACCAATGAGAAAGCTGAGCTCCAGCACCTGAATGACCGCTTTGCTAACTACATCGAGAAGGTGCGCTTTCTGGAGCAGCAGAACCAGGCCCTGGTGGTGGAGATCGATCGGCTGCGCAGCCGCGAGCCCACACGCATCGCCGACATATACGAGGAGGAGATGCGGGAGTTGCGCAGGCAGATTGAGGCTCTGACCAATCAGAGATCCCGTGTGGAAGTGGAAAGGGACAACCTGGCAGACGACCTTCAAAAACTCAAACTCAGGTGAGGAGCAGGAGTGAGGGTGCACTAGAGGTGGGAGGAGAGATACACTCAAAAGTGGAAGAAGACAGTGAGCATCAACTCTCAAAAGTCATGTCACCTTTTGCAAAACCAAGAGTATATCAGTGAGAGGCTCCAGAGCCATAATGCGAGATCCCATTATAACCTGATACACATCCCTGCTGTACCATAAACCAGCCCTGACCCTTGCATGTATGTGAGAGCATCCTGGGGCTGTCACAGTATCCTGCGCTGCTGTGTGTTTGAGATTGTTGGTCAATGTAAAGAGTAATACACTCACAGAGCAGGGTGTCATGTAAACCAAATATGAGATGGTGTATGAGGCCAAGCAGCCCACAGCACCACAATCCTACTTAAACTTGCTGAAAGTAGGGTGAAGAAAGGGAAGTAATGAGCTAAGAAAAGGAAGTGTAGGTAAATGTCTTAATTTCATACTCAAGGTTTAATGCAGGACTACTCACAAAACTGTTTATGATTTTAGATTTTTTTTCCAGGAATGATTAAAGACAAACTTAGGCTTAATCCTTAATAATTACAAAATGTATTCAATGGACAGTGGTAAAGCAGACAAAACTGGATACATTCAGTCATCATTCAGAGATAAATGTATGTAGATCTTTGAATGATAAATGTAGGGAAAAACAAAACCTCTCTTATTGTGGGTTACAACTGTTCATGCAGCATGACCCATTACCAGCTCCCATGGCAAAAAGCTATTTTTGTTGTATCTTCTATGATCATTCCCCGCTATGGTTTTCTTTCGTTCTAAAAATACTCCCTGTCACCTTGCCTGTGAGCGTGACAGTTGCACATGTGCCTTTGTTTATCGCTGTATTTGCAGTACTTGCATTTATGTGCAGGTGTTTATCGCTGTATGTGCAATACGTGTATTGATGTGCTGGTGATTATTGCTGGGTGTGCAGTACATGCGTTTATGTGCAGCTGATTACTGCTGTATGTGTAGTGCGTGCGTTTATGCGCAAGTCTTTATTTCTGTATGTGCAGTACGTGTGTTTATGTGCAGGTGTCAGGGAGCATTGCAGTATATCTGTTCCCAATGGTACTTCACCTTATATGTCAGGTATTTTACTGTGGGTTTCATTTGTCCCTCCCTTAATGACATCACTAGATGTGTTTTTGAAGTTTCCAGGTCTGGCAGCACAGTAGTTTCTCTCCTCTACTACCTAATAGAATAGCACAATTCCTGGGGAAATTCGGTAGTTTCCCCCAATCTCATCTGGCCCTCCAAGAGGCACACAGACACTTATACAAGTGAGAGACAGATTGGGGGCCACAGAGCAGGACAGACCAGTATCCAGTGCCCCTGGAGCAATAGGAATTAAGGGCCCAATGGTGACATGACTCTCTGATTTCTGACATGACTCTCTGATTTCAACCAGCAACCTTCTCATCATAGGCACAAAGTCCCAATCCACAGAGTTACACCGTCCCCAAAATGTACTTGCATATGACAAAGCTCAAAGCAACACAAAACCAGTGAACTTTGACAAAATGTTCCACACCTGAACAAGGTCCCAACTAAACTAGCACAGCAATGACTCAAGGGCATATTCCCAAAGCTGTGTTGACCCTCAGTTGTCCTGCGTGTGTTTCTAAAATCAGGCTGTTACCACTTCAATGAAAAACCCATGGCTGCACAACTGATCTTCATCACCATGACAGCACTCAGGACTCACTTCCTATTTGGGAGTTGGCTGCATCTCTGGCCCAAACCCCAGATACTTCCTTCTTCAGGCTCTGGAAAATGTTTGCGCTTGAGTGGCCATAGTGTAAGTCTATAAAAGGAAGCGGCTGAAGTGAATCGAAGTGAGGATGAGGAATAACAGCATTGCTTATCTTACTCTCTCTGCCTTGCTCTCTTATTCTCTACCAAAGAAAGGGAAACAGAAGACTTAATAGTGACAGAATATAATGATTATAAATGCTGATGTGTTTCTGGGAAGTAGATTTGCAGGCTGTTTCATTGCAAAAGCTCCATACACTATTGTTGTTATAAGAGATAGGTTTTAAAACATGAGTAATATAAAGCAGATCAGTGGTATATCTTGGCACAGGCAACCTAGGTATCTTCTGAGCCCCCGTAGGTGCCGGCGGTGAAGCTCGCCTTGTCCACATGGGCTTCGACCCGCACTGAAACAGATGATAGCCGGTGCCACAGAAAGGTGATCAGAGACAAGGTATAGAGGAAGACACCTTTATACTGTCCACTGTGACCAGGGGATATAATTAGCATGACTGCACTATAGAGAAAGATGGGCCAGATGGTCAGGGAATCTGATCCGTCTGCTGAATAAACGCCTCCTGACTGTAGACACCTGATCGGTTGTTGGGTGCTGGTGGGAGATACACGGCTCCACAGTATCACTCCAATTCTCCAGTGACAGAGGGTGACTGGTGGGGTGAGAAAGCAATGCTGCTGCCCATGCTAACCACGTTCTTAGCAGCACACAGGAGCAGCTCTGGATCTGCAATGCAGATTTGTGAAGAGACTGGCTTCAGAATGGACTCATAAACGTCATATTTATTGACTGAAGCTGCCTTTATTTTCTTCCCAATGATCTGAAGGTTGCAGGAGGAGATCCATCTGAAAGAGGAGGCAGAGAGTAATCTAGCTGCCTTTAGAGCGGTAAGGTCCAAGATGTTGGTACTATAAGGATTTTTAACTATATGAATATAATAGATAATTTATATAAATACCATTTACACTATCAAGTACCTCAGTTAGTGATTTCTCCATGTTCTTATACTATAATAAACATAACACACAAGTAAAACAAAGAAAATACATTCAGTGCTCTAATAATCTAGATAATCTTACACATTCACCTCTGGTAGGATGTAGATGCTGCCACACTGGCCAGGCTGGACCTGGAGAGGCGCATTGAGACTCTGCAGGAGGAAATCACCTTCCTCAAGAAGATCCATGAAGAGGTTAGATGCCTGTCTGTCCTATATATGCTCCTTACGATGTTTTCTGAACTGCCAATCTACCTGTCAGTCTAAAGACAAGTGTCTATCATCCATCCATCAATCCAAATATCCATCTTCAATCCATTTATTCAGAGAAGTCAGCTCACCGAATTGCATGGCTCTGGATTGAGGGAGGAAATCCTTATGCTATGTAGAGGCAGGAATTAAACCCCATAATGCTGGGGATGTGAAACAGCAGTACTGTTATGGATTTGAGCATAAATATACAGGCAAACACACACAAATGGAAGCACATTTGATTGACTCTGTTACTGAAGGTAATACAGCCACAAATCCTGTATCATCTGAGAACTTCTGCAGTTGATAAAAGTCAATGTTGTACCAAATGTTTAAGGTGTACACAGATTCTATTGAACGGAATGTGTTAGAAAATTGGTTTACATGGTTCTGCCATCATTGTCAATCTGGGAGTACACAGACAAAAATACACACACAAATAGCCTAGTTAGAAAATAAGCATGAGGGCGAGATCCTATTCGTCTCTCAGGCTTCAGTTTATTTTCTTTTTTGCTGTTTGCTCACTGTCTGTTTAAAGGAGCAGTGAGACAGCACCAGGCACATGTAGGGCTATAATTAAATGCTGAGGGAGCAGCACATAGTTGTGGGATGATGGACAAAATGCTCATTTGCCGCTGTTACGCTCTACTTGTGTAGATGAACGCTCCACTTACACTGATAGTTTAAATAGAATAAACCCACTTCCATCTGTGCTCACCACCTCGGGGGGGGGGGGGGGGGGTGCTTTTTTTCTGACACTGAACCTGATAAATAATAGATGTGTCTAGACACTAGAAATCAGCAGGCTCACACCTAACTCTCTCTCTGCAGGAGATCCGTGAGCTGCAGGCCCAAATGCAGGAGACGCAGGTCCAGATCCAGATGGACATGTCCAAGCCAGACCTGACAGCAGCCCTCCGGGACATCCGGGCCCAGTATGAGGGCATCGCTGCCAAGAACATCGCAGAGGCTGAGGAGTGGTACAAGTCCAAGGTGTGAGAGGAACAGAAATGGCTGCATGCAAAAGAAAGCGTGCAAAATAAACGTGGTGAAGTCAGAGCGTGATCGAGTATTCGCTTGGAATGGGCCTTATCACTGCAGATGTGTGACCGGCATCAACGCGACACAAGCTTCTCGCCTGTGTGCATGATTGATAGAGTGAAAGCATGCAAATACAGTGGATCTGCATCTCACACAAGTGGAACAATAAATCACTTTCCCCCCTTAGGTTTCGGATCTAAACCAGGCTGTCACCAAGAACAATGACGCTCTGAGGCAGGCCAAACAGGAGTGTATGGAGTTCCGCCACCAGATCCAGTCCTACACCTGTGAGATCGATTCTCTCAAGGGCACCGTAAGTTTCCTATGAGTCTCCAGTCACCAAACCCTAACCCTGGCCCTCTCCTGCCTGCCCTCTCCCCCATTCACTTTTAATGAGTAGTTGCTACTTTCCCTCCTTCCCACTCCATCCCTGGTCCTCTGATCTTCCCGCCTCTGATTCCTCCCCACCAGAATGAGTCTCTGATGAGGCAGATGCGGGAGATGGAGGACCGCATGGGCCGCGAGTCCGGCGGATACCAGGACACGATCGCTAGGCTGGAGGCTGAGATCGCCAACATGAAGGATGAGATGGCCAGGCACCTGCGGGAGTACCAGGATCTGCTTAATGTCAAGATGGCTCTGGATGTGGAGATCGCCACCTACAGGAAGCTGCTGGAGGGAGAGGAGAGCAGGTGAGACAGTAGTTAGGAGGTCAGATGCGACTAACAGTACCAAATCTGCTGCTTTAAAAGCTGCCTATCAGATGTACATGCAATACTGTACAGAAGCATATGACATGGATGATGGAGGAAAGAATGGGTGATTTATTAGGGATGTTTTTTTTCCTTTTTTGTGGTAACATGGATGGGGCAGCATTAGTATAGCAATAACAAGTGAAAACAAAAGCAAAGCTGGCACATGGAGAATAACTAAAGAGAAAATTAATCATTCTGCACACTGGTGCAAAAATCAGGGACAACAATTGTAGGTGCAGAGATTAGGATGAGTGTCCAATTCCAGGGACTCAATCCTTCAAAGGACGCAGTCTATAAAGGTGAACCCTTCTTAGGCTGCATTCTTCGAAAATCGAACAGAAAGCGTTGTCAGATGGGACGGTCTGGCCTACGGATAATTTCCTATTTGCCTCACCAGCTGTTCCCACCCTTAGCCTTGAGTCACGAAGCACCGCTCCAATCTTATAGCCGGGACACACCCACGTTACCTCTGTGCAATGAATCTTAGGATATGCTGGGCAACGAAGGACCCATCGGGTGGAGCCTCATGACTTGGCAAAAGAAGGACGCATTATTAGACTGCATTTGAAGGAGCCTTCGAAATGGGGCAGCCTGGTCGCACTGCTGTAATGAATTCAAGTCTACAGCCCTAGAAGGATGCAGCCCCTGAATTCGGACACAGCCAGGTCGTGGGCAGCTTCACAGGGGGGTTAGAGAGAAAAGAAGCCAAATAATTATACTGCTACATATGAAATGGGGGGGGGGGGGGCTGAACTAAAGTTACTGATGCCCCCAATACATTGTCCTCAGTATCATAGCAAAAACATGACTATTTTACCTGTTCACCTGATACATGTACTATTTCCCACATTTATTTGACGCATCTGTATGTTGATCCATCGTAACGCTGCTTCACACTTTGCTTCTCTGTTATCTCCAGGATTGCTATCCCCATGCATGCCTACTCCACAGTGAGCTTCCGAGGTGAGCCCATGTACACCGTACAGAAATGAACCTTCATCCTAAAAATGTTCATGCATACGCACCATCTCACATTCGATTTCATTCAATGAGGGAGCTTTAAGAAAGAAAGCCTTTTAGAAAGACGCAGACATAACCATCCAGAGTGGACACTAAACCCAATGCCCGAGATTACACACCCCTGTGAAATATTGCCATGCCCACTAATAATTCCATAACACTTTAGAATCGCACAGGTTCACTAGCTTTACGGACACATTTCCCATGTGCCCCAGTATCCCCCAAATTGCTGAAAAGTGTTACTTAACATCCAGAACAGTATATTTCACTTTCAAATAAATGATAAATGAAGTATAACTGCAGTAATAAGTGATAATATAGGTTATAAACATTTTGGATGCAATTTCGGTCATTAATGATATAAAAATCTAATCAAGCAGATTTACCATACACATAATCGGGCTCTTAGGCAAGCAAATAGGTTTGGCGGTGCCTCCTTAATTCTACGTGTGTCCCAGTACATCCTTCGGTAATCAAGTCAAATTTTTCTTTGCTGTGTGGATCATATCGCCACCAGAGGTCGCCATTTAAAAGCTTATTACCTAATTGGCTTTCTGCTCCTTCCGTAAAGCAGGGGCGCTCAGTCCTGATCTTCAAGTCGCAAGGTCTGCAGATTTCAGCTGAGCTCCTAATTACCGAAGCTGAGCTGTTGCCTGAATGAATCATTCATTTTTAACAGCAAAAAACAAATACAAAGATTTACTGTCATCTCACACCACTTGCCCCGGTTAGGTTTAATCAATCAGGTTCCTTCCCTGAGTCATTTATAGCTTAATGGTTCGAGAAAGAATATAAACTCATTAGGCGTAATTGTCTAACCGGGAAATTTACTGAAGTCTGGTTTAGGATTATTAAAAATGTTGCATCTCCTCAATTAACTTATATGCTTGTATAGATTTATTTATTGAATAGTTCAATCTAAGCAAAAAAAAAAATCTAGCAGAGAGTTTTGCAATCCCTCCTGTCATAATGAAACAGTAATCAGACGCGCAAAGGCGAGTATTTTATGCTGGGAGTCACTTGATCATCAAGTATGTTATAAGCTAAATAGCTACAGTAATTTCTGCATTTCTTTATATTTTGCTTTTTGGACACCTGTCCCTGTAGAGACCAGTCCTGAGCAGCGCTCATCTGAGCTCCATTCCAAGAAAACAGTTCTGATAAAGACCATCGAGACCCGCGATGGCGAGGTGAGTCCTCTACTCAGTCTGCCTCACTGCTGCACTCTCACTTTCATCCTGCCAGGAGACATGTGGCAGCAGCTTTCTGCTCAAAATACATCGTTAAACCCAGAAGGATCCCTTTTAGGCAAAGACTTAGAGTGTGATGTTTCATGGAAATCACCCACAATCTCAGGCACCCCTAAGCCAACTGTACAGCAGAAAGAGAAAAGGGTTAATGGTGAGGTAACTGCTCCAGAAAATGTCACAGTGCACAACGTAGGAAACCAGCAGCAGTACAGATAGTTGGCAAGATAAAAAAAGTCATGAGAAAATAATGGCGGTAGCCTACTGTGTAAAACTCACTATGGTCTTCACTGGTTTATTTTGACTCAGGCTAGGTTCAGATAGAAGATGGGGGCCCGTAGACTCGTTGTGTAAGTTCTGTTAACTTCAACCCGTGTGTACCCCATCCTATTCCGGTACTTACTGTTCCACTCCCCCACCGTTTGTGGACTTTTCGAGTAACACCAAATCCCACGGTGAATTCTAAAGAGTTCTTAACCCTACCGGAGAGCTGATACAGTGTGTGTGCAGATCCACTGCTTCAATGAAGCACCCATGTGCTCCAGAAAACCTGCGCCCATGACTGCAGAGCTATTCTCGGCAGTGCCACTTGGTAGATCAGCAGTTTTGTGCCCAGAATACTTCCTTAGAGCCTGTAAACAAGCAGCTTGCACCCAGCATTTCAGCTCTCTGCACTCTATCGACTCATTTAGGCCTGACTTGTGGGGAAACAAGACTTCCTATTGTTCTATTCTGAGTCCTAATCTGAGGTAGATTGTAGAGAGGCTATTAGATCTGACAACGCCATGATGGATGAAGGCGGGAGAACAGAGGATGGCATGCACCATCAGGTCCTTTCAAAAGCTGATTCTCTGGCTGTGGGTTTGTTCGTTGTTCTGTTGAAGCATTCAGCTATCCATGTATTCTGCCTGATGGTCTCTCTATCTCCTGCTCTCATCAGGTTTAGACCCAACTAACCGCTTTGCTTTCATTTGCAGGTCGTCAGTGAATCCACACAGCACCAACAGGATATTATGTGAGGCAGGGACGCAAGAAACAGAAAAAAGCAAAATAAACTGAGCATCCATTTTCCAAAATGGTCTTTATTTAACAGGAAAAGCATGCAACCTTTAGTGCACATATGTAAATCACTGTCATAAAATCATCACTTCGTATCAGTAACAGCAAGTAAAGAACAGGAAATATGACCAAAGAAAGTCACAGCTGAATGTGCTACTGCTTGTATGTGTGTTGAACTCTTAGAATATTTAATATCTTTCAATATTTAAAATCTCTAATAAATATTTAGTCTTCAGATAACCTAGTTGTGTAGATTTTATATCTGTTTAACTCTAAGATACTATGTTACACTACATAAAATCTATTTTTTTTCTGCACACAAATGCAAGTGTAAAGTGGATTATTGGCTAGATTCTAAGTGTTTGTTGTTTCAGCCTCAAGGCAGAATGCCTGTCTTTAGCTGAGGAGTGTCTAACAAGAATGTCTCATGCTAACTTAGTCACGTGCGGCTAACTAAGCTTTCGGTGCAGAGCAAGAAGCCGCCAACACTGATCCAGCTTTGAAAGACAGTGAGATGAACTATGAGTCCTGACATCTCCTCCATCCTGTTCTGCATGCCACCTTAACGACCACCCTGCAGTGCATAACTCTTCATCATTACCTCAGAAGAAAGCTGTTGCCAGACGCACTCCTTTGATAGTACGTTAATATTTATCTCCTCTTACATTCCAGAGGTGAAGCTCTACTTCTGTTGCCTAAGATGTCCACTGTGCTTTACAGCAGGTTTAGGATGGAGGACACAACAGGGCCCCATGTTAACACGGCATATTACTCTGCTATGCCTCCCAACATACTGGCTATAAGAATGAATACAGAAGAGCTGGGGCTTATATTTACGGCACATACCCCTGAGTGTGTGCCTGTCACAAGCGCAATTTATTGTTTGATAGCCAAGATTCTGATTGTGCTCAAGGAGGGCTGTTGTGTAGGGCTGGTGGGCAAAGATTGTTCTGGGAATGTGAGACTATTGAGGGAAAAGTTATAGATCTTTGAGGCATATGAGATTTGGTGTGTTCTGAGGAAAATAAAATGAAATGTAATATTTAACTGACCAATGAGAGCTAGGACAGGAAATTGTGGTTCCCAGTAAATAATAAACACAGACATTGCTATTTATCATCTGATTATGTTGCTGTCTATGTGTCTTTGTTCTAAGAAAATGGGGAAGGGGTCAGATTCCTTGAGGAAAACAGGAAAATGTCAGGAATATTATCCAATGATAGAAACAGTGCAGGATATATCTAGCATAATTTGCTTCATTTTTCCAAACATACACCCTCCTATAATTTTAAAAAGCTATGAGCATTATGTCTAATTTATTCTCTCGATAATACAACCTTCTCATATAAAATATGGCTATATAAATGTAAATTTCCATAATGAACTTCACAAAATTCCTTTCAAATAGCACAGAGCGTCTTTTGCTAGGTGTACAGCTGAAGTGAATTATACAGTACAGGTCCATTTTTACACACAGGCACAGTTACTGTTTCTAAGGATGCGTCACTTTCCTACTGAAAGGCCAGCAGTGTGGCCAGTCATCACGGCAGGACCGTGTGGGAGCATCGGGTGTATTTCTGAAACTCTCTACAAGCAGGCAAAGGGTCCAAATCAGTTAGTGGAAAAAGAAGGCAAGCAAATCCGAACTGTGATCTATCACCATAGTCCAAAGACATGAGGTTAGAAAGCCGATCTCGGGAATGCTGAGCAAATAAATAAATCTGAATCCAATACCAAGACAAAGAGCATGAAAACCAGGAGCCTGTATCACGAAGCCAGATCTCTTGCTTAGCTGGGTAATTTGTCAGATTTAAGGTACCCCAGTTTAAATGGACTTTATCTTCATTCACTTACATTTAGCCCAGACTACCTTAAATCCGACAAGTTATCAGGCTCTGCAAGAAATCTAGGTTTGCAATACAAGCCCCAGAAAAGCAAGCAGAAATTATACACAAATCCATTTATCATCACAATTCATTAGTATTCAGGTGAGGTGGTGTGTTTCAACGGCTGTTTTGCTTGATGCTGGCATGATACAAATACAGATAATTTAAAAAAACACATTTAGGCCTTACAATAATCATAACAGTGGGTTTGGTAGTAAAACCTTTTTAAATGATTTTTTAATCAACTTAAGTGAAAATGGATATAGCCAATGAACCACTTGAATTACAGAATATCTGCAAAATAATTAGTTAATTATCCCTCTAGTTTCCTTAAGTGCTTTTGGAGCACAGGGTGTGGTCTGTCTGAAGGCTGTCGCAGGAAGCATGGTTGGGGAAACCCTGGCCGTGATGCCAGGACACACACTTTGGGGCGATTTGGAAAACACCAATGCACATGTTTGTAAAAGGAATACAGGATGCAAACTTTACATCCAACTCGATGCAAACTTCACATCCATATTTCTTAATTTTAGTAGTTCAGTTGGCTATTCTTACCCACATCTGATTAGTTTTTTGATTGGCTTTAGCTTCACTCACACCTGAGGCAAACTCTGGATGGAATGCCAGTCCTTCTCAAGACATAGACACAAACAATGGATGATTCTGAGATGCCAGTTAACCGAAAATGCATGGCTTTGGTCTGACTGAGGTAACCCACCTGACATGGTGAGAACAGGCAAACTCCACAGACACCAAAAAACAGGTGAGATGCACAATTTCCATTTCACTGCAGTTAGGTGTGTGCCCCACAGTGGACCATACAGGGTCTAGCCCTACATTGTGTTCTGAGTCATGTAGGCCAGGCCCAGCAGCTAGAGTATGGTTATGCAGAGCCAGGCATTGCAATGAATCAACTTTTATCCTTTCACAATGTATGCCAGTTTGTGCTTTTCTTGTACATTTTTACAAGCACAGTTTAATTCAAAAATTAGGTCATATATTGTACCTGCAAAAACAAAACTAATCTAGCAGTTTACATGTCTTTCTAAACAATGATAGGTTTTAGCAAAATGGTGGGATATGATAAGAGGAACGAGTTATCCATATTAGTCATTTTGTAGCTGTTTTATAGAGTCTGAGGAGAACAGTGCCTTTGTCTTCCTATCTGAGCTACTTTTGTAAGGCCTGTAGTTTCATATCATCAGTCTCAAAGCCATGGCTTGAAATACATTCTTCGGTAGCTCTATCTGTAAATCTCCTGAGATTAAATTAGGACACTGTACAACCAGCAATCCCTTATTCTTCCAAAGCTACATTGGAACTTTAGTTTTAATAACAGTCATGTTTTTGGGCTGCAGGACCTGTGGTATTGTAGGTGGATGATAGACTGGGATAACATCCAAAATGGTCAGAATGCTACAGTCACAATCTGTCCACATGACGATGTGGGTGTCCTTCAGCTAAGAAGCAGTTTTATAAAGACATGTTCTATCATTCCCCTTTAGAGAGGACTAAAAGAAAGAATTCCTGCATTTATAAAAAAAATAGTGTGAATGTGCAGATTAGGAGACAAGTGAAAGGTGAATTACCACTGAGAGACCAGCGACAAAAGTCAAAGACTGGTGGCTCACTTGAAGCATTCAACATAGATCATCAAGGTCGAATGTACCAAAAGTAATCTGAACAGTATGGCATGTGGCCCTGTAGCATGGCGACCAAATATTTATATTTTATTCTGTAGCTCATGCTGTTTTCTATCCATTTATACAGCTGGATATTTTAGTGAAGCAGTAAAATCATGTTAGAGGTAAAACACCTTGCTTTAGAGCAGTCTTTCTCAACCCAGTCCTCCCACAGTAGGGAGCTGGAAGGAAGCAAAAATGTAGACTGCTGTAGGGTCAGAGGACCAGGTCGAGGAACACTGCCTTCGAGTGTTACAGCAATCCCTTCAGAGCACTGCCTTCGAGTGCTACAGCAATCCCTTCGGAACACTACCTTCGAGTGTTACAGCAATCCCTTCGGACTCTCTTGGGGTCAGAGGACCAGGTCGAGGAACACTGCCTTCGAGTGTTACAACAATCCCTGCAGACTCTCTTGGGGTCAGAGGACCAGGTCGAGGAACACTGCCTTCGAGTGTTACAGCAATCCCTTCGGAACACTGCCTTCGAGTGTTACAACAATCCCTGCAGACTCTCTTGGGGTCAGAGGACCAGGTCGAGGAACACTGCCTTCAAGTGTTACAGCAATCCGCAATCCCTTCGGAACACTGCCTTCGAGTGTTACAGCAATCCCTTCAGAACCCTGCCTTCGAGTGTTACAGCAATCCCTTCGGAACACTGCCTTCGAGTGTTACAACAATCCCTGCAGACTCTCTTGGG
>JAODJW010000001.1:33572682-33587150 GCA_026777045.1 Hyperopisus bebe | reverse complement strand
CTGCCTTCGAGTGTTACAGCAATCCCTTCGGAACACTGCCTTCGAGTGTTACAACAATCCCTGCAGACTCTCTTGGGGTCAGAGGACCAGGTCGAGAAACACTGCCTTCGAGTATTACAGCAATTCCTTTGGAACACTGCCTTCGAGTGTTACAACAATCCCTGCGGACTCTCTTGGGGTCAGAGGATGACGGTCACAAGATACAAGACAGAGACTTTTGGATGTCACAAAAATACATAAACTTTGTGTGACTAGGCACATTTGCAAATTGGGGACAGCCTGAATAATTTGCTCGCACATTTAATTACTAACCTCTATTATAAAACTTAGATAGCGGAGTAAATTGGGCAGGGATAGAGAGGTCAGCTGTCTAGGGACTTTAGATGACTCCCTAGCTATTTATATTTGAAGTTTTAGCTTAGTTTACTTAATCATGTATTCACAAAGTACCTTTTGTATGCTAAAGCAGAATGGGACACAATTTCACCTATCCAAAAGAACTATCATTATAGTATTCTGCATTAATAAATTACAAGGGTATTTGATGGTTTGAATTTTGAGAATAAAAAAACAGAAATTACTAGGGTCATTTCTCTCGTGTTTTAATGCATTATATTTGTTTTATCGTGTTCAGAGAACGCATTAAACAACAGGCCACCATCATTGTATCTCCTCCTCCTCCTGACAACCTTAGAAGGTAGTCCCCAAGATCTGTGAGGAGGACAGAGCACCATTTGACCTGCAGACTGCAACATCCAGGAGGTCTGTGTTCCACACCTGCCTGTAGCCAGCACTGACAGCCAGCTCACGCCAGACACCAGAGAATACGCCTGCATTTCATTCCCGAATTACCATGGAGCAATAGCACTCTGCATGGTACAGTTTACTCCCTGTGCTATGGCTCACATATCTATTTTGGGTAAGCATTAGGTTTATGATTCTTTTGTTGTAACTTAAATTTTAATTTTTCAAACAATACATACAAATAAGTCAACAAAAACAAGTAACCGTACCAGTGCCATACATGAATCGAGTACACAACTCTAAACATTACATTTCCGTATCCGCAATGGTGTCTCCGTGAAGGGAATTATATGTGGTCCACTTGGTCCATTTTTCCACAAAAACCGTTTGTTGAATCCTTACTTTGTGTGTCTTTGTGACGTCTTTCAAGTTTAAATATCTCCTTTACAGTGTCCTTCCAGTCATCCACGGTAGGAGGCTCCTCTTTACACCTCCTGGTGATTGACTTTTTAGCCACTGCTAGTAAAATTTTCACCAAGTATATGTCATTGCCAGAAACCTCCTATGTTTTCAAATTTCCCAAATATAACTATTCAAAGTCTTAGGCAAATTATATCCTAGTGTTCTCCTCAACTGTGACCATACATCCTCCCAAAAATGTTTAATTTTACTACATTTCCAAAAATATATGCGCATGATCAGCATTAGGTTTATGATTCTTAATACTTGTTGGTATCCTGGCCTGGAGTTCTGGCTAGGATTTGTGGGTTACATCTTGGACCTGTAGATGCTTCCTGTGAGAATAACTTTACGTCATGCACCTGGCTTGTTGGATTTGCTCGTTACACAGAGTGTTATTCTGCAAGCGTGTTCTGACTGATTCAGCTTTCAATCATGCTCTTTCCAGATGCATCTCTGACCCCTCATTTCAATATATTTGCTTATGAAATCCAGGGATACATTAGATCCACCTGCCACATGAAAAATGCACATTGACTCAAATATGATACAAATAGGACAGTTATAAACAAATGCAAGGTGTAAAATCACATTTTTTATTGGTTCCATACAAAGACACATTTTAGTACAACAGCAATAAATTAAATAATTTAAAAAAACGTGTTCATATGTTCAGACCTCCATGGTTCCAATCATTGAGCTGTTTCAGCAGCACTATTTCAGAGCAGAGAGGTATACATGAATCAAAAATCAATTTAAATAAGGATCATAGTTTTACAAGAACCCAAATCTACAGAACTATAAGCATTAACACCTCATACATTCATACTCATTAATCAATGCAAAAGTGGAAAAAAACCCTAACTGAAATTTCAGTGTAACAGTGACATCAAGAGTACAGCACAATGTATACATACAATAAAGGTTAGCGCTTTACAAAATACTGAAAGCCCGAGTGAGGACTGCTGCTCGCCCCTTACAAATCAGGGACGGCCACTCAAACCTTCCAGATAAAAAGATAGGATCACACTAGAACAACATGGTCATGCACTTTTCCTGGAAGGTCTCATAAGGAACCACGGAACTGGGAGGGGCTGCCTCCATGTTTCAGTCCCTACCTCTCCGCCCATTGCCACAATGTGTCTCTTCAACCGTCTATTATATACAGAAAGATACACATGTAAACTGTCACCTATACACATAACTTTCAAGTGTCTTTTAGTGGACTTTTTGCCAGTTAGGCAGCCAGGGAATCCCAAGCCTCGGGTACAGGCAGAGCCTTCAGTGCATTGTGCTTGGTGGTCATTACCCCAGTTCACTATACTGGGTTCTGTTGGACAGGGGACCACTGAGCCCACTGCAGCCAAAACGATTCTGCCTTAATCAGACTGCTGCCTTATTATTCTAAGACCTTTCTGTGCCTATTTTAGCAACAACAAAAACACACACACAGGCCCTTCCCTGAACTCCAGACTTTCCCCACAAGCCTTTGGGAAGGAATTCCTGAGATCAGTTTCGGCTGGCTTCTGGTTTAGTGGGATTTGCAAAAATTTCTTTCCCTTCAGTTGGCAGAGACAAGGGCCGGAAAAAAGGACCGGACTCAGGTTACATGAGGCCCGAGAGGAGAGGCTTCAGACAGCAAGAACACGGCAGTCACAAGGGGACAGCATGGCTGAAAGCGGCACGTCATAGAGGTTAATGCTGTGTTATACCAAGCCTGGGGCACAAACACAATACTGTTCCCCAAAGTGCCTTTTAATAGTTCTAGTGTAAAAATTGACCAGCTCTTTGCTGTGTACACAGGAGCCTGGCACAACTCACAAAGACTTCAGAGCTTAATGGAGAGTGACTTCTCATAATCTGAAATCATCACCTTCAGTAGATGTTAGTATTACAAAAATTCCTCCCTTAAGAGGAACTGGAATGAAATGTGAAAATCGTAAGAAAATGTAGTATCTTTCAAGGTTAAGAAGATGACGGAATGCTGTCATTTTGGTCGTGGTTCAGGTTCTCTCTGGACATTAAGGTACCCAGAGGACTAAAGGAACAGGGAGCTGCCTCATGCAGAGCCCAGGGGAATCAAGGGCTCCAGACTTTTACAGCTGGGGCCCATATTTACTAAGCTATCGGCTTATTTCAATAGGTAATAGACATATTGAGTTTACTTTAAAAACATTCTGACCAATAACATTTCAAGCTCAGTTAAAGTGGCAGTTACTACTTGGTTTACAGATATGGGCAATATGTGGACAATTTTTTTTCTTCATGGCACCCAACAGTTTAATTTGCATTACCTTTACATATGTTAATTTCCACATCATTTACATTCAAATGCATATGCATGCTTACAGACAGCTAGTAATGAAATCACTTCCTTTATGAAATATGACACATACATATAGCATTGCAGAGCCATTATTCTGCCATGTCTAAACCATGGGAAATGCCTAGTAAATATGGGCCTTTGGGGTGACGGGGTCCGGGGGAGGCTTTGCTCTGGACATTCGGCTAGCAAAGAATCTGACCGTGACCTTAGACCCAACAGGGCACGGCCGGAAAGAGGGGCGGGGCTTTCCTCCGCTTCTCATGCGGTGCCAGAAGAATATCAGTGCGGCCACGACGCCGGCCCACTCCTGCAGGGCTACCTACACCCTCACTGCAGGGCTACACCCTCACTGCCGGGCCCCCGGAGGCAGTCAGGGGCACCGTGGAGCCATAATCATAGTCCAGGTCCATGGTGGTGTGAGGCCCCCCCGTGAGCCGACCACGAGGGTATCTCCGCCTGTCCACCTGCCTGTCCTGAAAACTCTGGATGTAACTCTGCGACAAAAACAGATACAGAGATGCACGTTTCAAACGCAGTCAAATAATTAAACATGCTTTACTCTTCACTATACATTTCATAAAGGAAGCTGATTATTTTATAACGTAGCTAAAACCAATACATCAGTTTTCCAACTGCTTACCCAGTACAGGACTTGGCAGCTTTTAATGGTTTATTAATTATTTTAGCAAATAATTAGCAAAGAGAGAAATTTTTTTTTGTTTAAAAAACTGCTAAGAAACATTATGATGGGTCCATGCTAGACTATTACCAGTAACGGCCAGGAATACTTACTTACTACAGCACCATGCCCCCTGGTTGCCTAAGAAACCAACATTTTTGTTTGTTCTTAAACAGATTGGATGTCGGCCTCACCGGTGAAAGCACATCACCATCGAAGCGGCGAATGGGGTTGGGCTTCCTGCGGTAGGCGGGGTCTGCGGCGAGCGGCTTGGCCGGGTGTGTGTGCGTGGCATGGGGCTGCGGTTCCTGCTGTTGTTGCTGTTGCTGTTGCTGCTGCTGCTGCTGTTTCTTCTTCTTCCTCTTCCTCCTCTCCCTCCGCTCCTCCTTCTGACGTATCCGCATCAGCTGAATTCGACGCTGCTGCCGGCTGATGATCACTAACGGGACGGCAAGATGCCCTTAGTGCTAGCAAGCAGTGTTGGTGACACACACACTCAGGTCTGTATTGATATTTTGTGTGGGACTCTCCATTCATTTCTATGAACATAACCCTACTCCCAACAATGACAACCTCAACCCCTACCCAGCCCTAACCTTAACCATAAGTAACCAAATAACACACTAGACTTCTGGCATTTTTCTGTTTTTGACTGCACTCACAGATTTATATAAAACTGAGTTTCCCCTTGTAGGAACAGAAAAATGTCCCCACACGGTCAAAATAACAGGTAATCACATTGTTTGGATATGGGGTCCCCACAATGTAATATATACATGACCACCCCCCTCCCACACACACACACACACACACACACACACACACACAATTATTATGGACACCAGCTGTTACTGTCACACTTGTAGACACACATATTCACACACAAACACTTTGGCTGATGGTGTATCAAAGTTCAGCACCACATAGACACTTTATAGTTTCATAACCAAAGTTCTGAAAATTAAACCCTGAATCAGGTTGCTCTGTGTGGAAGGTCTCACACTGCATATGAACAGACTTGCTGTTCTCTGAATCCACCAAAACTTCAATAACTTTGCACGTAACGAGAAGCAGCTGCATGTTTCTGAAGTAAAGACTTTTTTTGTTACCCTATCAAAGACTCCTCTCTTCTTTCTAGTTTGGTTCAACATATTCAAAATTCATATTCAATATTCAACATTCTCTTTCCTTTGCGCAATGAAAGTGAGTTGCGTAGCATATCAGCATAGAAGGGACAGTATCACTGTTACCTGAACAGCCCTGTGCTGAATAAGTGTATTGAAGGTGGACGGATGGACGATCACCGCTAAGCTTTGCTCAAACAAGCTGTGACAGCTTCTCGGGCACATTTGTAGTTGCCACTGCATGAAACGCTAGACAGAGTGAAAGCTTTGCCTTCTCTGACACACAAGACAGCCCTAGAAAGCTGCCTGACACACTTCCTCTTTCATTCTCATTATATTTAAGGTGTCCCATAATAGCACCGACTGCAAGAGACGGTTCCGCGGCTTGTTTTGATGACTTCCACTGCCCCCTCTGTTGCATCATCAGAACTTTTAATCCAGTGATGGCAGTGAGTGTCGCCATGGCGACGGCCTTATGGCAGCTGCTTTGTGCTCGCTCTTTGAACCGCGGGCTTCTGTTACACAGTGGGGCATGATGGGAGTGTTCATCTCACACCGAGAGAGTAAGTTGGAGAGTAAGTTGCTCATGTCACACACCGAAACAGTCCTTCAAAACTCCACTTAGTATCCACATAGACACCACTCTGCAAGTGATCTCACAGAAATGTAGGTCTTAATCCACATCACTAATAGCTGCTTTTTCCCCCCCAATATAACTTTGCAGCTTGATCAAATTAATAATCAAGAGTTTACAAACGCAGACTTACCCTCTGTGTGAGAGTACCCCTCCCCAGTGACTTTCCACTGGATCACGATGCCCAGCACTGTGAGGACTGGCCATACCCCCAGGATGACCCAGGTGAACCAGCACACGGGCCGTGCCGGGGCCACCTTGATCCGCTCGTAGACGTGGTGCACCAGCGCGAAGAGTTCGGCGAAGTAGTCAACGGTGACGGTGATGACAGCGGAACCGAAGACGGCGGTGGAGAGGGTGGTGAAGCAGCGTTCCCAGCGGAGCGCCAGCACGGCGAAGAGCATGCCGGAGCCCAGGAGCATGCCCAGCGGCACCCAGACCGTGCGCGGGTGGTAGAACTCCTCCATGGTCAACAGTGCCGCCACCGCCACCAGCAGCCCCAGCAGCAGACCCACCATGAAGAGGCCGACGCTGCGCACCAGCATTGTGACTAGGCCACAGAGCACGCCGATGCCCAGCCCGATGCCCGCGCTGGCCTCCGCGTTCAGCTGCGTGTCCAGCACACGCTCCTTGTAGCACAGCATGAAGATGACGACGGAGCCGAACATCAGGCCCGTGAGGAACATCACCGCCTTGAAGCAGCGGTAGCCTTGCGGGAGGAAAAGCAGCCAGAACAGGAGGAGGATGTGGAGAGGAACAGAGGGGGTAGAAAGGGAAAAGAAGTAGGGGGAAAGACAGGAAGGGGAAGCCAGGGAGAGGAAAACAATGTTCATGAGCTGGTGGAAACTGCTGCATGAAGATAGAGAACTATGCAGCCACACCAGAATGCAAAATCTACCCAAGGTGAGAATTTTTTTATAGCTTATTTAAGATTCAAAATTAAGATTCTCATCCAGTGCCAGAGTCCAATGAGGGTTAAAAATAGGCTGAGGTAGATTGTAAAGGCACCATTTGGTTTGGTCCAGCCGAATAGTGCACAGCCCCTCGTGACCCAGAGGCACCCCCCCTCCCACACACACACACACACCACATCCCCCCACCCCCAAGAAGGCAGAGCTTACCAAAGAAGCAGTAGATCATGCCAAAGAGGCAGCACATGGAGCAGACGACCGAAGGCACGATCTCGTAGCGCCGCTCGATCCGCTCCTCGCAGCTATAGAACCGCTCAGGGCTGCTGTCCCGTGCTGGGGGGGCCAGCTTGAAGGCCAGTGTCTGCAACGTGGACGTCATGGCAACGCGAGCTCAGCGGCTGAGGTTGGGGGGGGATGATTAGGGTGGGACCAGATGGGGCCAATTAGGAAGCACTTCCCATTCACACAGGTCTCCTGTGGAGACAAAGAGCAGAAGGTAGGATTGGCAAACACCCTCTACCTACATCCTCATTAACTTCCACAGGCACCAGCTGAACAAATATTAAAAAGGGATGTTTGGGGGGGAAAAAAAAAAAAACTTGCCCCTCTCTTGCCCTCCTGCCACTGTATCAGTAGATTTTTAATCTTTCCTTCACGACAGCCCTTCCTAACCTCCGTTGGCAGACTGTCGGCGGTTCAGGTATGTAAGATGTCATCCAGTAACCTTCCTGAAAAAGCCACAAGTTACACGTTAGTCTCTGCCTGCCAGGTTTTTCTTACATGCCATCTTATCTGTCTTTATCCACACACTGTATTTCCAGTGAACCATCACTGGATCTGCAAGTGCACGATTAATGGACGCGTTATAATGACCAGTAACTCCAAACTCAACGAAAGGTGCTGCTGGTCCACAACTGTGCTCTGACTCCCGGTCCATGACCCTCCACTCTCTACAGAAAGGCATTATGCACGACAACAAGGACACACAGATGCATGGTGAAACATCATTATGAAAAAGCATCCAAACACAAAGTGAGTCACCATTGTGACAATCGTCATACACCCACTAAAATGACAGACTTCAATTCCTGTGACATATGAGAGATGAAAAATAAATGAACCCCGCCATCTGGCCTCAAGGCCTACCCTGTCCCGCTTAGTTTGTCCTCCCCATATTCTCAGCCCCATCTTATTTAGACCTTGACATGATTTTTGTAAACAACTACAAAATAAATCTTTATATCAAACACAGCTACAGTATTTCTTTCATAAAAAGATTGTGTGTATAATTAGAGAAAACAAACTCTGCTGATGCTGCTGAGCTTAGATATGCTGCAGAAAAGCTGCTAAGAAATAAACCTGTCACATGTGCAGTGCCTTAGCCACAACGCCACCTGCTGACTGTGTGTTCATGACCACGCTACCAAGTACCATCTGCCACAACCCCAACTTTCTTTAATGTCATGTTCTCCAGAGAACCACTGGTTCTCCAGGTTGAGATCCTAAAACTAATCTGACCATAATATTACAATGTCAGTACAAATTGAAACCAACAACAAATTCAAATTCAACCTATAAAGGTTCCAACTGGTAAATTTTACATTAATATTTAAAACCCTAAAATACATTGCAACAGTTCCTTAAAGTCCAACAATGACTGCAAAGTACGCAATAATGCTTCATTTCATGATACCTTGAAGTATAAGATGATCTTTATACACAGAAGAAATGTCAGCATGGGAGATAAATCCCCAGATCACACGAGAGGCTTCTTATTTGTTCGGCCCCCTGCTGGACAAAATAGTGAAACATAAATAGCACTTCTGTGGTTGTGGCCCACTCCCTGCTGACCTGGATAGACCAATCTCCAATTCCTTCCTCTACAGCGCCGCTTGTTCCATGACAGGACAGCGTGAAGCTCAGCCAGGGTGCGCTCTGTGCCATTTCACAGCCTTGCGCTTCGAGAGAGTAACAAAACAGATGTGGGGGAAATGAGGCTGGTTTTAAAAACTCTTTGTAAAACCAGAATCACGCCAGTGTTGTTCTCCTCTTAAAGAGAAAGGGAAGAGGTTCATGAGGAATGAAGGCTTTACAAACTGAACTAAACTGAATTCTCAAGCAGCTCAATTACCTTTCACCTGGCAAACATGCTAGCCTGAAATTACTGCACATCACACTAGCAAAAAGTAATTAAGTTGATTTGAACTTCCTTGAGTACTGGCACAGGGTGCCAAACAGTGGCAAAATACAGAGCTTAACATGAATAAACAAACCAGAACCCTGTAATAACATCCATCCATCCATCCATTTTCTAACCCGCTTATCCTACTGGGTTGCGGGGGGTCCGGAGCCTATCCCGGAAGCAACGGGCATGAGGCAGGGAACAACCCTGGACAGGGGGCCAGCCCATCGCAGCCAGTAATAACAATTAATTATTATTATTGTGAGCTTAGTGACTCAGAGGGTAGTATTACGGCCACAGGCCCAGGTCTGTGTGTGCGATTCCTGCCTGTGGGCTCATGGTTGCATGTCCACATGTGTTGTGTGTGTTTGCTCTCCCATGCCATGAAACGGTGCCTCTAAATTGTCCATGAGACTGTCGGTAAGGGTGCTTCCTGGGACAGGATCCAAGCTAACAGCAATCCTAAATAACTGATACAGGAAGGTGGATTACTTGTATTGTTGATGGGGTTTTTCTGCTGTTTTGCTCTAAGTTCCATGTAAAGTGGCCAATGACAAACCACGGGGTTCCACAAGCTGGATAAACCTACCATGCTGGAACTCAGGAGAGAGAGAAGGATTTTAGTAGGCAAGCAGCCTAACCACAAAAGGCACCTACTCTTATACCCACCTGCCAGTTAAGCTCTAGATTTCCTGTCAGACTTCCTCTCAGGCATAAATACAAGACCGTCTTTGACAAAGTTTGTCTTATTGCTAAATTCTGGGTTACTAAGCTCTGGAAAAAGGAACCTGAAGCTCATAGCAACTAATTCCTTCAGCAAATTGGTATCTTTGCCGGTGTCTGCTGACTTCTTCAGCACCATTTCCTTTCAATATACCTGTGTGAACAATGACTCAGCAAATATTTCCAACAGCAGAAAATTCTGGCCAATCCCCGATCAGCTGTTATTTATCAAAAGTGTGCTTCTTAGAGCTACGGAACACTGCCAAACCGCAGCATTTTCTCTCTATTCCAGACATCGAAAAACCAATAAATGCTTTTGTATATAGCAGATTAGGCTACTGTAATGCTCAGTCATCATGAGGCACACACTCCACATTACGCCTCACAATGTATTTACAATGTAGCGGCAAGCATTGTCAGCACAAGCGGGAAGTTCAAACACAAAACCTACTCTTAGCTGCCTGCACTGGATTCCTGTTAGCTTCAGGACTGACTTCAAAGCTCTCCTACCTACATACAAGGCACTCCTCAGAGGTTTAGCACCAGCCTACCTTACACAACTGATCCAAGTTTACAAACCACATCGAACGCTCATATCACAGAACAGAGGCTTCCTTGGCATCCCACATATGAAGCAACAGCTGTACAGCGCTCTGCTACAGGACCCCTATATTAGGGAACAGTCTGCTACCTCATGCTCAGGATGCCAAATTGGTCCTTTTTTAAATCTCAATTGAAGACCTTTTATTTTAGTCCTGCTAGCCACACATTAAAGCATAACACTGTAACTATGCCCCTTTGGTATAGTGTTTGTCCATCAATGTGTGTATGAATTTTCTGGGCACCCATGTCCTCTGCTTTCCTCCCCACACGTCTGGATGGTGCCCAGTGAGGGAGGGCTGGTTCAGTCCCATGGAGGCATGACATGGATACAGCTTATGAACTGCGAATCAGGGGTGTGGCCTACAATCTGCTGGCTTATGCAGACCTGCCTGGAGAACAGACTCACCGATGGACTCTGGCTGAACCCTCACTTATTTAAGCAGGTTCATTTTCTTTGTATTTTACAATGTTAGCATGCCCGGGGTTGGGGGGGGGGGGGGCAGCCAGTCAGCCTTATCTTTCTTCCATCTCACTCAGAAGTATTTGGTTCCTTTGCTTCCTTGTCTTCTGACATTCTTTCTTTCCCTCTGACTTATTCTGTTTCATGCAACGTTTTTGTGTAAATAATAGTAATGGATTACCACTTCCTTGTTCAGCGCCATGTGACGACTGATTTGAAGGTCCTATATGAAAATCAGAAAAAAAATTACTATAAGGATAACAAGTATGGGCCGGTTTATGCTGTATGCTTGCAGCGCATTTGTTCATGCATACAGCTGCTATGCAAGTATAAGAGGCCAAAAAAGTCAAAACATGTTCACTTTCTTCACATTAACACACCAAAAACTGACGTGATAATGCCCACATTTTCCACGTGGTAATGCGTAATAACGCATTAACACGTTAAGAATGTGGCCTTTTGACATTCCATACATGTGGATGTGCTTCCCTACCTCACACAAGTCGTATGAATCATGTTCCACTAAGAGAGTGTTCAGACGCATTCTCTATGTTGGGTATTTTTCACATTTGCGTGAACCATACATGCTGTATGTTATTGCTTACATATCCAGTACTCAGCGGTTTCGGAGAAGCCATTTCACAGAATCTGGTGGAGTTGTGCCTAATTTTGCATTTGCACTGCTGCCGCTCACACTTAAATAATTCCATCCATCTTTTTTTTGCCACTTTCAAGCCTCACCATACTTAGGACCCCGCAAACAAAAAAGAGAGTAAAATAATAAAATGATCAACATGTAACAATATTGCTTCAGTACCATTTCAATCCTGGTGTAAATGTGTTTCATGTATCAAGAATGAATAACACAACAGAATGCGATGTTTCCAAAAAATTAATGTTTCCAAACTAAATTAATATCCAGAATGCTTCAGATTTGTTTTTAATAAATATCTAGGCAAGACTTCGACAAGTAATCATAGATAGCATTTTTATTAATATCAGCAGTTATTTGCTTTTTTTTGTTGTGTGAATTTTTATGAAAAAACAACCATCCATCCATTTTCTAACCCGCTTATCCTACTGGGTCGCGGGGGGGTCCGGAGCCTATCCCGGAAGCAACGGGCACGAGGCGGGGAACAACCCTGGACAGGGGGCCAGCCCATCACAGGGCACACGCACACACCAGTCACTCACACATGCACACCTATGGGCAATTTAGAATTTAAAAATGTAAATTTAAATGAATATATTAAATGTTTAAATTCATAATAGACTGACAGTTATGAAACACAGATCGTACCAAAATAAATGGGTAGGACATTTTTGTCCCCAAATACATTAAACAGACAAACTACACTTTCAAAACTCATGAAAATCGATAAGGTTCATTTTTCTTGGTTTTCTGCACATGCGACAACCCAATTGGATGGGGCCCGAGAGCGACGTTGGGCGTCTGCAGCCACATATTATTGAAAAAACCTTTGGCCCTTTTGGCCTTCCATACCCAAGCAACACTGCTGCCCATATTTTCACGTGTAGTTTACGTCAACCTTGAGAATTAAAAGTTATGTCCACCAGAGGGCAGTGTGAGGAAACCATTTCAATCAGTCCATTTGTTTCCAGTCTAACTTGTTTGTATGTGGTTGGGGAATGAAATGTTTTTCACTCTGCTTCCACATCAAGTTCCTAATTTTGTGATATTGCTGCTGCTGCTGCTGCAGCAATCTTTATATTCTGTCCACTGCTGAACTTAATATTGGTACTTTGCTCTGCCACATATCACTTCACTACCTCATGTTGAATGTTGCATTACATGTTATATCACTCTCAGCAGTTAGTATTACAGCTGCAGGATATTGGGAAAAAAAATCCAAGTATGAGATATTGCCGAAATTTATAAACAAAAGGAGTTACAAACATGTCTATGACTGAAGAATGAAAATGCAAGAATGAAAATGATTATGATTGGCTCAGTGTGCATGCAGAGCTCATGCCCACTGCTCAGCAAATTTTATCACCAAGATTTCTAAACACTGATGCCATGGTTTAAGTGATGATCCTGTTAACTTGTGACAAGCATGTTCACGCACCAATGTTTACGTATCGTTGCAGATTTGTGATAGTGGCAGATTCGTCAATTTTGGAAAAATGAAATAAATTTGTAAATGTTCGTAATTGTCCAAGCACATACTTAGGGTTACTTGCTAGCCAATTCAATTCAATTTTATATTCATAGGCTGCTACCTCACCTTCACAACTACATGCATGTTTGTCATATTTTACAAACATGCAGGACAAGTCCTTTTCATTAGCGTGCGTTTTATTTATTTTTATTTGGCCTCCAAACTTGAGGAATCGGCTTCCGTCTAGTGCAGAAAAATAAGTGAATGCATGTTACATGAACACGCTTGTCACCAGTTAACAGAATAGCCACTTAAACCATAACATCGGAACTGTATCAAAAAATAACATTGTTTATGAAATACCATATACTGAGGTTTAATGTCTGGACAGTATGACGGTATGCAATAGCCAGATCTCAACCCAGCTGCGATGTAAGAATTGCATGTGCATAGCTTGCAATGTCATTATATCACACATGATCCAGGCCAACTTAATATTTTTGTACTGTAACAATGGATTGCCCTGTTGATTATCTGTAGTCTGTGGAAAAGCAATTCAAGTAAATTTCATTATACTTTGTACATATGACACTGCTTTTAGTTCAAACTGAATTCAGAAGCAGAAGAAACTTAAACCGTCATTAAATTTTGAAGACGCTGTGCACAGAGGCACACGATCGTATTCCATTTTCAGTACCTTCTGGCCATTCATTCTTAAAGAAAAAAAAATCAGATGCTACTTTAATACTAACTGTACCCTATATAAAAACACAGTCCTGTGACCAAAGGTGACCATACTGCCCCCAAGATTTGTGGTGGTACTGCATCTCGCGTATGCGTAGCATTAATTCCACACGTAGAAAATAGCCGTGGAAGCCAGTAATGTGCAAGCAAACGCTTTGTGAGTGTAAGTATAAACCAGCCCTAATAGTTGAGTTTTAACAGCAGAGGGAATAACCACATAAAGAAACAGAAGTACCTTTCCTCTATCCTGTTATGGCCTTGCCTGGGCCTCATGCATATCAGCACGGGCAGGTGAAAGAACCACAGCAGCTCTAAACTAAACTCATGACTCACTGAAGGAAAGAAAAAAAAAAAAGTACTGAAACTGTCAATCTGTCTAACCCTGGGTTAGTACCATATACCAGTAAATTAATGCTCAAAGGATGGCTTCATTCATTAAAGGGGCACATCACTCCTTCAGGACAAGGCATCCAAGTGCCTGACATGCCCTGCAGGACTGGCAAACCTGTACAGTAGGAAACAGAACTACATGACCCTGCCCTATCATTGTAGCCCCTCCCGAGCACTTCCTAAATGACCCTGCCCTAGTACTATAGCCGCTCCCGAGCACTTCCTAAACGACCCTGCCCTATCATTATAGCCGCTCCCGAGCACTTCCTAAACGACCCTGCCCTAGTACTATAGCCGCTCCCGAGCACTTCCTAAACGACCCTGCCCTAGTACTATAGCCGCTCCCGAGCACTTCCTAAACGACCC
>JAODJW010000001.1:33558605-33572582 GCA_026777045.1 Hyperopisus bebe | reverse complement strand
TTATAGCCGCTCCCGAGCACTTCCTAAATGACCCTGCCCTAGTACTATAGCCGCTCCTGAGCACTTCCTAAATGACCTTGCCCTAGTACTATAGCCGCTCCCGAGCACTTCCTAAATGACCCAGTCCAATCATTATAGCCGCTCCCGAGCACTTCCTAAATGACCCTGCCCTAGTACTATAGCCGCTCCTGAGCACTTCCTAAATGACCCTGCCCTAGTACTATAGCCGCTCCTGAGCACTTCCTAAATGACCCTACCCTCTCATTATAGCCGCTCCCGAGCACTTCCTAAATGACCCTGCCCTATCATTATAGCCGCTCCTGAGCACTTGCATGGGGTTAGTCAGCTGCCTCCTCAGACCTCATCAGGTACTTAGTAAAGCAGAACCCTAACTACTCACCATTAATGACTTACAGTGGTACCTCAGCATACGTCCACTTTGGAATAAGTCTTTGCTTGATATACAACCTTTGTTTGTAATACGACTCGCGCGCTAGAACTTGTATGGGTTAAAATGAGTCAGGACACCACGCGTTACCCATGTTTACCTCGCTGGAAACAAAGCCTCCATATAACTCTTTTCATTTATGTCAACTAATTGCTTTTGTATGTATGTATTTTAGTATTAAGGTGTTTAAATTATTTTATAAAACCCCATCAACGTATGATATGCCAATAACAATAGGCTGTTTTTTCATGGGAACAGATTCATCATTTTCCCTTTATTTCTTAAGGGAATAATTAATTTGGTATACATCCTGTTTGGTATAAGTCCAAGGATCTGGAACGGATTAAAGACATATACCGATGTACGACTGTATTACTCTTTTTAATGTGGAATGTTCCAAATGTTCTCCTATTGTTAACTCTATAGGTCCCTATGAAATCATCACATAGGCTGCCCGAACATGCTGTAAAAGCTGACACATTTTTGCTAATTACATTCTGATTTCAGCATGATAGTTGTATCTGAAAGCACAGTAGGAAGAAAAGAGAAGTTCAGTGACAAAGGTTACCAGATGGCATGGTATTAGCAAAACAATCGCTACAGCAGGTGACCCAGTATTTTCTGCTATTTTTATATGTGTATTGATTTCAGTTGCTGATGCTGACTAGAGTTTTCTTGAGTCATAGGCAGTTTTCATGGGAGAGTTTGGCAACGTTAAACGTATGACTCTTACAAGAAAGTTCAGCTAGCATCCTAAGAAAGATGCCAAATGACAAATCATAACTTGCAGTAGTATCCTATTTGTCATTTCTAATGTTCGCTGCTCGAAAATTAAAGTAAGATGATATTTATGTAATCAGCAGACACTTTTACCCAAAGCAACATAAGTAAGAAAGCAAGGTCAGCCAGTCTCTGGAGCAACCAGGGTTAAGGGTCTTATTCAAGGATCCAACAGCAAAAATCACACAGCCGGCCACAAGACTTGATCCGGCGACCTTCTGTTCATTAACACGGCATCTAATGTACTTTTCTTTGGCTTGTCTATCATACCTAAAGAGACCTTCTTCATCACTTTCTGGAAGTTTAGTGATTGCTCTTCTCATGTAGTAAACATGTGAAATTAACATTTCACAAAAATAATACTCCATCCTGAATCTAAACAGAATCGCAGTTTGATCACAGATCTCATAGGCTCACAGTTCTCACTCCTGCATTGTAACCAAACCAGGGTCCTTAGGGGTCTCTGGGAAGTTGCAGTGCCAACTGTAGCACTTTGCTGAAAGTCAGAATGCCTAAGAGATACTGGTTGATGTGGGATGTCGTCCCCATTAGAGCTGCATTCATCTTCCTGGCAAACAAGAGGCACAAGACAGAACCACGGGAATGAGAACAGAAAGAATGTACAGTGGCAGAGGTCTTGAATGGGCTAGATTCCACAATTGCACATGAGTTAAGGTTTTCCTGTCTCTCCCCCAACAAGTAGTCTCCACTGGTCCATGCAGTGCAGTTTTTAGGCGCCCCCAAGCTGCCTGGAGAACCTTCTAGGTCCCAGCTGGTGGTAAGAGTTCACAATAACCTACTCAGTGGGTCAAATGTTGTCAGTCGTTCAGCTGACATAACGTCAGAGGTTCTCCATGGGGCTATAATTTAATGCCAAGAGACTTGAAGAGATTTGCTGCATAGCCCTGTAACACAGTGAGGAAGGGTGAGAGTGGAAAATGCAGACAACCCCTTTCCAAATAAAAATCTGGCAGAGACATTGAGAAAAACATCAGCAGCATAACACACTGCCTACTGCCACTGCAATTCCACGCATGTAAAGCCTCAATGTTTTTGCGGCAATTCATGAAACATTATTTACCGGAGGTCAGACAGTTCAATGCTCACAGCAAAGACAAGCAGACAGATTCCAACCAGCCATAAAGTAGCGACCTACAGCACAAAGATCCCCGGTATTGACAGTGTGACATTAGGATTTAAGACACCATCCTTGTGGCAGTAAATCCTGCTGCAGGTTTCACTGGGAATCTTGTAGGACAGTCCATGTACCTATGAAAATCCTGGAAACCGATTCTAGATGCACCAGATGCCATTGACAAAACAGAAGATATAAAAATGCCCAACAAGCTAAATATTTTTTTTTTTTGATTAAATGGAAAACAGACACTTGGAATAGTGTTGCAGTTTTCCGGCTTGCTGAGATGCAGGATTCAGTCTTTGTTTGCCAGGGTCCCCCAGATGGCGAGCTCTATGGCAGGACCTGAACCAGGAACAGCTGCTGCAATGACAGTGGTTTCCCAGAAGCCCTAGGGCTCATCTGTGAAGTTGACAAAGAGCCAAAGAGGCTTTCCTAATAGCCTGGCTTACCCCTCATGCGTCCAGCCTCCCAGTTAGTGTTGACGTCTCAGGCAAAGGCTCGTGTGCACACACCCATCTGGGTCAAAGAGTGGAATAACAGGCCAAACCATCACCCTAGAATCATTCTACAAAATTAGACATGAGAATGACTAACACACTGTTCCCTGCTACATGTAAAGCTGAATTTAAATTATGATTGTGCAGTGCATTGCCACAGAAGCATTCACACAGAAATACGAATAATGCCCTTCAGAAGGCACAAGTTTTCTTCTATGAATGCTAGAGTGGCAACAAATTTTAACTTGGTTATCGAGCTTAAAGGGATGTCAGATTTCAAAAGCTGGTGTGAAGCATTTTAATTCACCAGATTTAAACTGACTCGTATATCGTACTTCATTCTGGTGTCTTTCTTTCTCTGTACACAGTCAAAATATGACTCACTGCCCCACCCCCCACCTCTATTGTTACTTGAGCAACAAATTCTAACCTGTCAGCAGGGACTGATAAAAAAAGCCGACTGACAGGAAACTGGCTGCCCAGATCAGCTTTTTCCAGGTTAATGGGGGTGAACAGCGTAGCTCCATATTTGACACAGGAAAAAGTTAGCGACCAGCCCGCCGACACCAGCCACTGTCCATCCCAAAATGCACATGCCTCACCACCCATTCTCACACTGTTCTTATACAACTGCCATAACTGGGCAAACACCACAACTTTTTGCACTATTTTAAAATAGTTTTATATTATTCATTTCAGGCACCCAACTTATGGCTCTTGCTCTCTATATTCCACCAACTCAGCACATTAAACTGCAAAACAAATGTTGTCACCGTTCAGACAGCACACAATGTCTCATGCAATTGCAGCCTGTCCAGTCTACATATACATCACAGACAACCTCTATGGTTTACAAAGGCTGTACAGTGGCCATATTTTGTTCTAGAAAAAAATGCGACTCTAAATCCTTTTACAACGTGGACAAATGCCCAGAAAACATTAATGAAGTATGTATTAATTCCAAAAGCTACATTAGAGTATGAAACTTCTAATTCAGTTTTTATGCTGCCCTATTGCTCACTATTAACTGTACAGATAGCTTACCAAGCAGTAACATGCAATACATTTAGAGACAATGATCAGTTATATATTCGTAACATTATATCCCCCAACCTCACAACCCTAACCCAGTTCTCTCTCTAACCCACCGAGTATTTGGTAATAATTACACAACATGAATTGCCTTTTCAAAAGTGCCCTTAATAATGCATGTCATTAAACTAAAATCTGTTTTTATATTAGAAGGGTTTAGTATCAAAAATGTGTGTGTCATTAAGGAAATTGTTTACAAAAGACAGTCAATGCTGTTAGCATATTTGCAACCCTCAAACATAGGTAACACAATCTAAGCCCAACTGCTGATACCTGTATATCTCACCTGACTGCGATCTGATGCACTCAACCAAACTGTGGCCAAATATTAGTAGTAATAATAATAATAATAATAATAATAATAATAATTATTATTATTATTATTATTATTATTATTATAATTAGTCCTGCTAGAATAACAAACCTATTCACTACAACACCCCACAATAATGAACAGCCTCCTTTCATGCTTGCATTCCCGAGCAAAGGTATGCACCTGTGGAACAAAAGTACAGGCTTCGCATAGGATTAACCCATAAACATGGTCAGTGGCCACATACCCACACACACGCAGCAGTCCAGAAGAACACAGTACTTAAACTACATCTGTCATACACAAGCCAAGCACTGCAATTAAATCTTCCGTCACGTCATTAATTTAGACTGAAAAGAAATGTAATACCGTAAACTTACATTGCTCTCGAGGAAGAGCTAGGTGTTTGAAATACGTTAAAGATATCCACGGCTGATGTATCTTTCTCCTTGTCCACCGATGCACATACCAACTTCTGAATCAATCGTGTCCCCACTTCTTTTTAAGATCCTCCGAGTTTCGCCTTTTCGTTTGTCTTCGTTCATTACAATAATATTCGGTGTATGATAACAGACCCGTTACAAAACGATGAATAAAATCTGAAACGGACATGAACAGGCATGATTTAAGTTCAGGGGTATCTACTTAAGAAATATTCATAGCACTCCTCCGCATTGTCTTTGTTGCTGTGGGATTTGAAAACGTTTTAATAAAGGCGATTGATTATACATAGTCTCACCACACACTCATCACTACATTATGTACTGCGCGAGAGACGGCAAGCAAAGGGTTAATCCGGTTCGCTTGTTTACACACCGCCACGCTTATTTCACTAAACAATGAAGACCAAAATATTTACGCTCAAATTAATAAGCCTTTATAAAAGATGACGTCACCTGGAAAACAATTAAACTAATAAAGGTGATCATTTAAAAAAATCTTATGGTTTACTCGGTGCAAATAACACAAAAGACCCCAAGGAACAGCACGATGAATGAACAATAGGTGTGACAGAAACATTGGCCGGAGTGATCGCAGTTATCTGAAGCGATAAATGCTCATTTAGGTCTAAGAGTCGTAATGAATACGTGGGTGTTTGGGTTACGATTAATGAAGGAAAAAAAACACCAAACCGCGTACTGTATCGTATAGAAGTGCGGTTCCATTAACCGACGTTAAAATCATTTCTATTATTTGGTTAATAAATCGGTAAAGATGCAACGACAGCATCTCTTTATCATACTCAGTGTATTATGTATTTATATTCCTCACATCGAAAATAGGCTCGCTTAAACCGCCTTCGCCCATTCTTTACATTCCAGTAATTCCGTGCCGTTTTCTCCCCGTTAACAAAGATGAGAGGCGCATCCCCACTCACCCCCACTTCAACTCAGGACCGAAGAAATACCGCTGCCAGAAACACCGCTGCTCCCACCGCTTTAACTCGCTGGATCCGAGACCCGCATCTCCGGCAGATCAGCCCGCTCCCCATCCTAAAACGCCGCAGGTCGGCGGTCCCCTAGATCCAGCTTTCTGGTGCCTTTTCCAATCGCCGCGCATTAAAACAAAGACCCCGAAGCGAGTGTTAGGGTAATATCACCTCGCCACGTACAATCATATCCGAATTAACCTGGAGGCTTAACAGATAATACCGAGCGATAACATACACCTGACAAAATCCAGGGAGGGCCTTAATTCTATTATTACCACTAAAACTATTTTACGCCCATTTGTAGGCTCCTCCTTACTACCCATACAATCAGCGATGCTTATATAGGATATTCAGTGCAATCCACCAAAGAGGAACTTCATTTAGGTTGGAGTGTACCATTACTGGAAGGGCGCAGGGCTGAGGAACATCAAAATACGAGTGGGGGGAAATATGAGAGGAAACAGCCGGACATTTGAATTCTGCGTGCATTCTGTATGACATAACTACATCAGTGTTCCGGCAGTATTAAAACTGTCAGTGATGTAATTATTAATAACAATTAATAACACGTGAACCATAAGTATGAAAAATTACGATTAATTTATTTTTTTCTAGTATACCACAATCTCTGAAAGTTGCAGACTATGGAACTGCCGGAAGATCCTCCGGAGTGTGAAACCTGCTCAGCAGTTCTGTGAAGATGGCAGGCATCAGTGGAAGACAGACAGGCTGGCGCTTAGTCTGACACGTGGTTGGAACTGTTAAGCTTATCAACATTTATGGGTCAAATTCCAAGATAAGAGAGATGCTCTGTACCAAAAGATTAAGATGTCATGTCTTAAGGGAAGGGTTTTACACAGCTGCTTGAAAATGCTGTATATATTTGTTATTTATACCGCACCGTATATACCACTTTATAAATGTTATGCTATTCAAAGAGAGTTGGAAAGTTCAGGTTCAGAAAGTAAAAATCCAGACCACAATTTTGTTTTAACAAAACAGTTGATCATATAGAGCTGCATTCACAGAGTACTCAACTGGTTGGTTGGAACAAAACCTTGATTTAGATTTGTACTTTCTGGACCTGCACTTTCCAACTCTATATTATCATACATTTATATACAACTGTTTCTAACACCCCAGACTATTTAGACTTCTATTTTGCACTTTTGGATTAGATGCCAAACTGCATTTTGTTGTTTGCACGCTCGTACTTTGTGTAACAACAATAAAGTTGAATCTAATCTAACGTAAAAAAGAAAGGAGCTATAATAACTTGCTGGGTGAGCAAACAAAAAATTAGCTATAGGAGCCATCAGTAGTTAATAGTACTTCCTGTTGTAGCTATTAATTGGGATTGTTTTGTTTTTTTTTTTTTTGAAGTTTTATATAAAATTTAAACTATGACCAATGAAAAGAATATGCAATTGAAAAAATTTAGATCTTAAGCAGCAACAGTAGCATCCTGTCCAAGATGTCCTCTGGCTTGTGCTCTACAGTTTCTGAGCAATGCTTAAGAAATGATGGAAGATGGGTGGATGGATACTAGCAGTGGTTTAACATAATTAGGAAACCTGCTAATTCATATTAGCAATTCACCTTTACTTCATGTTATTTCACTGATACTTTACTATGTCATTCCATATATATTCTATATATGTTGCTATTTTTACATATAAGAATCAAATAACTTGTTTTGCACTAATGAAAGTGTAACCGTGAAATCAGCGGACATGAAATTGTGGTAACTAATTATTTTCCAGAGAAAGCTCTGCTGAGATACCAGTAAGTACTCTGGGCTAGTGCAGTCCAGTTTGGGCCAGGCTGGGGGAAGAGGCAGAGAGGAGCAGAGAGTAACATTACCGGGTAGCAAGTTTGAGGATTAAGGACTATTTCTGCAAATAGTAAGCACCCAGCCTCCATGCTGCCCTTCCACAAGCCTTCAATACTACAATATGGTTTGGAAGTAGAAAATACACATTTCACAAATGATAATATAGCATGATAATAATGTTATATTAATAATTTTTAGACAAAAAAACTTTTAAAAAAGTGCAAATAAAAGCACAATACATCATGAAACATAGTATACTGGTTTTCAGCATATTACATTCTGACCTCAAGTTACCATACGATTTTAAAAGAAGCAACAGGATTACAAGTATAACTAACAAGTAACTAATTAACAGAGTTTCATATAAAACATCTGTGTCTCTTACAGTGGCAAAAAACAGAACTTTTGTAATAGCAATGCTGTATCATTTTGGTAGTTTGCTAATGCACACCAGTCCAATAAGTTGTATATTTTGCTTTAATATGATTCTGACAAGATCAACTAACTAAAGGCAATTACAGTGGGATTATGTTCCGATATACCTACTATAAGGCACAAGCACCATAAGGCGAAAATGCAATATAATATAGTACACCTAACAAACATAATAGCCTAACACTATATTTCTAATATTCTAACAGGATTACATATTAAAGTAAGAGATTAATGTAGAAACATATAAAATATATATTATATCAATGTTTAATGGAAATATTGTAGGAACGTTCCACACTAAAAGACTTGCGTTCTTTTCAGTATTCCTACCACTCCAGTCCCAACTGCTGAGAGCTCTCACGTTCTTCTGTGCTAAATCTCCTGCTCTGAAAAATATTTGGTCCATTCTCCACTATTCTGACTGCTCCTGCACCTTAGACTCGAGGGAGAAAGCGCAGATTGATGGGTCCAGATGGGATGAGGAGTGTTCGAGTTTTGGGTTCCAGGGTAGTGCTTCTGTTCTCTGGCTGAACCCTATAATGCTGCATCAGCTGAGATTAAGACAGACATTTGGGTGAGGGTTTATGGGTTGGCTGCAGATCCCAGTCACAAGAATATAGCCATTTTCCATTCATAAAAACTTTAACTAAGAATTTTGACATTGACTATAAGGACAACCCCCGTCATCCTTTGACTCTTACCCGGGAAAGAGCAAAGTACATCTCCAGCTCAGCCACCCGCTTTCCCACACAGGCACGAACTCCAACCCCAAATGGGATGGAGCTGTAGGGGTGGTGTGGGAAGCGGTTTGTTCCCTGCCTGAGCCATCGTTCTGGAAGAAATTGCTCTGCGTTGGGAAATTCCCCCTCATCGTGACTTGCAGCATAATGACAGAGGTGGAACTGAGTCTGCCAAGGAAATCAAGGGAAAAAGGATAGAAAAACACATTGAGAAATATGAAGAAACAAAGTTGGAGGGGGAATGTGGAGGAACTCCAAGACCATGAGCCTGCCTCTTTGGGAAACCAGTAGGTGTCTACGATGACTTCATTATCCACTGTTAGGCGTCCATTCCCCGGGACCACCGGATATAACCTGGGGATAAGATGGGAAACTAAATACAGCCTAGTTTTATGACTTTGTGAGATGTTTCCCATCACACCAGGCAACAATAACAGACATAGTTTTGTGAAACTTCACATGTGGAAAAAGAATGGGAAATGGCTTTTGTTTTTAAAAACTGCAAATGGGATGAGATGAGTGGGTAATGTTGCGGCAGGGGTGCTACCTGAGTATCTCCTTGATGACAGCTTTCAGGTACGGCATCCTGGTCAGGTCTTCTGTCGTGGGTAACTTCCGCTCTGGGCACACTGAAGACACTTCCTGATACAGTCGCTCCTGTGCTGCTTCATCCCGGGCCAGGTGGTACAGTGTCCAGGAGAGAGTGTTGGAGGTCTGCAGAACACGGGAGGGAATATGTTCACTGAAATGATGCCGCCAGCTGGCTGTCATGAGCGTCTGATGCTACGCAAGAGACATATTTACCGTATCAACCCCTCCCAGCAGCAGCTCTGTGATGCTAATGTAGATCTCTGCCAGGGACAGCTTGCCAGAGGACAGCAGGTAAGTCAGGTACATCCCCTCCACCTGCTCCCCCTGCTCCACCTTGGCATTGATCTCATGCACCTTTCTGTTGATTAGCTTGCGTGCTACAAGTACAGATACATGACCTGATTGTAAATCAGTCATTGTAATACCAGTGTCACTATTTTATCTTCTTTTTCTCAGTTTGATTACTTTTTCTTGCATCATCCTTTTTAAATGATATAATTAAATTATCGGGTTATTGGGTCTCCATCAAAACCATATCCTACCCACGTCATACAGGTCATCCCAGGCCTGAACAAAGCGGGCCCAATAGGGCAGAAAACGTCGAGTCCAGCGTGGGAAGAAGAGGACTGTTTCTGAGAGGGCCAGCATTTCACCCACTGCAGCGATGAAGCGCTGTGTGTCCTGGGGAATCTCCTCCTGGAGACAGCCGAGTCGGGTCTCGAACAGGATGGAGGAGATGCCTGGAGTAGGTCAGTAAGGGATAAGGAGAGAGGCGTTAAAACAGACATCGACCTACAAAGCGTAGGACATTGGTCCAAGAGTGTGATCATAAGAAAGGGACCTTAACTTGAACAACGTTTACAGTCTGTGGAGCGAGATGAGCACCAGACCAGATCAAAAATCAAACAAAAACAAAAAAATCACATGTATAAAAATTACGGTATACAAAATTCATAGTTTGAAACAAACCTCAGTTTTGGGTTCAGAGTTCAGTGCAATTTCACTTATTTCATTTATTATCAAAACTGCAAACACAGTTAGAAACAGTTGTAAACCACAGGCAATGTGGCTGTTCGCATGTCTGAATTTGAAAACCTGTAGATGCTTATTTGCACATTGTAAAAATAAAAAAAAAATCATAAATACTGCATTATGACAATTATAATGAACTACATCCCATCTAAGTCCCGCATTCTCCACTACCAACTAGGCTCTCATATCTGTAACCATAAACACCACTACAGCTGCATGTATTTTTAGCCCAATTTGAATTTCCCTTTTAAAAGTGCCTGAAATACTATGGGAGAGTAACTTGCAGAGGCTGTTCCTGCCTGCTCCAGTCATACACACACTTGGATGATGTTGTCTCAAATGAGTTAGCGTGTTGGATGTGTTCCAGTAACTCATCTGAGTTCAGTATAGCACAGGTATTAGGCAGTCCCAACAACTACTGTTTTAAATCGTGAGAGGGGGATATAAGGCTCTCGAAGGAACAAACAGACACGCTTAAGTTTCCTCGTTAGCATTTTATTAAAAGCGATACAAAGTTATTAAATATCAGGGGAAAAAATGCACAAGTAGTCCCTTTCATGATTTAAATACATAAGCAGCTGCAAAGCTATTCACACTCGAACGTGCCATCATTACCTACCCTCACTCTTAGACTGGGGAACCCCTTTCAGTCCTGGTAGGAGACCAACACGTGAGTAACACTGCTTGCGGTTTCAATCAAGAATAATAAGACAAGTGTCCTTGAACATGTTAAGTATCTCATGATAAGGATTTTTAGGACAAGATAAGAATCTTGGCTCCTTTCATGAGAAACAAGTTATAGTGATTAGTGATTAGTAAAAAGCATGTTTATGCAGTTCAACCATGGCACAATAATATTATGGGTGACTCATGGACGACGTATTTGAAGATCAGGATGATTAGTCCATACACGGTCAGAATCAATCCACACCTCAATCACGTCATATGTATGACAGTAACAGGAGGATAATGATTCATTCTAGGTGACGTAATCATCCACAAGTTCGTCCTAATACAACTACTTACTCTCCACCGTTGGCATAATTTATTGGGAAACCAAAATTTTCACAAACCTCCCATTACGACTGACTATAACCAGTATTAGCTGTAACCAACTCAGTCACAAGTAGCTTAATGCTTTCTGTATTGAACATCTACTTGTCAATTTTGGTTCTGCCCGTGTCAAGAAATGTATTAATTTGATTAATTGTGCATAGCGAATCGAAAATGATGCAAAGAAACGTATGGTGACAGCCCCACAAGAGCTGTGGAAGCCATGAGGGTCACTGACCTTCAAAGCCAAATCTGTAGAGCTCTCCAGCAAGGTCGCTAACCGTGACCTGGTCATGGCTCCTCAAACGCAGCAGTTCCAGACGTCGTAGCAGGTCGCCCACAACCTCGTGAATCACTGGGGCGTACATGGATACTTCCTTCACCTTCAGCATCTTGGGGTTCAGGACGCTGCGGATGCGGTACCACTCAGGACCTTTACTGAGAAAAAAAAAACATGGAGGAGGTTTCTGAGGAGGCAGAGTGGCACGATACGCTGTTAGCCAGCAGTGGTACCATTCAGAAACACAGTAAAAACGGGAGCCCTCACTCAACGTGAAGTCCGTAAGCTTGACCCCGCAGGTCGCGGTACTCCTGCCAGTGTGGCAGAAAGGTCCGCACTGGGTACTGGCCCTCCTGTCGGATCACCTGCGCTATCAGCTCTGGGGTTGCCACATTAACGATGTCAAAAGGACCAAAACGTGAGCGCCAGATGGGTCCATATATTCGGCGATGTTCAACCTGGGGGTTAAGGTTACGATTAAGATCATGAGTTCAAACGAGAGGTACTGAGTGATTACAGTGAATCTTTAAACTACTTCTCTAACCTCAGAAAATGTGTTAAAATTATTTTGGACTAAGGCAAACTCAAAACTCACAAGAAATTCTGTCTTGGAAAAACCAAACAGGTAACAGAAACTATCTGAATGCAATTCCTGTCCAAAGTCAAAATATTTTTAAAAAACTCAGAGATGGACAGCATTTCAATGAAAAATATTTAAAGTATGCATTTCATTACTTCTGAGTATTTTGTAAGTAGATGTTAGATGTAAGTCAGATGTAATTTGTAACAACATCCTTTGAGAGACTGCATTTTATGTATTTAAAATACTTAAATAAAATATGTCGTTTTATTTCTTTGTTTTTTGTCATTTTAAGAACCTTCATCAACAGGCTTACAGACTTTTAAATATAGCTTATTACCGTCTTGGGCCAGATGCAAATAAATCACGTAACATATCCTGTTTACCGGGCCAGCTTACTGGTTACGAACTTCATTTCCCAGGAGCGGTTACTCCGAACAAATTGCTTTAAGATAAAGTATGTAGCCGCCCGCTAGTGACATTCTAGTAAATTTCAACAGGCATGGGCAGCCATGCAATGGCTTCTTGCAGTTTGTCATATATGGAAGATTTATTAGCAATAAATCAGGCTAGCTACTTTTGTTCCTAAGGAGAAAATAAATTTCTATCAACTAACCGCTGACGTTTTTATAGTATAGTAAAAAGGAGATCCAACTTGACGTTGAATAGGCTATTATATGCATGGTTCCATTTTTTTGAGCGTATATCTGGAAAAAGTGTTAACTCTTTGTGTTTGTGCATGTTCGATACCCTACTGTAAGAAACAGAATGATATTCATGCATTATGATAATTAATGTAAGAAATTAAGTGTTCGTGTGCCATCGCCACTAATGCTGTGGAAAACATTGGGCATAAAATAAGAGCAGTTCTGAAACCGAGACCGAAACCGCCATACAAAACTATTCCCAGCCCCAACCCCCTGTTGCAGGTTCAGCAAGTGGCCAGCAAGCTTAGTAATTTATAAACATTACACATTAAAAAGAAATGCTTTAACGATACACATATTCGTACTGCTACTATTTTACATGTATTTTTGTATTTTCAAATTACAAGTTACTTGTATTTTAATTAAATGCATTTCCTACTACGTACCATTTTACTACGTATTTTATTTTGTTACATTTAATGAGGAAGTACAGTGGTACCTCGGTTCTCGAACTTAATCCGTTCCGGAATCCGGATCGAATCCTAAAAAGTTTGAGTTCTGATCGAATTTCTCCCATAAGAAATAATGGAAAACCAATTAATTGGTTCCTGCCCCCCCAAAATTACACCTAAATATGTTTTTTTTTTTTTAGCTTTTTTGTGTTTTTTGCGGCAGTACATGACAATAAAAACGTTGATTACTTGAAATACATGTATTTGATCTTTTTCCTGGCAGCTATTTTTTTACACAAGGCCACTATATACAATAGTTTATTTTTTTCCACTGATAACAGTTTGGATCAGGAGTTAGTTATTGTAAAACAAGTAATGTGCATGCAGGTGATATTTGTATAGATTTATCTACACCCTCCTGCAGCGCGGCCATTGCAGTCAGGTCTCGCACACTATGAGGACTAGAAGTTGTCCGACTTAGCTGCAGTCAGTTTATACTCCACCCCTGCAGCCGCAGCCAGATGCTCTTGTCACGTCAGCTGCACACAGACCTAAGCCCAAATCGATCGCAGCCACAGATTCGATTGCTTAGCCTTGGTATCCCGGATGTATAACTCGTATTTTTAACATCGT
>JAODJW010000001.1:33526316-33553394 GCA_026777045.1 Hyperopisus bebe | reverse complement strand
CTAATACGGGAGGACGGCGGGAAAGAGGGGTAAAATGCGGTAGTTTCCCGGCCAAAACGGGAGACTTGACAGCTATGTGCAATACAGGTTCAAGGTGAGTTTGTCCCAAAAAACACAGGAAACAAGGCAGAGAAGACCCATTAGAGGGCGATAAGCCGGGGTCCTGCCGTCCGTGTGAGATCCAGATGGCCACAAAGCAACCTGCTGTAATGCTTGTCCTTGATATGAATAATTAACTCTAAGTTGTTCAAGTTCAGTTATAATTTACCACCAGTGCAAGAACTCACCATGCACTGTTAGTGTTAGAGCAACTGTTTGCTTACATACATACACATTTGTTCATTTGTAAGTTTTTAGCTGAAATACTCATTTTAAGTAAACAGTACTCCAAAAGAATCCTGAAAAACCAGAAGGTAGAGATACCAGGTTGGATTCCAACCAGAAGAATGACCGGAGACACACTGGTGAAATAAATATTTTTTATTACCATTACCACTCTAAAAAGGGCCAGTTGTCCAGACACTTGATCTCCTTCGTAAACTTAACTGGTCCTCACCATCAGATGAGGTGCTGGGTATTTAATCAAAAACAAGTCCTGTCATTTCTTGCAGCTTTTTTTATCATGCATAAAATCTTAATCTTAAAAAAAGAAAATAATTATATTAAAAAAAATATGCGTACCACTGATATACAGATTTGATATAAACAGGCTTATTGGTCACAAACCAAATAATTATAAACATGGCTTCTTATACAATAGATAAAGAGAACAAGGTGGAGGATTATACGTTCGGAACCAGTTAAGTGTTACCGCTTCTTTACTTTTAAAAAAGTCTCTTAAATTTCTACATTTTGTACATTTTTTTCTCCCTACCCACCCCCCAGTAAAAGTCATACAGCCAGAATGCATGGGCATTTTGGGTGCAGTGTCCTGGGACCAGGCAGTGTGGTGGACACCGTATACACACACACACACACACACACACACGTACACTTGCACACATGCACACGCAAACACAGAAATCCTCAAAAGTGCACTCAGGACTCTGCAGCAGAAGCAGTCATGGCATTGTGGTATTAAAAGTACTGACTGAACTATAATTGTATGTGCTGTATGTTTCTGCTTAAAGGCATTGAAGCTTGTGGAGAAGGCCGCAGTGCCCCGCCCCCTTTCTCATCATCATTTAAGTGCTTTATACAAACACCTTGCTACTACTATACAGCCCCAAGCTAAGTCAGATTCAAGTGAAAGAGAAGAAGGCATCTGAAGTATCGTGGTTGTACATTGCCAGCAGGAGCTGAGGGTTTAGGAAGATACATTCCTGATATTTCCAACAGCAGAGCTCCCATAATGCACTGCTCTGCTGCCTCTGAGCCCTAACGAAAAAAGGACGCACACAAAGATCCCTGTCCATTCTGGAACGGGTTCTTTCACATGAAGCGGTAACGCATAGTCACTCAGAAACTACATACAACACATTTGTACATGCCAGCATACTCAGCAATTACTACATCAGTGTACAAATCATATTCCGCAAAAATGTGCAAAGGGCCAACATTAAAAAAAAAAAATCTGTACATACAACTACAATTAAATCAACAAAAAAAATTATACTGTGATTTGATGTTTTTGCCTGTAAAACAATATCTATCCTCCAATGTTGTAAATCAGTTATTCAAACCATTTAAAGCTCCATGTTACTTAAGCTGGACCAGCAGGGCAGAAGCTCAGCATCCTTTTCCATTGTGTCAAGGGCAGAGTTTTCCCAAGCAAAAGCTACAAGAGGTGGTAAGGATCACCTAAACTGCTCTGAAGTTAGCTTGACCATAAATGTTTTATGACCACTACTGACAGGTCAATTTGGGGTAAATTTCATTATGTCGTAAGTCAAGTATGCAAATTGAGGTGCCTTTTTAAATGAGTACCAGATAATATTTCAACTCTTCATACCTTCAAAAAAGGCAAACAAGTCTAAAAGCCTTTTAAAATATGATTTCAAAGTTAACACAAAAAAACATACATGATAATGCATGCTCTCTGGCCAAATGAACCACACTGTCTACTCTGCCAATTCCTAAGGTGACTAAAAGTTCCCCTAGTCCAGCTTCTTCAATAACCACAGAATGGACAGTACCATCAGCTGAAAAGAACTGGTCAGGTCTGCAACATTGAAAAGTGCAACATGTACCATAAAAAACAAATAAATTTTCAGAATAATTACAAAAATGCTCAACCCATAGGCACTATGACAATCACAAAATGGATCTGTATGATTTACAGCATGGGAGGGCAGATAACTACTATTTTGCACAATAGAAATAAAGTTATTTAATAGCTTACTTTTTTAAAACTTAAGGTTGTGACTGTAATGGTACCTTCAAACCTAAAGTGGTAGGGGGCTAGGAGACCATTCCCCCAACCAGACCCTATATACACAAAAGACCACAGAATTGGCAGAACTCAGGACTGAGGTCTTTCTTTAAAAAAAAAATGTTAAAACAAACACCTGCAAATGAGTATTTACAAATGTTCTGTGTTTTTAAAGTTCCATTTTGTTTCTCCGATAGGAGAAGGGATTGATTGTAATTAGCACTTTGTGTCTCTACAACTTCGACCCAGGACACTGAGCGCAGAAATCTTACTAATCACTATTCATATTTATAGTGAAATAATAGAATAACAAGAATAAGGGCCTTGGTAATAACAGTACTGATAAGTCTAGTGATTGGCACTGTTGAAATATAAGCAAGGTGAGAGACAATCTGGTTGCTTCCTACCCAATACTGGCTTTCGTGACCAGATCTATTTAAATCAACCCAAACTTTACTGCAGAGGATTTGTTTGCAGGTACATACCACAGATATTTGTGAAAGAACATCTGTTGCCTTGAAGAAGTTAGAAGACGGCTTCATAATGATAGGCCTATGCGATGCTGTGCGAGCACCAAGACCCCTGCTGCTCGGCTCCAAAACAAGTGGAGTGTCACACTACCAGCAGGTCTGGATGCCACCTTTTGTTTACCAGGCACACGGTTACACTTCTCTGGATTTTTAACAGGCATCCAGTCATTCCACCTCCCTCTAACTAGACATTGGCGGATTGCAAATGAAGGGAGGAGAGCCATGCTTACATCCTGTCATTTTGGGAAGGAGCTGCAATGACTCCCAGGCAGAGGGCAATGCAGATAAATGCAAGATATCTACACGAGTGTTTAGTAAACTTTGCAAAAGGCTGGTTTCCAAAAAGTTACACTGCAAATACAGCCTTAAAGTAGCAGACAGACAATTTACGAAACTGATGGCAAGGATGAACAGAGCTTAAAATATCACAAAACATGTACTATTCAAGTTATAGGACATTTGTGGTTGTAAGGTTTCAATTTTTTTTAGTAACTTATAAGTCTATGTTGACAGAATTCCTCACATCCAACTGTAAGCAGCTCTCAGAAGTCAAAATGTTGGGTCCACTGGTACGTTTCAGAATCAAACCAGATTGTCTCTCTCAACTCCCACAGATCCAGAGTACTACTGGATTCAAAAGACAAATATCAACTCCACAAGATAGATATACATATATAAAAAAAATAAAATAACTACAAAGACTTCTGTCTTTTTGTCTTTACGGGCACTTACCCAACAGTGAAATTAAGGTGCAATGTTTTCACTCAGTCTATTTCCAGAACTGTAAGAGCAAACAGACACAGGTGAAACCCTGATAGTTCTAAGTGTTTTCCGTAATTTTTTTTCTTTTTAAACAAAGGACTTGGAGAGGATGGGGAAGGCAGATACACAGAGGGGGATCAGGATCTGGGTTTGCAAAGGATCTGGGTCACGGCTTCCAGGGAGGAACTACTGCACGAAGATGTGACGCAGCAGCTCCTCCGCAGCCGGTCGCTGCTTGGTCTCCACGAATATGCGCTTGAGAAAGTCACGGCAGTGGTCTGACACGTGCGCTGGCAGCACAGGGTTCGTGGGCTGAGTGGCAATTTTAAATATGGCCGCCATCGCTTCAAACTCCGCCCAAGGCGGGCGTTGTGTGAGCATCTCTACCACTGTGCAGCCCACACTCCTAGACAAAGGATGGAGGAGGGAAAAAAAAATGAGAACCAAATAACCAAACCAACAAGAGCGTATAAAGATTCAGGGGTGGAGTGTCTCCCTACCAGATATCTGCCTTTCGGCCGTACCCCTCTCCACTAATCACTTCTGGGCTCATCCAGTAAGGAGTGCCTGTGACAGACTTGATCCCCGTCCCAGAAAGGCAGATTGTCTGTAGGCGTCTGCTTGCCCCAAAATCACCTAGTTTCACATTTCCAGCAGAGTCTCGCAGGATGTTGGCCCCTAAGAAGAGTAACATGAACATTCCATTCAAAGAAGCCTACATTTCCCAGCATTCAGTTCTCCCAGCAGTGTTTTCCCACCAATCTCTATCATTTTTCCACCAATTCCCAAAACCCACCCTAACTGAAGGTCCAACCATTTTGCCATGAAGCTGACCTTTAATATCTCTATGGACAATCATGTTGCTGTGCAAGTAAGACACCCCCTCCAGGATCTGTCGTGTGTACTTCCGGGTGACGTTTTCTGTCAAGGCACCATAGGACTTCAACTGGTCCTTAATGGAGCCCTGAAGAGAAGACATTAGTGGAAAAAGTGACCAGAAGGTTATTAAAAACTTCATAATGACCTTCATAAACAGTCCAAAGCTCCGGAAGAAGCGTTCTTATCTTAGGTGCAATATGCAAGTGTTTGTGCGCATGCACATCTCTCACCCCAGGCATGTACTCCATGAAGATGGACAGTGTTTTCTCCTGTGTGTCTCGCAGACAGCCATAATACTGCACAATCCTCTCATGGAACAAGTTCTTCAACAGCTGGATCTCACATTCCAGAGCGCTCACCTCCTACAGACAAACAAGCAATTACATGTACAAATCACAGAAGTACAGATAAACATACACACAGCAAGATATCTTCACTGTGTAAACTAGCAGGTAAAAATGATCTGGCTTTTAAGTAATAAATACCCTAAGAATACAAGATGTAATACTATAAGCATATTCATATTTTAAACACATAATCAAAAGAGCCATACATAATGTTGGATAAAAATAAGATATTCCAGGCATACATATAAATGGCTATTCAGAAAAACAATTTACTTACCTTGCTAGTTTCTGGGCTGTCTGGGTCAAATTGGACCTGTTTAACGGCCAGTTCGCGGCCTGTGTCGGCATCGTAGCAGAGGTAGACGCGGCCGAACGCACCCTGACCCAGCAGCTTCCCCAGCCGCCAGTTAGTGGGGGCGCGTGGTGCTGCGGGCGGAAGAGAGGAGAAGCGTCAGCTAAGGAGGGAGGGAGAGAAAGCACCACACCGCAACCACAAGACAGCGACACCTACAGCGGCTCGGCGGGCTGATGTCCATGACGGAGAGCATGGCATTGGCCTCGATGTCGCTCCCCCGACGGCGCCGGGCTGCCTCCTCTAGCTCGGGGGTGAAGATGCTGCTGCCGCTGCTGGTGCTGAGTGACTGCTCCGTGGGGCTGAAGCTCACCGGCGAGCGGAAGCTGTGGCCCTGGTTGCGTCGAGCACGGGGAAATGTCTTCCGCCCTGGGGGAGGCACAAGACCAGAAACCGAGTCAGTCTGCATTTATCTAACAGGGCTTTGTGAGAGAGCACTGCTATTTTGTTCAAATATGACCAAATGATTACTATATTTAGGCTCATGGGAGTTTTATTTACACAAGAGCGTTCTGAGGGTAGAACAAAAAAAAATATTGGTTCAGAGAGATAACCAATCAGATTGGAGAGGAGGTGGGTCCAAGCAACTAGAGAAGGCAGGATCAACCAAGCAGATGTCCCCTAGTTGCTTGGACCCACCTCCTCTCTGATCTGATTTGTTCAGAGAGATAACTAATCATTTGTCGTTCTGCCCTCAGAAAATTTTGCAAAACCCACAAGCTATATTTAGTAAATATACACAGTAAACATTTACCATTTACTATGGTTTAAACCCAACAAAGGAAGCTACCAACATATCGTGCAATGCCACACTTCAGTAAACTTTGACAAATTATTTTTAAAATTACATTTAATGCTGTTTTTATAAGAGCATCCAAACAGCAGTGCTCTGGTTGGACTGGCTGCCTGTGCAGTGAGGATACAATAGCTCAGTGATCACGACAAAGGCTGTGTAAACAATCAGGTTATACCATCGCTGTAGTCCGGGTGACCAAAAGAGATGTGGTAACGCCGGGGGTATGTGCCGCCTTTTCCAGTCTTCTCAAAAACAGGGATGTCATAATCTGGAAACACAAAGAGGAGAGAAATCTTTAACACATACATTAATGCAGAGATTATCAAGGCCTACTGCTCTGAACCCCAGCAGATTGTCACCACCCACCTGCGAACTCCTGATGGTTGTCGGGGTAACTCTGGGCCCGGGGCATGCGGGTTTTGGGGTAAGTGTCACTGGAAAGAGAGGCATGATCATCAGCTAATCACCCAGCAAATGCAACCTGCTAAACTGTGTGGCCTATATGCCCCACCTGTCCAGAGGGCTGTCGAGGGAGGGACAGCTCCCAGAGGCCGAGTTCTCAGGGCTGCTCATGGACAGGGGATCCAGCATCTAGAGCAGAGAGAGACATAAACCATAACTGCTACCTCAGTGAGTGGTGCAGAGCGTAGCAGTGGTGAGGCCACCCAGCTGACCCCCACTAGCCCCCGCTGGCCCCGCCTGCTGGGCTCACCTGGTCCATGCTCTCAGGGATGAACTCGCCCTCGCTGTTGATGCTGGTGAAGGAGCCGTTGCGAGCCACTTGCTGCAGGGCGTCAGGGATGTATCCCGGGGGAGGCGAGCTTCGGTCACTCGAATGTGATCCTGCTGCAGGAGCAGAATAAAGGGGCCACTCTTCTAAACTTCTCAACGTTCGAGTTGGCAGGGAAACATCTTTTTGCACATTTATAATACAGATGGTGAAATCACTGCACACTGGCAGTACTTTTTCAATCTCAAATCACGGTTTCCAGATTGTTTCTATCACAGGGTCCACCTTCTTTCACGAGTCTAAAACATGCCAAATGCTCCTAGGAAACTGTATTAAGTACTGAACATTATCTGATGGAGTTGCTTTTAATCACAAATTACTCTGACACACTCATAAGACAATATATGCATTGTATGTCTATTTAAAAATTCATTTTCAGAAATTACTCTGTTAAAACTTGTTTCATTGCTGTGCTTATTTAACAAACACCTCACCAGTTAAGGTCATCATGTTCTTCTTGTCTGTTCCCCTGAAAACTGTGTTGTCCAGGTTCTCAAAGGCAGGCAAGAGCCCCATGTTTCCAGTGGAGCTCTGAGTGAATCATTGTGAAACACACTTTAAGCACCACTCCACATCACAATGAAAGGCCAAACTAGCGCAATAAAACCTTGTTCACTTACGTTTACATCATGATTTACTTTCTTTCATATCATTCTATTTCATTCTAAAGAATATAAAGTAATAACATGACAGAGGTAAATGAAACCTTATGGTGCACACAATGCAAATAAGCAGTAATATGACTGGAAATCAAACTGATTAAAATATGAGCAAATATAGAGTAAAAGCAATGCAGAAGGTGAGGGGAGTGGACAGGCTCTAACCTGTAAGGAGGAGTGCAGAACCAACAAGATCTTCAGGCTCTTCATGTGTACACTGCGATCCAGCAACTCCACCGCCTTGTCCAAGTCATCTTGTGTGGACAATGGGATGACCAGCTACTCAGGGAAGGCCAGAAACAGAAAAGAAAGGGAGGAAGACACGGGAACAGCAAGAGAAAGTCATGCATTGGTTCTTTAAAAAAAAAATTATAATCTCGACCACGCAGTGAAGTTTCCCATGCAGTTCAAAATAGGAACTACCTCGTTGTTGGTGTAGTGTAGGTCCATGGCCTGACCAAAGGCAACTTTCGCCTTAAACTGCAGATCATCCAGCTTGACAGGTCGAGGGAATTGCAAAATCCTTTGCAACGAAAGGAAAGGCAGATGGGTGCTCTGTCACATCCGTTGCATCAGTCTCAGAACAGCTATGGCTTCCAAAAAAAAAACATTTTCCAGCTCCTCTTACCTCTTCTCACCTCTGTACTCAAACTTCACCCGCACATCATTCTACAAAAGCAGAAATTCCATTTCAAATTTAAGCAGTATGCAATAATGGCAAGCTTTACTGACTGTTTACTTACTCATCTAATGTTAATTGGGTACTAAAACTTGGAATGAGTGTCACTGTAATTTTACAGAGTCTTAATTCACCACTGTAGTAATGCGATTATTGTGTATATCATTATTATTATTTAACTACAACTACTTTTTGCACACAGCAGCTATGTTATTCATCAGGTTTGTGGGGCCACAGAGGACTGTGGTCCAGTAATAAAATCAGCATTACAGCAAAGGTAATTATGACGAATACAAGTGAGTGAGATGTGGGGGCCTGCTGGATTTCCACGTTGGCAATCAAAGGTGAATGCAGACCTGATTCTTGGGTGAGGAGGCTTTAGGCTTGCCCAGGTCTGCAAGAGACAGAGCAGGGCGGCTGGAGCGATGCAGCTCAGCCAGGTCCTGCATGATCGAGTTCAATGCCTCATCTGTGGGGATCAAATCAAATCAGTGGTGCTAAAGTTTAAACATCATACAGTGTCATAAATAATGCAGCACCGTGGCCACAGCACCCAAACATGCTTACGCAATAAACGGCATAAAGCTGAAGCTGAACGGAGAAGCTGAGTGATGACACTTACCCATCGCGCTACTTTATTGACCCAGGAGCCCAGAGCAGGGGATTCTCCCTTCAGAAGGGGATCCTTACTCCTTAAGGAGAGAAGAATAGATTGGTTTTAACAGTTAAATAAATGGCCATGTTCTGCACATTAAACTCTTCTATACATGTGTTTACTTAGCAGAAACTTTTGTGATGTACAAGGCAGCACAACAAACATACATTTGTTAAGGGGTCAACTAGGCATAAGTGAAGCTAGGCTGAGCTGCCAATGAATACCCAGGTACAAGGGCATACAAGCGCAGGCACTACTGGAAGACGTTCTAGAAAGGTAATGTGTTTTCCTAATTAACTCTCGATAGCACGAGAGAATAAATGTATGTGAAATTAAATTCACCTGCTATGGGTGTTGCACAAGACTTATTTAAGACTTATGGTCAATTTGGTAAGAATCTTATCCAGTTATCGACCATTATATGATGTTATAAATGATCAGAACTTTAGGGGTAACCTTTCACACAATTAGCATAAATGTCAAAGTACAGCAATCAAACAATGAATAAAATATACAGCAATCAAATAACACAAAACCACTATAAGTAGCTCTAAAATATTTTTAAACTACACTGACAAGTTTAAAAACAGAAAAATGAGAAGAGGTTCACTCCAGCTCCCATTTACACATTTTATTCCCAAGTACGTAACATCATAACCCAAGATGGCTTCTCAAAAACAAGGGTTTCAATCCTTCAGTGTATGTAATTCCCCATGGAGCACAGTGAGTCTGGCAGAGAATTCAGTCTGATTACATATCATCACATGCTACATCTCTCCAAGGTTCAAGTACTCCACATTCCTGCCAGAGAGCATAGTCTGATGTCTTAATTCCCATTGGTTGTGCAATGTTATCCTCCTAGACTGCCAAATAACTTATTAACCACAAGGTATTTGTGATCGAGATTTTTTCTGCATAAAATTAGAAGAATCTGGCTCTTCTTCACAACCAGTTCTGTACGTCTCCTTATCCATGACCAATTCATCTTTTGCCAAGACCACAGTATCTGTATCCTGGCCAACATCTATAATAGTGCAACTAGACTGTTCGAGCTGTGCGAGATGTAAGCATTTTACGTATTTGGTCTTGCACATAGCTTCTACAAGTCTGATTCCTCACTTCAGTACAAATTACAGCTTGCATCTTATTTAAAACCTTGATTCCTGACCATAGTGTGTTGATGATACAAAACTACAATACGCTAAGAATGTCATATGCAACTGCATAGTCTGCATAGACAATTATCTGTGCCGTTAGTCGCATGAATCAGCTTTAATATTATACCATCTATAATATCATTGTTGTAAGTACATTTCTGAGCTCGTTTCATTGTAATATAACCAAGGTCTGTTTGATATTACGATACACTAATGTGTATTTGGAGTTGAATCTGTTTCCTTTCTAAGATATTACTTAAATGCATTGTTTTACGCCTTATGGGAATCTTCATGCACATTTCAGTCAACTAAATTAACAAAATAAATCGTATTTCGAACGTAGTTTGTCATATAGTCATTTTCAAATCGTTAAATACTAAGTGAAAGTGTAATTTTTCCAAAATATGGTGAACTTGAATCACTGTGCCGATTTCTGGATGATATCACCTCAGCATCATTACAGTTCTCGACAATAGCCATAATCGACATGGAATACACGACTAATTATTCCAAAATATATACATTTAATATTGCATTTCACTGTCGTTTCGCCATTAGCATTTAAGCGAAATCAACAGCAGACGCACACCATATAAAAAGTAAATATACAAACTTTAAAATGACTTAGTTTTAGTAAACTCTGCATAAGCAACATTATTACTCTAAATTAAAGATATTGCAGTTTGAACACAGGACGATGACATTAATCTCTTACTGAAAAAAAAACTACTATTAGCTAGCTAATAGCTCTGGGTGTCGCTGACAAATTAACCAGCATGCGCCTCTATAGGTCTTTTAAAACAATCTTTACTATTTACGTGTCAATTTTAAAGAACTAGCATATAATGTGAAAGCAATTTCTTGTTCGTAATATTAAGTGATTCGATAACTGTTTTGTCCGCTGATGTTGACATGCCCCTGCATCGATGCTAGCCTGTGAAACTAGATTTTCATTTTTAGTACTGATACCATGGTTGCTATATAGGGTGCAGCAAAAAAGCCGTACGCGTACCTATGGCATATATTTTCTGAAATGTTTAATTTGCTGTGCTTACCCGGGCAGATTATTTCCGTTTACTTCCTCATTCACAGGGCCGGCTGCTAGAGCCTCGGCCCTGATGATGGGCTCCGTACAGCCGCAGAGTTCAGGGTCCGGCTCTAACTTGCACTGGAGTCCGAGGCTGCTGCACACTCGGCGTTTCTAGGCGCAGGCCACACTTCCTTCCATGCGATCTGCTGCTTTATCTGCTCTTACTGTTACAGTCGGAGGCTGCGTCTAATGATGTCTTATCCCTACTAATGCGAATCTGTGTATAGAAAATTAGTCTCGCAAAAAGAAAGCAAAAATGTCTTGTTTAATACTTGCTATTCCACGTATCCACCCCCAGATTAACGCAACAGACAGTTCCGAATAAGAGTACAGTATTTTGACGTTGGGTTGTCATGTGACTTATTTCCCGGAAGACATCTTTTTACGACTGCTTGAATAGACTGCCTTCTACTTCTGAGTGATTAAAATCCCTGACGATTTCATGGTAATTTGCCAGAAATTTCACACTTTGTAATAATGCTCATTTAGTACATACGTACTTATGATGAAACATATTCTGGTATCTACCCCTGGTTAATAATAACTGCAGCACACAGTGTCACATTCGTAGTATTTTCAGAGTGACAAAACTATATCATGATATCAGGCATAAAACAGACGTTTGCATTATATTGTGTTCACAGCGCCAATACAAAGGGAACATATGCTCAATATATAATGTATTACTTTGCAGAAATATTATAAAATAGATCCAATAACCAGAAATGACAAATTTATATTTCCAAATCAAAACTATACAAAATAATGACAGACATGTGGACCACTAAAATGCACACTCTTTCTTACACCCTTACGGTATAAACGTTAATAGCATGTCATCTCACAGTCAGGATGGAAACAGACTAAAATTTAGTATAGTGTTTATCATTCATTGTAAAAAAAAAATATGTTTTACAACGCTGGTGTCTCTCTTTACGCAAGAAAATGTATATTTCATATTCTTGAATGTCCAGAATTTTCTGCATGTATTGCTTGACACTACATGGCTCTTTGGTATACAGTTTGCAATATATTTTCAGTATTATGACGTGTACATCCCAGATTAATTGCTCATAAATTAATTGTTGTAAATTATCTTAAGAGTATACGTGAGTCCACATTCTATAGGATTTGATATATATGAGATTGTTATAGTCCACAAATAAATAAAGCTATAAATAAAACTATAATTTCATTAAAGTCACTAATGGCAGATTCTTAATATATATGCTACAATATACCAACCTGCTAAATTTCGAATTCTTGGATTGATGGCTAGATATCACTAGGATGAACAACAGAATTTTTTCACTTCATCCAGTCATTAAATAAATGGCAATAAATGCTTACAGTTATTAAAATATATGGGGTATTCACGAAACTTTTGAACATTAAGAAAACAGTGGAAAACATCTCCCCTTAATCACGGCCCACAATCAAAATATTAAATAAAGTCTTTGCATCCATCAGTCCTCATCCAATACAGATGCGGCTAGACTGCAGTCTATCCCATGGGGCACAGCGTCAGAGGCAGATGGTTAATGTAGTCCAGGTCTCTAGCACTCATTTCCGCTCTGTACGTGTGGAGTATGCGCAGTGGAAGTTTCCGGGTCCGCGGACGGGTCTACGCTCTGTTCCATCAGAAGGTTTCGGAGGCTCGCTTTCGGTTTATTATGCATGAAATATGGTAGCTTCCAGTTAGTGGCTTCATTACAACAGAAGTAGGGTCTAGTGGAGGAGTTTCAGAGTATCGTTACCTAATATTTATTAATTTATTTGATCTGAAATTATGGTAAAAAAGGACAAAGGTGATCGGGGTAAGACCACATTTGATAGTTAACGTTACCAAGCTGAAACTCTGAACTTGTACCTAGCAATAACAGTTGTGTAACGTTTATTGTTTATTGTATTGGATTGTTTTTCATACGAATCATCCATTCATCATATTATTTGATGACAGTGCTAAAAACGAATTGCATATTTTCATATACAGCATAGTACATCGCATACCGTTTTGAAGACCTAAGTCCTAGCTCAGTGGTTACATAAATATGATTTGACATTTGTGTACCATGGAAATGAATTCAATGAAGTTCCCATGAGGATATGTATGGTTATTACATATGTCTCTTATTCTATTAAATGTTTTAAAAATCCACGCTTTGTTATGTGCGAATATCATTACACATGGGTGAACCTTTATGGTATTGTTAACAGTAATTAAAATAGTTTTAAGAAAACATTTTTGCACACTTATATGTATAACGTTTTAAAGTATTTTTATTTAAATTTACTAACTACTCCTGTGTAGGACTGAGCTCTGTACACCCTCTCCCCACATACTTGCCTTTTTCTTTTACACAAATGTAAATTGGCTTTCACTGTGTTGGTTAAGCATGTGCTTATTCACTCTGTGCAGTTTAAGACAAAGTTTTATAACATTTAATGTGAATTGTGGCATTACACTGTTGTAGCCAGTATGTTTAGCACTGGTGAGGAGCACTACTCAACCTTGCTGCGTTTGGGCTGTGGATTTATGTGCGTTTTTGCACACAGTGACTTCACATGTATACCTTCACAGAGAAGAAGAAGGCGAAGAAACGCCCCTATGAAGATGAGGAGGAAGAGGAGGAGCCAATGGGCAGCGAATCCCAGGAGGCCGTCCCTACAGCCGCTGGGAAGCAAGTAGATGAATCCAGCACCAAGCTGGATGAGTATGGAGCCAAGGATTATCGCCTACAGATGCTTCTAAAAAATGACCATTGCTCTCGTCCGCTCTGGGTGGTATGTAAAAAGAACCTACTATGGTGTGTGTTACTTTTTAGTTTCTCCATAATCCTAAAAATCACAGCTGCCTTCATTAATACTCTCATGTATAAATCATCTAAATGGTATTGACTACCATGTTAAATACCAGTCAATTGTAATTAATGTCTAAAAGAGGTGCTTTAGTGGGGTAAAAGTGCTTTCGAATATTTAGCAGTCTCGTATGTCCAAATCGACGTAAAATAGAGGAGCATGATCAGACAGTCCCTTTTGGGATTAAGGGTCTTGCCCAAGGGTCCAGTGGTGATATCACTGCTAGCCACAGGGATTTGAACTGACAACCTACCCATCACAGGCACAGTTCTAACATGCAAAACCACAAACCCGACTGTGAAATACGTTTAAGTGGACAGAGCAAAGGAGACTAAGGGGGACATGATCCAGGTATATAATATTCTAACAGGTCTGGATGCTGTTCAGCCAAATGGCTATTTCAATATTAGTTTAAATACTAGAACTTGTGGCCATAAGTGGAAATTAGTGGGAGAACATTTTAAAACAAATTTGAGGAAGCTTCTTTACACAGCATGTGGTTAGAGTATGGAATAGTCTTCCTGTTAGTGTAGTGCAAGCTAAAACCCTGGGTTTCTTTAAATCAGAGCTAGATAAGATTTTAACAACTCTGAGCTATTAGTTAAGTTTTCCCCAAACGAACTTGATGGGCCTAATGGCCCCCTCTCGTTTGTAAATTTCTTATGTTTTAAGTAAAATTGTTTTTTTTTCTGTGTAATTATGGTTACTGTAAGATTCTCTACTCTTTCCTAAATTATTTAAAGCTTTCCTTATCTGCCCTATAGGCTCCAGATGGCCACATCTTCTTGGAAGCCTTCTCACCGGTTTACAAATACGCCCAGGATTTCCTGGTGGCAATTGCAGAGCCAGTGTGCCGCCCCACACATATCCACGAGTACAAGCTGACCGCCTACTCCCTGTATGCCGCTGTCAGTGTGGGTTTGCAGACTGGTGACATCATTGAGTACCTGCAGAAGCTTAGCAAGACCTCTGTGCCTGATGGAATTGTGCAGTTCATCAAGGTAAGTGGACTAGTGGGGAGACAAAAAACACGCTCCACCAGGTAAACAGGCTTTTTAATGCCAGATATTCTTTAATATTACATCATATCTTTCTCCCCTTCAGCTATGCACTGTAAGCTATGGAAAGGTGAAACTTGTCCTGAAGCATAATAGGTAAGTTTCTCACAGGAATGGCAACATGGTTTCTCAGACTAGAGAGAGAAGAGTCTGTGGGACAGTTCACGTTTTGCTTGTCTGTTACTACTGTTTCTACAACAAGATGTGCTCGACATTCAAGACCTAATGTTTTTTTTGCGTGTAACAGGTACTTTGTGGAGAGCACGTTTCCTGACGTGATACAGCGCCTTCTGCAGGACAGCGTCATCCGAGATTGTCGCCTTCGTACTGCAGAAGGGGGCGAAACTGAACTCATTACGGAGGTCATTTCAAACAAGTCTGCGGTGCGTACGTCAGTGCAGAGAAATGTGCACTGCAGCAGAGACATTAGTACAGCTGCAATGTGTGCTGATATTTAACACCCACTCCAGTTTGATATTGTAACGAATTACTTTTTCCCTCTTATTCCAGATTTCAAAGTCACTTGGCGATGGTGCAGGTCCTTCCACTTCCCAGCTGCCAGAGGGCCAAAGCTCGGGTGCGGAGGTGCCTGAGGATATCTTCACCTACTATGAGCAGATGGACAAGGAAGAGGAGGAGGAAGAGGAGACTCAAACTGTATCATTTGAGATTAGACAGGTGAAGTTTTTCTAAAAAAGATGTCAAAATAAAGATGAACATGAAGGTAGTTTATGAATCCAAAACAGGTGGGTTCGAGCTGGATGATTGTTCTTTTTTTCCTCCTGTTCTACATTTTGTATTCTTTTGCTTCTCCTGCCACATTTAGGAGATGATTGAGGAGCTGCAGAAACGCTGTATCCAGCTGGAGTACCCTCTGTTAGCGGAGTATGACTTCCGCAATGACACCGTGAACCCGGACATTAACATGGACCTGAAGCCCACAGCTGTTCTGAGACCTTACCAGGAAAAGAGTCTGCGTAAGATGTTTGGCAACGGCAGAGCCCGCTCAGGGGTCATCGTGCTGCCTTGCGGTGAGTGAGCGCTCTGCAAAGACAGAGGCAGCGAGACAGTAGAGCTGCAAAACTGTACGATTATTATTTTTTTAAAAGATTTTATTAGAATTTAACACATTGTAAGCATTTTTAAAGGCTTTATAAAGGCATTAAAGATGTTGTCAAAGTATTTCTAGTAAGATTTTATGCTAATTTATTGGAAGATATAGGAAGGAATTGTTTATTTTTGTGTTGGTGTAGTTTTATCTACCATAACTACGAAATATGTTTGCTAGTAAAAAGTTTTTATGGTTTATTTTAAGCAGTTTTTGAGTTTTTAGTGTAATTTTTACACTGTTGGCTTAGCGATGCTGTGATTATTAGTAAATCTGTTAACTGGAGTCTGCTGGTCCTGGGTGCTTCTCAGGTGCGGGTAAGTCCCTGGTGGGGGTAACGGCGGCCTGCACGGTGCGGAAGCGCTGCCTCGTCCTGGGAAATTCCTCAGTGTCGGTGGAGCAGTGGAAGGCACAGTTCAAGATGTGGTCCACCATTGATGACAGCCAGATATGCCGCTTTACATCCGACGCCAAGGACAAACCCATTGGCTGTTCGGTGGCTATCAGTACCTACTCCATGCTGGGGCACACCACTAAGCGCTCCTGGGAGGCAGAGCGGGTCATGGAGTGGATGCGTAACCAGGAGTGGGGCCTCATCATCCTGGACGAGGTCCACACCATCCCAGGTTGGTCTTTGTCCCCATTGTGTTGCCTTTCGCTGGTTTCCCGTGCCTCGTTCTAAGGGCCCATCTGACATGCATCTCCTTGCAGCCCGGATGTTCCGGCGGGTGCTGACGATCGTTCAGGCTCACTGCAAGCTGGGCCTCACTGCCACACTGGTTCGAGAGGACGACAAGATCGTGGACCTTAACTTCCTTATCGGCCCCAAGCTGTATGAGGCCAACTGGATGGAGCTGCAGAACAATGGCTACATTGCAAAAGTCCAGTGTGCAGAAGTGCGTCCAAGGCGATGGTCTCAGTTTTAGTATCACTCAAAGTCCAGAGCTGGGATTACCTCAAAGTTAATTATATAAAGCACACACGCTTGGCGTTTTTAGTAGAGTTAACAACAGGCACTCCTTGAGTGTATTGCGTTCTGTCTGCTGATCGTTAGCCCATCATTTCCGTCCTTTTTCTCCCAGGTGTGGTGTCCAATGTCCCCTGAATTTTACCGGGAATACGTATCTATTAAGACGAAGAAGAGGATCCTGCTGTATACAATGAACCCCAACAAGTTCCGGGCCTGCCAGTTCCTCATCCGCTACCATGAGCGTCGCAACGACAAGATCATCGTCTTTGCCGACAACGTCTTCGCCCTCAAGGAATATGCCATTCGGCTTAACAAGTAAGTTTCCTGATGAGCTTTATCTCCACCCAGTACTCCATCCCCAGAGTATCATCTCTAATCCAAACACCATGCTACCTCTCAAGGCCGTACATCTATGGACCCACCTCACAGGGAGAGCGAATGCAGATTCTGCAGAACTTCAAGCACAATCCCAAGATCAACACTATCTTCATCTCCAAGGTAACTACCTCATCTTCCCGCCCAAAGCAATGCCATGACCCACATATCCTTCAGTGACTTTCAGTGATATCAAATGTTTAACCAAGAGCCCTATAAACAGCTCTGTAAGTTAAATTCTTGTCATGTTTTTGTTTTGATCTGATGACTTTGTTTAGCCCCAGAAAGTAAAAAGTGACAGGAATTTATGATTGTGGAAATGGAACCATACTGTTGAAATTTGTCCCTTTAGTGACACCATAGTTTGCACAGGGTGGTGAACCTTTAGAAGCAGCTGGCAGGGTTTCCCTGTTAGTGCGTAGCCTAGGCTTACATGATTTTATCTGGCGAGGAACCTACTGCCACAGTGGCGCAAACTTTGTTATGCTGTTATCCGTTCATTCTTGTGTTTAATTGGTCATTTGTGTAGCATATTGAATGTATTGTCAGGTAATTCCATGTTTGTTATCTTGAAAATCTTTCTCTTTGATAGGAAGCAGTATGGCTGGTTACATTCTTCACGAAAGATGTAAAATGTTTGCTTCATTTGTGTGCTTTGATATGTGGTTTTCACGGTGCCTCAAGGCACTACTAATAAGATATCAAGGCACCCGTCAAAAATCTCCTATTGGTCTACAAGGGCTGTTCCAGTCACTTTTACTTTCACCATGTTAAAGCCCTGAGGACAAGGTTAAAGTGGTCATCTATGCATAAATATGCGCCCTCATCTCCATGTCAGGTTGGAGACACTTCATTTGACCTTCCTGAAGCGAACGTGCTGATACAGATCTCATCGCACGGTGGATCGCGCAGGCAGGAGGCCCAGAGGTTAGGCAGAGTGCTTCGTGCAAAGAAAGGTAAACGTGCTAATGACACACTCAGCTCTGTTATTTCTTCCATATGGTTCGTTTGCCGATACCTGTGTTTGTACCCAACCCTGTTCCTCTTAGGTATGGTGGCAGAAGAGTACAACGCTTACTTCTACTCACTGGTCTCTCAAGACACGCAGGAAATGTCCTATTCTACCAAGAGACAGAGGTTTCTAGTGGACCAGGGCTACAGTTTCAAGGTTGGTTCACTACGTACAAGAATATTCACATGGCACGATGGCCCTTTCATCTGTCCCTGGTTGGATGGAGGTTTGGATCCCAGCTGTTATCGGAGTCTGCTTGTTCTCCCCATGCTGTTAATTTCATTGGTCTCTCAAAATTGCCCGTTGTTGAAGGTGGGGGTGTGTGTATGCCCTGTCTAGAGTCTACCCCTGCCTTGTGTTCAGTGCTGTCCGGAATCTCCAGGATAAAAGTTTTGAAGATGAATGTATGCATAATCCAGCATCTCAGTATTCAAGAACAGAGTTTACTCCCTTTTGCTTCTGCTATTTTCTAGGTAATCACAAAGATGGCAGGTATGGAAGAGGAGGATCTCATGTTTTCCACCAAGGAGGAACAGCAGCAGCTCTTGCAGAAGGTTCTAGCCGCATCCGACCTGGATGCTGAGGAAGAGGTCGTTGCGGGTGAATCCAGCGGGAGACCACAGGTATGCTGTGTGACCTTATTCCATTTTGTTTTATGTTGTGAACGTAAGGATGTGATGCTGAGCTAGTCAGGCGTGAAATCATTGTAGTAGCTAATCAATAGAGGTAATGAAAATGTGACACACTTGACTTTTTTTGTTGTAGACGTGTAGGTATGTGCAACTGCTATTCTGCAGCTGCTGATGCGCGTCTGTCTGACACTAAGCCATCCTCACTGCCTCCCTTCCAGTTCTCCCGTCGCTCCGGCACCATGAGCTCCATGTCGGGTGCAGATGACACAGTCTACATGGAGTACCACTCCGCACGCGGCAGCAAGACTTCCATCAACAAGAACATACACCCTCTGTTCAAGCGCTTCAGGAAGTAGACCGTGCTGAAAGCCTTCTGAGACAGAACGGAAGCTTAGGCAAACTCCTCCACAAAGCAGTGCAGGGGAGCCTTAATCGAGGACACAGTAGGGAAGTTCATTATTGGATGACATGCATCCCTCAAATCCACCTACAGTTAAGGGTGGATTTTTTTCAAGGCTAATGGTGGGAGATGAGCAGTGCAGAGCCTGGATTCATCCAGGATATAACACCACGTCTCTCCTCTCCCCTGTGTCATGGCATATATATGTTTTCTTTTCATGTGGCATTATTTAAAAATGTGACTGTTCAGAACATAGAAATCCTGGTTTTGTAAATTTTGTACTGCTCAATGTGGTTTGCACTGGCATAAATGTATCACTTGCCCCATGGGCAAGTTAGTATTACAATATTAACATTAAACAGCAGAATGTCCCGTGCACCCCCCCCCCCCCAGCGACTATAGAAGCACACGCTGCATTAAGCACTGGTTCAGTACTTACAGTGCAGTATATAACAGTGTTACGGCTGTGAGTTTGGTTCTGACACTTGAGTTCAGTGGGTTGTCTATATGGGGTTCTCTCTTACCAAGCTAATCTTGCTCAGGCTAACAGGATCCTGGGGCAGTTATAATGGGGGGAATAAGGGATCCCATAAGTGACTGATGAGATGTTTTTCTGGAGCAGAGCTACAGAACAGTGTGTTACCTGTTTACACAAATGGGTACATTGCAATATCAGCAATGGGAATTCATGTAAAATACTAAATTTTGTGTTTTGCTGTGTATATACTGTAGTGGATGACTCATTTCTAAGGAAAATTCACTCATTCACTCTGCTTAATGAAGAGGCCCAGGTATAAGTCAGTGGCTTTCTGCAAACCTTGATGACACATCATTGATTTCCTTTGCCATGTGGTAACAGCATGGACAGGGACGTCTATCTTCAAAGCAGCACTGGCACAGAGCCGTCCTCCAAATCCTCCTTAATCTTCCTCATATCCTGATTCATCCCGCCTGCAGTAGGCCACAGAGAGACAAGAAAATGTCCCTCTGCTTCCTGAGTCCCCCACATCTCCTAACTCCTACTATTCCCAATATTACAGAAGTTAGTATTGCAGAGCCTCAGTGCAGCTGTAGCTCATTTGTTATGCTGCTATAATGTTATGTGTCAGCTGGAGGATACCGGGTGTCATGACCAACCTGCGAAGGGGAGAGGCTATCAACAAGTAATCAAAAGGTTCCTTAAAGAACAGTTGTATAATTACAACAACAAATGTCAAAGGTTGTCTTGTCTTACTGTAAGGAATCCTGTTTATACCGTATCACAAATTAGTCAAGTTGTTTTAACAATAAGCCGTCGTTCATTATCACTCCTCCTGAAGGGTTCCTGAGAATGGTGTTATCTGACACCACTTGTTTCTCACCTTAAATTAGTACCGATTAAAGTCTAAAGATATACCAAGTAGTGATGTACAGTTGCCAATACACTTGTCATCTGCCTGGAATATGCAGAGACGAAAGAACGGGCAACTTTGCATCTGATCGCTGCGATACCACAGCATAGCAAGTGCAGATATTTACACGACCAAAAAAGCCTCCCTCTTTTCTAGTTGAGGGAAAAAGACACCTGGGAAAAAACATTAAATCTACTGCTTTCAGAAGTCTTTTGTAGTCTGCGCTCGCATGAGGTGTTGGTGTTGGACTCAGTCTGTCTCCACACAGATTAACATGTCTCTGCTTAGGCAGCAAATGACCGACGCCTCAAATAGATTTTAAATGCTTTCATCCATTCATGCCAACATCCATGCTTTCCTAACACAAATAGCTGTGCAATGTAATTATTTGTGTCAGCCTCATGTTCTGCTCAACTGTACAAAGGCCTCATAGCCTTATTCACGGCTACAAGGATAGTTCTTCTGTCTGTTACCAGCCTTTGAGTCTTATCAGAGACTACATACAATCCCTACCTGTGCTAGTTAGAATACAGTCAAGCCAAAGGGTGGATAATTCATTGTTCAGTTGTGTAAAATCAAAGTGGGGACATGGGTAAAAGTTCTGACTAGGGCTAGTTCGTGTTTCAGCATATGCAGCATAATGTTCAATGCCTTTGCAATGACAGGGGCAAGAAATGAGGTGTCTGCTTGGCAAATTATACAGTGAGTCATGCTCCATTCATTGGGTTTAACCGTGAGCATCAAGACAGCGCAAGGAAGCACAGACCACAAGACAGTGTATTCCTTGGACAGGATGCTATTCCTCCAAAATAGTTCCCACACACCTCATTAATCACATGAACTAATGCTAAGGTATTTCATTAGTTTCCAGTTTGATTAGTCGCATGCATGAGCATACTCTGTACGTGTGTGTAGGGTTTTCTCACCTGCTTCTTGGATTGTTGGAACCTAATAAGAAGAAATACAAAAAGATAAAAAATAACCAAATGAAATAAAAGACAAAATATGAAAACATCTGTACATATCTGTATATACATAAGGTAGTGAATGTCATAAAGATGTAAAATGAGAAATGCCTTAAACAGTGAGGCAGTAGAATAAAGTGCATATAGCGTGTTAGCTGTCAACAGTCATTATGTACCTGTATATGGACAGCAAAGGGAAGAAACTAGTCCTAACTGTGACAGTGTTGGCTTTCTGTTTGCAGTACCGCTTCCCTGGTTACAGCAGGCCATTGCTGGAGCAACATCACTGTGTATACAAGCATTTTGACTAAGGCTGTGCCTACAAGAAGGGTTGTTATGGGGAAAGGTCCCATGGGAGCATTTGTTATTCTACTATGAACAAAAAGGGCTCTTGTGATGCAAACTGTGTAATTATCAGAACTGACCACTCAGTTCTGCTCTGTATGTACACATCATACCAGTTAGTTGTTAAAAATCACATGGACACACTAATTTGAAAAAATGCAAGAATATGGATGAGTTCTTCCAACGGCAGCTAATGACTGACATGTGGCTCTCTCTGAATATGTTGCATACTGCTGTTTTTGACTTGCCCCAGCATGCTCTTAAGAGAGATCATTCTCTGCAATGCAAAAACAAGATATCGCTGAGAAAAACTTCAACCAATCAACAGCTGTCAGGACTGATCATACTTCATGTTCTTAGAAACATCAAGGCTGACTGTGAAAAAGTTTTCTGTGCCACTGGATCTGCCTTGTTTCCAGTGCAAAGGTAAACTAATGAATTCTGGGAGCGCTAAGCTGAACATGCTAAATAAGCTATAGTAAAATGTGTTGAAACCTAAAATGAATGACTTTTCTTAAACAAATGGCATTTAAAAAATGTTCCTTTCAATAAATGGAATAGCAGTAACCAAGGAAATACCCAGAAACACATTGCTAATCTAAAGTATGTACATTCCAAAAACGTGTAATGTAATGTGAATTGAGTCCTTATGAGAATTGTAAAAATTGTCATTTTTAATGTTCTCCCCCACACAGAAAAAAATGCTCTCAGTTAAAACTGGGGTCTGGCTTGGCCAAAATTACAGCTGCAGCTAGATGAAATGTACAGTACTATAGCAATGGGCAAGGTCAGTAACGGAAGTGGTAGGAGCGCCACCTACTGAAAAGTATGTAGTTAAGAAATTAGTTGAATTGTTAAAATTAGTTATTTAGTGCCACCATGTGACTAACAGAGTAATTACAGAGGCTTACATTATGACATGTTATATTTATTATTACATTATGACTCAGACATTAAAGCACATTCTAAAACCACACAACCAGGAGTAGGTTGTTTTGCACAGTTTGTGATGCATTACGCTGGCTAGTAAAGTGGAGAATACATCATTGGAAAATCATGGATAACATGTGGGAGACTGTCCCCAGAAAAGACCTTTCATTCTGATTGAACCAAGAAAATATAAATGTATTGCAATGTTTCGGCAGCACACAATGTAAGCCAGTATACTATGAAACAATGCCTTTAAATATTACAGAATTCTGATTCCTGTGTTTGATATTTTACAGTTTAATTTTAATTTAATTCACTAAATGTCTTTCACACAAACAGAACTTCAGCTTCTTCTAAAGATACATGTTCTCATGTTATTGCACCGAGTTTAGCTGAACACCAAATCACTCTTTTTCTGTTTTACCTTTAGTTCTGTATCCATTTTCATCCTTTTCTGTATTGTATAGTTCAAAGTCCTTCATGTGCAAATGCACTTGATTTTTTCCACTGCTATTTCTTCTGCTACTTATCTTATTCATAAGCCAGAGATATCATTAAAAATCAGACCTGCCAAATCTATTTGGGTCACTCTAGACCCAACTGGTACTATGTCTTTTTTTCATCAGTTTTTTGGAAGAGACATTTTCCAGAAACAGATGAGTTAAGTTCAGAGCAATACAGAAGGATACCAGTCAACATGTGGATTAGCTGTGGCACTGGCACCTGTGTGGGCGGGAGGATTACAGCATTTTGAGTCTCAGTCTAGGACAGACGAAAGCAAAAGCCCATAGTCAGCCCCCTCAGCTATTTTTACTGGCCTGCTTCATCATTAAAACAAAATAATAATTATAATAATAATAATAAAACACGTAAAGTTTTATGTTCACATTCCATGAATAATCATAACAAACAAACACAACTGTTATGCTACTTCTTCGCTGGCACACAAAAATAAGCTTTGGCAAAAAAAGTATCTTCTATTGTACAGTAGCTTAGGCCCCCTCTGCCCTAATAGCTAGTATGTCCCCCCTTGGCTTATTGAACCTCAATAAGATGCTTCTGAAACCATATATCAATCTCTGAAATCTGAAGGTTTTCCCCATGATCCAATGCAGAATTCCTTAAGCTGTGTCATGTTTGAAGGGTGTCTCACATGCACGGCCCATTTCAAATCACCCCATAGCATCACAATAAGATTCAGATCCGGGCTTTGACTTGCCTGTTCCAGAACTCTCCATTTTCCTTCTTCTAAGCCTTTTCTTGGTAGATTTACTGGAATGTTTTGGGCCATTGTCATGTTGTGTGTTTCACCCCCACTTCAGCTTCAACCTCTGGACAGATGATCTCACGTTGTCCTAAAGCACCCTCTGAATACGATGAAGACTTCATAGTGGATTCTATGGTGGCGAGCTGGCCAGGTTCTGCTGCAGCAAAGCAGCCCCAAACCATCACATTTCCACCCCCATGATTCACAGCTGGTATGAGGTTCTTTTGCTCAAAATCTGTCTTTGGTAACATGTCCTGTTACTGTGTCCAAATAATTCAATTTTAGATTGATCTGTCCAAAGCAAATTGTTCCAAAAGTCCCAGTCTTTGTCTAGGGGGTCTCTGGCAAACTTCAGTCTTGCCCTGATTTTTTTTTGACAGCAAGGGTTTCCCCCCTGCACACCTTCCATGTAAATCAAACTTGTGCTGTCTTTCTGATGGTGGATGCATGTACCTTGACATCAACTGTGGCAAGGAGCTTCCTGTATTTGTCGTGATGACATTTTAGGATTTTTGGAGACTTCTTTCAGCATGTTGCAATCTGCTCTTGGGCTGAACGTACTAGGACAGCCTGACCTGGCAATTGTTTTAAATGTTCTCCACTTGTAAGTTATTTTCCAGACAGTAAAACGTCTGATTCCAATCTTTTTATATCCCTTCCCAGACTCATATCCATCTACAATCTTCATTCTGAAGGCCCCAGAGAGCTCTCTGGATCTCATCATGGTGATACCACTCACTTCAATAATCAAGCAAACCAAACTAAATATCAGTGGTTTAAATAAGAAAGGCTCCATCAAAAAGCTCTGTAAAGATGTTCTAAACATTTTCACCTAATGTGGTGCACCAGAATCTAATTCAAGGCATTTTAAATAGTAATGAATGAGAGGATGTCCTCATTTTTTCCTCAGTGGAAATTGGCATCATAGTTAATTCCTTTTGTTAAATAGAATTTTTTAGAATTTAGTGATCAGTGGTCATTGTCAACACACAACAACGAAATTTGTCCTCTGCATTTGACCCATATGTGACTTTCATTACATAGCAGGGGGCAGCTAATTCAGCACCCAGGGAGCAGTACCTTGCTCAGGATACCTCAGTGGTAACTTGCTGGTGGGGGATTAGAACCTACAATCTTTCAATTACAAGGGCACTTCTCTAACCATCAAGCCACCACTGCCCAAACAAACCACCCTAGATGGGAAATAAGTTCATTTGTTTCTTGTTTTTGCATAGGTGATACAATTACATCATTTTTATCTACAGATATGATTTGAAAGAAGATTTAATATTGATATGTTGATATTTCTTAATAAAGAACTAAATATTTAATGGAGTATCCTAATTTTTTCACACGACTGTAGTAGGCATATAATTGTTATTGTATATTTTTCCTATGTGTGAATAATAACTGCGACTTACTGCAAGGTAATGTAATATATAGTATTTATTTACATTGTGCACATTGCTGTTTATGTTAAAATACTTAAAACATTCCCACAAAGAAAACAGTTCAGAAGCGCATTCAATCAGGAATGCTCTTAATTTGCATCCTTTCATGTCAGTTTACAGTGTGTACTGTACATTTCTTGTAACATACAAAATATCAAAAGCCCAACATTGGACACTGTCACAAGCATACAGTATATTTTTATATTCATTAGAGAAAACAATTTTCCTCTTGAAATTGTGGATTGGGTGGCAGTCAAAGGCATACCCTTGACTGACCAATACCTGGCTAACGAAACTAACTTTAGAGGTAAGGAGTGTGTGCTGATACAGGACATTGCTACACCCACCACAGCAAACCACCTCAGGAGTGTGATCCCAAATGCAGTGATAGTTCAACACCACACTAGTTCAACTGGAACAATGCAAAGTTTTCTGGCACCTGGAGTGCCAATCCTGCTACCAGCCCTCCAGTTTTTCCCTGAAAGTTAGCGAATCTGAATGCAGGGCTGGATGGAGGTTAATATCATACCCAGGACAAAGCAATTGTAGGATAAGGGCCTGATAGAGTAGAATCACTCCTGGTACTCACCAGATTCAAACGAGCAACCTTCAAAATGCTGGCACAAATCCCTATCCTCAGAGCCACCATTCTGCCCTTTCAGAATATGGAATATAAACTCTCTGGTGGGACAGGAGCCTGAGCTGGTGTGGGAGGTAGAGAAATACCATCTAGATTGTATATGGGTGATTCCTGTTTTGGGCCACATATTCATGTCCTCGTGTTTAACTGGCTCTTATTCTTTTATAAAATTAGACAAATCTTTATAACAAACCTATTTTATTATGTGTTTAGGTGTTTTCTATTACTCTAACAAAGATAAATTATTATTTGTATTTTTTACATCTCTTTAAAGCACCATTTCTCTGGAATATGCGCTCATTTTAGCATGTCCCAAATGCAATGTATATAAACTATAAAATTATAAAAACCAAAACTTATTCTTTATTATTTTGATAGACTAGGGTATACTACCTTTACAGAAAGAAACAAATCTGGTGAAACTTATTTTGTTTTCTGCAATTATATAATATATTATATGTCCCCACATTCGTTTTCCACCCTGTTAGGCTCTAGTTCCTTGGCTCCCTAAAAAGATTACAAATCCATACAGCCATTTCCAGGAAGTGACATTATTTGTTTTTGGAGGGAAATTCAACTGGAAGACTAAGGTAAGCTTTAACTGTCAC
>JAODJW010000001.1:33495427-33522559 GCA_026777045.1 Hyperopisus bebe | reverse complement strand
CATTGTTAGCAATATCACTTGATAACACATTACGTACGGTGCTTCATGTATAAAACTCCGTAGCAACACGTCCACAGATAAGTTGGACAGTATAGTGTGTACGACTGATTTAATGATCCATAAATGAGAAGTAGTGCTTAAACAGGATAAAATTACAACTTTCCCTTCTATTGATAAAGGGCGCAGCCATATTGGATTCTGAACTCGGAATCCTCTGCGTTATCCGAGATATTTCTCGGATCTCTGAGAAATGGGAGCGAGCATGTTGTCACTTCCAGCTCCGAAACTCGGAATCCAAGTTCCGAGGGCAAATGGAATGCAAGTTCCATTGCGCGTTCCATTTGCCCTTGGAACTCGGATTCCCGCGTGTAATGTGTTATCTAGTGATATTGCTAACAAGGGCTACCAATTCACCGGTCTAGAATTGGATTTCATGATTAGTCGGATTATTTGTAGGATTTAAGGTAGTTTGGGCTAATTGTAAGTGAACGAAGATAAAGGCCATTTAAACTGAGGTACCTTAAATCCGACAAGTTGTCCGGCTAAGCAAAAAATCTTGCTTTTTCATATGGGTCCATGGTATTGCTACTTCTGTGGCAAATGGAACGCATCTGACTCGGTTTTCCCGAGTTTTTAGCAGATGTGACGTAATATCGGAATCCGAAAATCGGATCCCGAGGCAAATGGAATGCATGATCAGAGTAGAGCCGCTGCTCCTCCGCATCAAGAAGAGCCAGATGAGATGGCTCGGGCATCTGGTCAGGATGCCTCCTGGACCCTTCCAGGCATGTCCCACTGGGAGGAGGCCCCGGGGAAGACCAAGGACACACTGGAGAGACTATGTCTCTTGACTGGCCTGGGAACGCCTCGGGATCCCCCAAGAGGAGCTGGACAAAGTGGCCGGGGAGAGGGAAGTCCGGGTTTCCCTGCTTAGACTGCTGCCCCCACGACCCGACCCGGATAAGCAGTAGATGATGGATGGATGGATGGATGGATGGACAACCACTTGAAATAATAACCAAATTTGGTATCATGATACCAAATTTCAAATAGTTTCATGTGAAATTTCATGATATCTCACAAAGCATGACGTTTGCAAAGTATACTACAACTCATAATTCAACTCACTGCAATGTGGAACCTGAAGGTGGTAACCCATTTACAACAAAAACGTGATATGGTCTCCGTCATAACATAAGTATAATGAGTAACTACCCTCTCAGAAAAAAAGGGTAAAAAACGTGGCACCCTCGTAATTGTACATTTTAAGGTATAGAAATGGACCCTGAGGAACAATCCAAAGGTATAAACAGCATTAATGTACCATCAATGGTAAGAAGTGTTCCTCAGAGTCCATTTCTGTACCTTAAAAGGTACAATTTCAGTACAGCTAAGGGTACAACTGGCAGACCCTTGAGGGTACAGCCCCAGTGACAAGCAAATGTGCAAATTTGTACCCCTTTTTCTGAGAGTGTAATGCTACAGGGTGGCATTCAATCACTATTATAAGAAATACTAATATAAGTAATTAACAAAGTACATATGAATATTCTTCTTCCCAGTTAAGGGAGTATTTGTCACTAACGGTTTATGTCATGGAGCAATTTCTGAAAGATTTATTCTTTGCAGTACTTAAGATGGTGACCATGAGCATCGATAGGTCTATTTTAGGGGGGCTTCACACTATGGGACAAAAGTTCAAAAACAAAATCAAAAGATTCTTGTGATGACCGTGTGCAAGGCGAGTAAACAGGTAGCGGGGAAGCAGGGTCAGGCACACGGAGATCCAAAACAAGATTCTATTGCTGGCAGAGCACAACACGGTGAAAACGTCTATGACAGACCTAGGGATACAGACTTGATGTCACTTATTGGGTGATTCTATGAAACCATCAACCTCATTTCCGAAACCTCTGCATCATTACCACAAAGATGTCCAATTAATGTTAATTTAATAAATCAAAAATGACTGTTGCGGTAATGAGATTTTTAAGGACTTGTTTTTGGAAATGTTTAAAAACATTTAAAATCCAACCGCAGGTATGGATAGAAAACCTTGGGACAGAAATATTACTGTACAAATACGGTTTAAATAATTCTCTTACAGTTTTCTTGTTGGGTCTTTTTATATAGGCCATGACAACATACGGAAAAAATAAAACAACGCTAATTCTTTTTTCTTTTTTTTTTACTTTACTCTGCTTTGATACTTAGCCTTGTGATATCCCGCATGTTGATAACCCGGCGAAACTACAATACGCTGTATTTTGTGTACTGTAGTAAAGCGCCGAACAAACGAGTAATCGCGACAGCGGCGAATGCAACGGACGAGAGGCAGATTGACACCAAGTTGCTCTTTGTTACTCTTTAAAGAGACCCCAGAACAAGCAACAATAACACGAAAGCTGTAAATACCGAAACACGGGGAAGTTACAATAAGGAATGAAAGGCACACACACGGCGGGTAATTACACAATGGCTAAGACAAGTGAGGATCAGGCAAGAACCGAGTACAACCACAGTATTATGGCGTATTTGAATTATACATAGTTCAGTAATTTAATTTGTATTGTGCTGTAGTTTGAAACGCGTTTGAAATAGCTGTACTGTATTTTAAAGAGTCAATAAAAATCTGTAAATAGCGACGCTGTACGTTCAATTTTCTTATGTTCATGTTATAAATATATAAACGTCAATTAGAAGGTATTCTGCCGAGACATAAAGAAAAAGGAAAAAAGTCATCCGAAAAACGATCATCCGATAATAGCGATCAACTTCACCCAGACAGACGTGATCACTATAAGCGGATTCCACTGTACTTCGTATTTGATATTTTCGAAACAATATCTTACCAAGATTTGGTGAGAATCACCCAAATAGGTCTTAGCTATAGGGAATGCAGTTTAGTGCACTTTTGCTGCCACCTCTTGGTTATAATATAATTTTACACACAATACAATTGACTGGATTTGTTATTAAAGTTAAAATGTCTTCTCACGTATAATATAATTTATCAGATCAAGAATTTCTCAGACTTTTTATTACCTTGTTGCTTAATTGCTCTATTTTAGCTTTGAAAACTAAGGACTAGGGTCTTGTACAGTACAATGAAGGTGTGTATAGACGCCTGCATACTTCGGTTAGATAATCAGCCCCTCACCTGAAGCACTTTGATCAGCACCCCCTGTATATTTGCGTATGTTTGTCACTGTTGACGGTTATTTTTATTCTATTAACGCCAGCTAGGTCTATTTAACTATTTCTCTCATTAACATTAAGGCAAGCTGTCCGCATGAAACCGTGTCACCTGTTTCTTTAAGAGGCCGTCCGACAAGCTGTCCAATGATGGGAAACTGAACGGGTTTATTTCAGGCAGACATTTCCTGTGCTTCAATGAATTGATGCTTCAAGCGGAATGCACTGGCAAGACCTGCACTTGCTTTTATCTATATTTACATACGATGTATTATTATAAGCTGTAATATTAATTTCATGTAGTGCAGTTACCGTAGAACGTCTAACTGTAAGTGCCTGCACTGCAGACTCAGGTCGATCTGAAAGCGCTGTTTCGCGGATTAGTAATCCGGTGTTGCATACAGGCTTATCCCTTCTGTTTTTATTCGGCTTTTATTCCTCTTGTGCACGTACCGCTACTTCGACATCCTTATCTGATCCCAGGACGTCCGAAACCGCTAAGAAAACAAGATGGCTGAGATGAGTAAAGGGGTCACCGCTGGGAAATTGGCTAGTAATGTGCAGAAAAAAATAACGCGAGCCCAAGAAAAGGTAAGAAGGGGACGATGGACGTTATCAGAGCAATTAATCCAACGCATTTTTATTATCGGCGGCCAGCCTAGCTGGTTTCCCAGCTGAATGTCGGAGGTTTAAGATATTAGCGGTTTGACCGTATTGTCGCCTCTCTTTAGGTGAGTGTCAGTGTATGCAGTGGGGGATTGCGGTGTTTTGTAACGATCTGCTACTAAGAATGGCTAATATGAGTAAACAGATAAATTGGTATGGTAGTACGCCAACTTGCATTTTCCCTTAATTGTTAAGTTTGTGATTCAGTGATCCCTTTCCATTGCAGTGTTACATGTCACCTGAAGGACTGTATACACGCAGAATGTGGAGTGTTTTACGAACAGGTTTATTTCCAGTCCTAGTGTCATCCCCCTGAGGGCATAAAATGTTTATGCAGATCTTTCCTTTGACCAGCAATTATTCCTCCCAGAGCTATCATTGACAGGAAGCGTGAGTCACGTTTGACAGCGACGTGCATTTTCAGATGAAGCTGTGATTTGAGTATTTTAACAGCCCTTAGGACTCTCGGAAAGATAGACATTGTTTCTTTAAGCAACCACTGCTCATAGCCATGTTAGTATCACTCTTGACTTTTATTATTTTTGCGACGCTTCTCCTCGTAGGTTTTCGGATGTGTTTTTTCATATTTAACAAGGAAAAACACATTCAACTGTATGTAACTTTGTTGTGTTATGACTTGGATGACCTGTGTCATCCTAGAACATAAGAACATGTGGGTTTAGGAGTTTAGTCTTCATCTACAGGCTCAGTCTGATATTTGGGTATGGATATCTTATGGGTTTTAATCTAAATGTACACATTAATCATATTTTATCATATATGAGGTTATTGTGTTAACAAGAACGCCATGAAAAATGATCAAACACAGGAGACTCAAGAAATCTCTCTGTATATGTTTTGGAAGCTTGCATGGGGAAATTCAGGACAATCCTCGCTAATGTAAATGCCCAGCAGGATTTGACCATACACACACACCCATTTCTGCCAGATATGTGGGTCTGTGTGTTTCTGCATCTTTATTTTATATGGATCCTCAGCTGAGTTTCTGGCCGTTTAAAGGTGGGTTGGATTTATTTCCGCTTCACCCAGCCAGAGACCCCATTCAGTAGAGAACACGAGCACAAATTGAGGAACAGCTGCAGATCATCCGGAAGCAGTCTGTAGACATTCCCATTCCAGCCAGCCAGCTTTTTGAAGCTGCTTTCCCCACTTAATGTACTTTGACTTCTGCTACACTACCCCCCCCCCCCCCAACCATTCTAATCCTTTTTGGTTTTCCAACTAAGTATTTTCTCATGTCATTCATTAAGTTATTTATACTTGTAAAACAGAAGTTAAAATGACATCTGTTCCTAAGTCCACAGATTTTTTTTTTCTTTCTAGACATGTCTGTAGTGTGTGAATGCATACAGACAGGTGCTATTAGCGAGGCATCCTAAAGGAGGCTAAGGAATTCTGCGCACAAAGCTGATTACTCCTTCTGCGTGGAAGGTCAGGCCGCTCTCGCACGTGGCAGGCTAAACTAGACCTGGTGGCAGGTGGTCTGGTCGTGTGTCCAAAGGGAGGACGGCGTGTGGACTGTAGGGGCTGCCTGGGTCTGAACAGCTCACCTTCTGATCGACCCTGTTGAAGCTATTTGTGGTTCTGATGCCCCCCACACTCCCCACACCCCTGTACTACTTAACTCCACCCCCTCCATTTCCAAAATTTTAAGGCCAGTCCAGCAATAGGTCCATTTCCACACCTGTCTTCTCCTGCAAAGTCCATCAGTGGGATATGGCTGGGCACCTATGAATAGACTGCAGCCTGCATCCCGCTGGCTAATCCCCATGAACTTTGGTGTGTGGTAATCATGCCACTGGCCTGCGGTATTTTTGGTTCGAGACTGAAACTGAACACCACTGAACAGAAGTTAAGCTTGGTCTCCTAGAAAACAAACACGGTGACACTGGCTGGCTCCACAGACTAACCCCCGCCCTGTGTGGCCTTTTATCTCTCCTCGCTTTGGCCATTAAAGTTCCAAACCCGGTTGGTAATTGAGACCATTCTTAGCATTACTGTTACCCGGTAAATAAATAGATGATTGCATATGTGAGCTGAATGCATTGTTGGAGAAAAGGCTGCCCCTTTTTAGGAGATACCCACTTTATTGCTCTGAGCAGAGTTGATTACCTTTGCTAATTATCATCGCTAAACAAATGTCCACAAACCACTGGGGAACAAAAAAAAACAAGAAGATGGAAATAGTAAGCAGAGGAGTGAATTGCTCTGCAGCAGCTGAGGGTGGAATGTGCCGGACAGTTTTGGGATCTGGTTTCTACCATTCCTCTTACCCTCTGGACAATGTGGGTCCCATGTTGGGGGGAAAAAGAGGTATAAGTGTCCTTGATTGTGCGGTGTGCTGTTATGAATGAAATACACGAGATAGGGGAGGCAGTTTGGGATTGTGTGTGGGTACAAGTGAAATTTATTGCAGTGGCATCCTTTATATGGTTTCTATATCTTCCTAAACTGTGATTCACGGCTCCCACCTTCCTGCTGCGGTTTTTCCTTTTATCTAAATTTTTAATTTCTCTAGAACTTGAGCCAGTAAAAGTAGTTGGATAAAAGGCAAAATGCAATGGCTGTTTTGATGGATTTTGTCTCTTATATCTGTGCTGTGTTTGGAGCTGGACGAGAAGATACCTGTGGAGGTCAAGGTGGTTTTTATTGGATCTCCAGCCAACAAGCACTGTGAGATCTTCCAGCTAATACCTCTGCAATTATCTGCTGCCTTCTTTCCATGATTATTGGTTAATTTTGGTGCCTATCACCTTTAACATGGACATCATGGATATTATCATCAGAAATGAGGCTCAATAAAATTTTAAGATAAGCGTAACAATAACCTTGCTTTTTAATGAGCAAAAATATCTTAAAATGGGCAACTTGATAAGCTTCATACCTTCGGAACTGTCTCCTGGGTCAAAGACTTTTATTTCTATTTGAGCTCTGACCTTTGCCCCCGTGTAATGGATGTTTATGAGCCTCTATCATTATTGGCAGTTGCTTCCTCTGCAGCAGATCCTGTTGACTTGTTCTCCCAGATAAATTATTTGTTTAAGAAATTGTGTTTGTACTCTGAGCCAAATGTATCATACCTATATATATCTGCCACTCTCACAGTAATGTACCATTGCTCTAGTGGCACATATATATTTTAAAGTGAGACACAAGTTACATAACTGCATTTTGTTCTTGAAGCATTTCTATTATATCACACAGCAGAACCCTTCTTGGGTCTGAAACCACTTATTAATCTATTGTCTTAAGTCCAGTGAGTAGTTCAGTGGCCATGCTGGCCTTTTCTCATTTTTCCTTCTGCCCCAGTTTACATGCAAAGACAAGAATAAGTCTAAGGCCATATTTGCTTCTTTTAGTGAGGACTGGGAAGCAGCATTTGGTGTTGGGTTGGGTTCTGGAGTGTGGTGATCTGATAAAACCTTACCTAGTCAATGCTTAATGCTTCTTGCATTCTCATGTCCGCCTTGCTCTTTAATGTTAGAGTAATATAGCTTTGGAATGAAAACACATTCTTGCATTTTATAATTAAACTGAAATTTTGGCTTCATGGTACATCTTCTGGGCATATGAAGGGCTATTCCATTGCACACACCTCATGACTAGTTTGGTGTGCAAGACCATACAGAAGGATGTACAGTGTGTGCTTACATCAGGCATCTAGTCATTTACAGATAAATAATAAATAAGGGTCATGCTCATGTGATGTTAGGCGTTATTGGTTCCCTTAAAGAATTCCAGTTAAATTTATTTTAAAATAGGCACTCTTAGTTGGTACAGATTTGCTTTTATTAAAATAGGGCTGCCATTAGTAACTGATTGTTGGGGATATAAGTGGATTTTCTCAGTTGGATTCCCAGGCAGGAAGTGTGTTGTATGTCTGGGCTAGGGCTGTCATTTTTTAACCGATATTCGAACATGATGTGAAAAATGAACCCAATCGAATTTTAAAGTGTCTCCGTAGCCTATACGCGCATTAGACCGTTTCTAGTAATCTTGTTTGCCGTCTGCGGAGCCCCTAAACGGTCAGGGTGGGAAAATGTGTTTTTTAATGGTTTTGTGTTCCCTCGCAATACTTTTGCGATCCGTCTGTATTGCCCACTTGCTATTTACTGCAACGTCACGGCAAAGATAACGCTAAATAATACAGATATGTCCTGTAAAGTGCACTTTAAGCATTGAACTGCTATCAATATACACCATGTAACTTTAATATTATGTCTTTTTATACGTATTTATTAATAATTGTACTGTGTCTATTCACCGCCAGTGACTTTAAGCAAAATAGCTGGACTATTGAACGTGAAGTGCGCGTACAATTACTGAAATGTATAAAAAAAAAAAAAAAAAAAACATTGAAAGATACTACAACCGGAAAACAAGAATATAAAGCTACCTTTACCGAGGTGTTTGGAGTTAAAATTCGAATCCGCTTTCTGGAATATTTCATAATACCAGGGAGGTATATCCGAAAGTGGGCTCGGGTTTAAACTCGAACTATGACACCGCGGTCATGGGTGTAAATTACGGGGGGGGGGGTTGTACTCCCCCCAATAAATCAAAACCAGCTAATACAACCCTCCCAATAATCATGTTTCCCCGTAACGGGTGGAGACCTCAACCCCCCAATGTTCCAGCCAAATTTACGCCCTTGACCGCGGTAGAGTTAATTTATATTCAGTTTTCCGGTGTAATATTTTTCAACAAAAGTAACAAACCCGCCCCTTTTGTTTTCCGGATTTCTTTACCGGCGAATTTTACTATTTCCATGTTTGTGTGTGCACTTCACGACCAGTAGCCCAGCTGCTTTGCATACTGTTACTGGCGTTGGACCGACAGTGAAATTATTAATAAATACGTATAAAACCCACATATATGAAAGTTACATAGTGTGCATTGTCCTCCATAGTTTAATGCTTAAAGCACACTTAACTGGACATGTCTGTATCGTTTGGGTTTATAGTTATTAGTCCATTAATTCTATGTTTTGTACTTAAACGGACACAGTACAGTCATTATATTAGTAATTAACGCAGTTATTAGTAAATTAGTAAAAACTATTTCAAAAAATATTTACCGACCCTGTCCTCTTTGGGGCATTATACAAATATGTGACGTTTTACAGGCTGTTAATAAAATACTGAAAAGAATGCGTTGGGTGTTTTGGGGAGGGGTCACGGGTATTCGAATATATTCGAAGGAATTGCAGGACTTGATTTTTGAAAAATGTGACCCTAGTCTGTGCTGCCACCTGTAGAGGGCCCCAGTCTTCCTGGAGGCAGGTTTCTCTCAGGGCACATTTAAGGAGGTTTTGGAGGTAAATCCCTCTCTCCAGTATATTTTGATCTTTGCACATAACGGTTAGCTTGATAAATGTATGTTATTGATCTGTGTTCCTTCACATAATTTGGTTTTCATTAGTTTTGTGTTTAGTTGACATATTTTAGCAGTTATTCCTCTTCGCTGGGTTTATCCTGCGTGCCTCAGCTTGTTGTGCCTTTTCCTATATTTTGACAGTACTTCTGTTACTTTGCATTGTTGATTTAAACAATATTGACTGTGGCTGTTAATTTTGTTTTCTTTTGTTCTGCCCTCTTTCAGGTCCTGCAGAAGCTGGGAAAGGCAGACGAGACGAAGGACGTGCAATTTGAGGAGGGTGTGATCAACTTCAACAAGCAGCTGGTGAGAGTCTTGCCATTCTTGCCTGGGACCCCTCCCATTATGAGGCAGCTTTCCAGAACCCCCCTCCCTCTGTCAGCAGTGAGGTTCTGGCATACTGCTAGGGGGTTCAAGCAGTCTAAATACACTGTGCCAATTGACTAAAATGGAAATCTGAACATAATGTCACATATCCGTATATATAACCGGAACTCATTATCATCTAGAAGGCTGTTATTACTATTGGCCTCAGTGTTTGTGTGCATGTGAGTATCTCCTTCCTTGTGTCCTGGGCTTCCTTGCTTTGGTACTAGGCTCATTGTGGCTTTGTACTGGGTACACTGCTATAGAAATGTGGGTGTGGATTATATGTTTAATACAGAAGAAACATTTGGGAGCAAAGGAAGGCCAATGTACCAGCCCAAACCACTTTGTCCCTCTGTAAGGCTTAATCATTTTGTCTTTCTCTCAGTCATCTGCTGTTCCATGGATTTGTCATGACTTCTGTTTTCAGGTAGAGGGCAGCAAACTGCAGAAGGACCTGAAAGCTTACCTCGCTGCAGTAAAAGGTCTGACCTCACATTGCTGCTCCGTATCCTCTTGTCCTTGTTCCTGTCTGAATTTAATGTCTGTCTGGCCCCTATAGCCAGGGCATCCAGTGACGTCTCCTTCTCTCCGTTTGCCCACAGCAATGCACGAGTCGTCCAAACGCTTGCACGAGTGTTTGGCAGACATGTATGAACCAGATTGGTATGGCAAAGATGAGATGGACTCCATTGCTGAGGTTGGCCCTGTTCACACTCAGTTTTGGTTGCACTATAACTGAACTGTGTGACTAGAAAATGGGTATAAGGTGTCTTTGTCTATGTCAGCACATACAAGTCCCTGTAGAATAAGTTTTGAGAAACTTAATCCACAATATTTTTTACCCTGTCCTTCAAGTCAAATTGTAGTAGTACCAAAACACACACGTAGACATTTGTAGAACACATGTGTCCTCTACTTATGGGTCATTTGTGTTGGTTCTTCCTCTCCTCTGTCAGCCGTCATTTAATTTTGCATGGTTCTATCCTTCATCACTGCATGTCTCTCATTCTTTACTCAATCCTCATCCCTGTCACTCTGAAGGAGATGATAGAGAAGGAGCTGGATAACACACTGGAGGTAAACAGGATGCAGAACAGTGCTGGGTGCTCTGAAAATGTGGGAGCTGTTTTACTAGACCTTTGTGCTGCAGGTTTTATGAGAGACAAAGGCTAGGTTTACAGTAGAAAAGCGAACATCTGTTTGCTAGCTGAGGGCTGTATGTGATTATGCATGCGTATGACGGTCTTTAATGTTTCAGGATACTGATCTGCTATGGACGGACTTCCATCAGAAACTGGTGGATCACGCCCTGATTTCTATGGACACCTATCTGGCTCAGTTCCCAGACATTAAGGTAGACAGTGTGCTGTTCCTGCGACCTCTTAAACATTCAGTGCCCTGTGGCACCCAGACTGAATGCGAATTTCTCCTCAGGCACGAATCGCCAAGCGAGACAGGAAGCTGGTGGATTATGACAGCGCACGGCACCACTTTGCTTCCCTGCAGAAGGGGAAGAAGAAAGATGAAGTCAAGATCGCCAAGGTAATGCTAGTGAAGTGAGCAACTGCGTCATGATGACACAGAAGTGACTGGTACCCTTCTCTCATGACAGTAAGGGTAGAAGGACTGCAGCTGCTTTTCCTCAGGGCAGACATGGCCATGGTGTGCAGTTAACCAGCAGCTGGAGAGTGCAGCTGCTTTTCCTCAGGGCAGACATGGCCGTGGTGTGCAGTTAACCAGCAGCTGGAGAGTGGCCCTTTCTGCTGTTACACTGACTTACACGCACGTGTGTGAGCATGGCCATGTGTGTTTGCATTGTGCCTTCTTGGGTCTCGAGATGATTTTAGCATAACAGAAGCACTGACAGCCCTGGTTAACCGTTTGAGTGTCTTAACCACAGCCCTTTGTCTTGCTTTTGTCTTTCCCTCTCTGTTCCTCCACCTCACTTCCCTTCTCACTCTTTGCCTGCTTATTCTGTCACTCGGTGCACGAGCAGCCGGTCTCACTCCTGGAGAAGGCCGCTCCAGGCTGGGCTCAGGGGATACTGTCCGCGCATCACGTTGCCCAAACTAACCTGTCGAGAAACCAGGTGACTGATGAAGCATTGCGCTTCTCACGACTCACCCCGCATCTGAGTGAATGTGCTTTCCTGCTCAGTCTCAACATGTTTTCAGAAAAGTCAAATAATTATATAGAAATGGTAGATCAAATTACATCTGTTTTAATTGTTTATGGCATCACCTGTTATGTCAGTCATTAATGGAGTAATTTTAGGTCAATCTTAGAGTTTCTCATAATTTCTGAGCAGATGTTGCAGGTATTTCATAAACATTTCACATGAAACAGAACTGTCTCTGCGCATGGCTACATTCTTTGTGTGTGTGTGTGTGTGTGTGTGTGTGTGTGTGTGTGTGTGTCTACACTGCTAGGCAGAGGAGGAATTGGGAAGGGCTCAGAAGGTCTTTGAGGAGATCAATGAAGACCTGCAAGAGGAACTTCCATCACTGTGGAACAGGTGAGCTCATGGAACAGAAAGAGAGACTAATCCCTCCTGAACTAGGGGATAATAAAGCAATTAGCCTCTGCAATTTACACAACGTGACTATAGTTCCCACCAAAACAGCGGCGTATGGAAGCTAGTCTCTCTCACCATAGTGGGTTAAAGAAGAAGTTAACCCTAAAAGAGCTAGATTCTATTAAGACAAAATATGGAGAATGAAAGACTTAGTTCTCTCTGGAATCAGAGAATTAACTTAGACTAGTATTATAGCTTGGATTACGACATCTGGTGCTTCATTGACCAGAAAGACAAAGACATACCCCCTAATAAACCAGGAAGCGCTGGGAGAGTTAAAGGTCATTTTCAGACTTTGGTAGACATTGATTAGTGGTTTCTTTACTCCTCGGGATAACGCTTGCTGTGTTCTCTCCCCAGTCGTGTTGGCTTTTATGTTAACACATTCCAGAGTGTTGCAGGGCTGGAGGAGAAATTCCACCGAGAAATGGGAAAGGTGAGTGATGTCACAGCCGAAAGGCATATTTAGGGTTTCTTCCCGATGATGTCATTCTGTGCATGGGACCTTCCCACAATCAGCGGTGTCGAGTCTCGCATTGTTCCTGTGAGACTGGCGGTTTTTTGTCTTTGCCGTTATCTCACGTAAATCGTACAGTTTGTGATTCCTTTAAACCAGTGTTTCCCGGTCTAGTCCTCGGGGACCCAAAGACAGTCCACTTTGTCTGCACAACTCTGGTAGCAAAAATGTGGATTTTCTGGCAGGGGGCTGGGAGGGAGAAAAACGTGGACCGTATGTGGATACCCAAGGACCGGATTGGGACACACTGCCTTAAACTAAACAAGAACAGTTTATTCAGTGTCAGAAATGATGTGCTGTGAAGGTTTATCTGAGTAAACATAAAAATGGGGGGGGGGTCTCTGCTGCTCATAAAGCTTAGTTGATTAGTTGTCATTACAGACATTAGTGGTCACATTGTTGTTTTTTCAGTGTCTGTTTAACTGCAAGCATTATTTTGTAATAGTAATAATAAAAATGTAAAGAGATGAAGGGTCATTTTGATGGCTCACAGTTTTCTGTCACCCGACTCCCTGTTTTCACTGTAGTTAGGCTGACATACATGCATAATGCACTGTAGTTCCTGTAGTTAGGGGTTTTCTCTCTCTCTCTCTCTGTAGCTCAGTCAGAACTTAAATGATGTGATGACCAAACTGGAAGATCAGAACCAGTCCGGGTAAGTTTAAACTGTGAAGGAGGTTTGAATACAGGCCCTCATATCTACACCTCATCATCCGTCATTTAATAATTGTCATACATATTCATGTAACATTAATACATGATATAAGTATGGCCTATTCATTATAGAATTCTGATCTACAATATTGCTTTATCTCATCTGTATACTTGTATCTATTTTTACAACTATCTGCCATACGTTATGCATTATTTATTATGTACAGTTTGGTTTTTCCATAAATATTCATTGTATTTCACCTTTTTTTCCCTAAATCAACTTGTATTTATATATATTACTTATATAAGTAACCCAAGAAAATTTCAAATGACAAATGTTTTCAGACAGTCCTCATGGTGTGTAAGAGGTTGGAATTTCTTTTGGTCTGAGTTGATCTTGATGATTTAAGAATAAACCAAACCGCACCCTTCAACAGAAAGGCAGGTAAACTGGGTCTGAAGACGACAGCCGCTGGGAAGAGGTAACAGAAGTGGGAGAGAGTGCATTGTGCTACTGGGATGGGCTCTGACTAGGGAGTGGACTTACAAGGTTTGCATGACACAGGGAGTCCCTGGGGATAGAATTTGCATGGTCCAGGGAAAAGGTTAACATTCAGTTCATCAGAATATGTGAGTTGTTTTCTTGTGAATGAGTTAGTGTTTCCCCAGGTGAGTATGCATGGTTACAGGTGTATAATGAGGTTTGCTTATTACCAAGTGAGCTAAGATGAGTGACCTAGCATGGTAACCAAGACACCTTATTTGGTTTGGCATGGTGGGATTCAGTTTAAGTATATCTTGACCTCCTGTCTGTAGGGGGAGTGTGCTACATTAATTTGCTGCCCCCTTGTGGTGATATCCTTGATTTTCCATCTGCACTTATATTTGCTCACATGGTAGGTGCATGCAAGAGCAGGAGACAGTCAGTCAGTGATTCTCTTTTTCCTGCTTTTTCATTGGCTACAGACAGGAAGGCACCAATAACACCCTTTCTCCACGAGGATCAGGACCACCCATCCCCAAGTCTCCATCCAAGGTACAGGCCCTGTTCTCAGAGGTCCCTCCCCCTGTTCCCAGTGATCTCTCGCCACTGTGGAGATGAGGGTGAAGGAAAGTATCTGGGCCCCATCCAGAAGTGAGAGTATTTGGGGTTGTCTACTTGCACACAAACATATGAAGGAGGGCAACTTGGTCTTTGGCTTAGGTCGGTGGACTCAAAAAGCAGTGACATTATTGTGCTGCCCCCTTGTGCTCAGGAGGGCTTTCGACCCAATGAGACTCAGTGTCGCATAGCATTCAACACTAACTGGAGCATGGTGTGCTGGCGTGTAACTGGCATGCTTTGATAACTGTGTGCTATCTGTCTCCCTTACTGCTGGCATGTTACTGTGTGTCCATGAACACTCGCGGGCACCACAGCTGAAGCCGGGGCCACCGGTACCCCCACCACCCAAAGTGACCCCGTCGAAAGATGTCAAGCAGGAAAACATCATCGACTTGTTTGATGACGCGCTCGTGCCCGAGATTAGTGTCACCTCCCCTTCACAGGTTAGACAGCCACCTCCTCTGGGTAGTTACACGTCTTCGACTGCAGAATACGCCATCCTACCCTGGTACATCCGTACCACTCCTGATTGCTCCCCCATCTGCCCCCTCTTGGTTCCCAACCTGTACCCCTGCACCTTCAGATTTCCCTCCTATTTCTCTGGCCTTCCTCCACAGCATCCGTATCCCTGCCAATCCATCTAATAACCACATAATGTATATTTCAGAGCTGCTTCTACCTCCCTTGTAGCCAGTGTACCTCACTCTCCTCATACTAATTTCAAGACCAGCTTTCCAGTAAAAGCTGGCTTCTCTCCTTCCGATGGCAGTGTGATTCTTCTGGGGGGGGTAATCTGCTTGATATGGATTTGGATACACTACCTGCAGTCAGCCCAGGGGGTGTGGTCTCATCCCCATCCTCCCAGGTGGGTCTTCCCTTCTGGCAGGGAAATAAATCAGGAACCCTCTTTATACCATATTGCATGTTAAGAGAGTGCAGTATTCTTCCCCGCCCCAGTATTTAATCTTGGCCTCCCTCCTGTTGTCTTCGGTTGTAAAATCTTAACGTGAAATACCTTCCAGCAACAATTTGTTTACTCAGTCTCACTGCATGTGGACGATTAACTAACAGGCGTCTCGGAGTACAGTAGCAGACGTGACTGGTGACCTCGCTGGGCTGCTGCCTATTCGGGTTTAATATTTCTGTAAGCAAACACGGTTTGCTTGTAGCTCTGCTAGCCACCGAGAAGGAAGCACCTTCTCTGGGGTCAAAGTTTACCAAATGTGTTGACAAACGGGGCATTTTGGCAAAGGTACTTGAGGGGGAAAAATAAAACCTAAGTATTTGAGTGGAAAAAATTAAAGCAGTGATAGATATTGAATCTGTACAATTCAAATTATTATTATGCTGAGCAGTTGTACCTTACAGAAAAATGATACTGGTTATAATTAGGTACTCAAGTACTTTCAGTTACAGAGTGTAGTCAAAATCAGTAGGGGTTTTACTTCTGCTTGTCTTGGTGGGTCACTTATTTGCCTGTGATTTTCTTATCTTCGTTGCCTCACGGAAGGCGATGTCATGGAATACGTGGGAGGTAAGCAGATCCTGCTTTCTGATTGGCTCCATTGACAGGGCACTCCATTGGCTTGAGTAACAGTATCTTTGGCTTTTCTTCTGCCTTTGCCAATTGGAAAATGTCGTGAATCAGTAGACTGAGAACTGTGCTCTTTTTCCTAATTGGCTGACTTCTGATTGCATCAGTAGTAATTCATTCATTCAGTTGGTAGTGAATGGAACAACAAAGTGGGCGGGATTTACCATGTGCTGTCAATCACTGCCTCATCTAACCCACTGGGATCTAACAAATTCACTAATGAAAATGGGTTAAACACAACAGTGACTGACAGTCTATGACTATTCCCACAAAGCTGAAATACCCACTTCTCCCATCACTGTCCCCTCATCCCTTCAATCTGCCCCCCCCCCCATGAGTATTCAGTTCCTGGCTTCTATAATTCATCTTTTTTAATATCCAGATTGCTTCTGAAACTGAACTCAGGAGGGGCACAAATTAAGACATTAAGCTTATCGATGTTTTATGGCTCATTCCTCCACTTCTGACATTTGGGCTTGACAGTTGAGTGTAGGAGTTTATAGCCCCCTAGCAGAAATACGCAGTTACATCAGAGTCCGTGTTAACGTGCCCTCTCAGTCTGCTTGTGACCTTATACCGTATTCAGGTCTCCTTCCTGCATTCCCGTATTTGACCTTTTGTCCATGCTCTGGCCCCTATTGCCTCCCTCCTGGTTCCTCATGACCTTTGCCTCCCAAACACTGACAATGCCCTGGGAAAATGGCCCCCACTCATCCCCCTAGCCTGAGTAAACCCCTGCCACAGAGGAGTCACGGCAGTGGGGCAGTGCAGACTGGCATGATGGCAAACGCACACGTTTGGATAGCTCCTTCCTGTATACACAGATGGGTTGGCATGACAGTGCCCAGTTTGCACAGGCAGGCTGGGATGATGATGATGATGATAATGGTGGTGCCAAGGTAGAGTTGGAGAAGGAATCCCCAGCTGCCGCTGAGCAGGCAGACTGGGACAGCCCTGGGGACCAGGCTTTGGGGGCAGATGAGCAGACTGCTCCAGCACAGACAATAGGAGAGCAGTACCAGAGTGTAAGTGCACTAGCAGCCTAGGTAAACTGTACAGGAGCTGTAATGCTGGCATGTAGAAATGTAGGCTGGTAGTAGCAATTGTAGAACTTGTATGTCAATGGATGTTTCCTTTTTGTTTAAGCTTTTATGCATAATTGATAGCTTCTGGTGCCAGGTAGGGTGGTACGTCTTAGAATATTACTGTAGCGTGACGTGATTGGCTACTTGCCATGTAAATGGTGCCGGGAAGACAACTCATTGGTCGGTAGGAAGGGAGGAGGCTTATGTAGCCGTGAGCCAGTTACATTTTTAGTCTCTTCCAGAATAATAAAAAAAGAACTGCAGCTATATTTATGCATGTTGTGGACAATCAGAAACGGCATGAACATGAATGCTTGCTCTGTCTCTCGCTGGCAGAGTACCTGCATCAGCACTTCTAGACACATACAGACACATGAGTGCATTTGTGTCTGAAAGGAGCACAGACACAGACTGGCAGGTGTTACATAAAGCTGCTGAATTTAGGTTTTTTGCCTCATGGTGACTGTAAGATGTTTGTCTCTTGCTCTTCTGATGCCTGCTGGTACCTGGTTGTGGGGCAGGCGTCTGGAACCACAAACGGGTCTTCAGATGAAGCCGAAATGCCGCCTGGCTTCCTCTACAAAGTAAGATCGCTTAACTCAATTCATATGTTCTTGTTCTCTGAGAGTTTATCAAAAGGTTCCCTGAATGCCAGTGACTCACCATAAAACAAACATTTTTTGAGAAACTGGAAGTAACAGATCTCTGAATTTGTTTGGAGGGGGTTATAAATGATTAAATGGAATAAAACGTGTACCAGGGTTGGATAATTGAGAACACTTGCTCATAGGTCAAGGCAATGCATGATTATGGAGCCACTGATGGGGATGAGCTGGATCTGAAAGCTGGAGATGTGGTACTGGTGATTTCCTATGAGAACCCAGAGGAGCAGGTCAGTACATCCCCCATTCAGCTGTCTGTCTTTATGCGGCACAGCGTGCTGTGTGTCACTCGCTCTGAACGTTGTGTCCGCAGGATGATGGCTGGCTGATGGGTGTGAAGGAGGCACACTGGCTTAAGAAAAAGGACCTCAAAGTCAAGGGAGTGTTCCCAGAGAACTTCACGCAGCACTTGTGAGGGCGCCGCCCCACGTCCAGGCTCTCCTTGACCCTCGTCCTCCTGCCCCGTCATTCCGACACACTGGATGCCCAGCTTCCCACCGATCACAGGAACAGAGTTTGTCATTTTGTATGCTGGAAGATTGACTCAGGTCATTAGAAGTGGTGGCGAGTTCGTTGTCGTGTTACTGTGGGATCTGGACAGGGTTTGTTTGCCTTCAAACTGGATGGAGAAGCAGCTACCAGCACTGTCTCACCAAGTCTCTGTACCTCTTTGGAAGACGTGTGCTTCTGTTTCTCGTTGTACTTGACCATCCTTGGTATTTTGATTAAATCATTGTTTTGTCTCAGTCGCTTACCAGTGTTAATCCCCTCCACTCTAACTTTGCTGGCTTTAATGCCCAGCTCCCCTTAACCCTGGGTTCCAAGTGAAGTAGCAATGAACTGTAACCTGGCTTGATCTAACATAGTCTCTTCCTCATCTGAACCCTCTGTTTTGTATGTTTTATTTTTTCTTTGCTCCTTTTATTATATTTCTGTTTGTATTTCAGTGTGGTTCTTTTAAACCCTGTTACTCCCAAAACCAAATCTTAAATGAGAAAGGAATGGTATATTAGGAGCTTTTGGTAAAGAAACAAATGATTGTTTGAACATTATTTAAATAGTATTGTAAAAAAAAACATACTGCATGATGCTCTGTGAAATAGTTTTATCTGACATAAGAAATGCGTGTGAATAGAATGTGTATGAACCTATGAAAAGTTTACAGGGGTGTCATTTGGATGCGTCTCCATGTAACGGGTCAGGCCTGCTTCTCCCAAAGCCTTCTGGGATCAAAGTATTACATTGAATACAGAGGTGTCATTAGCATCTACATGAATTGGCAAACGTTTCTTTCTAAACTGTCATTTTTTTTTTTGCTATTCAAGAAACTTTTTTTTCAGATTCTGTAATTCTATCTACTTTTAACAGATCTGGATATTTACAGACCTTTTATGAAATAGTCTTGTTTAACCATTTTGCACTAATGTTTGATTGTAGTGCCTGTTTTAGGATTTTTTTTGTGAAGGCTGTAGCCCAGCCTTTAATTTGCATCACAATTGCTGTCTACCTAGGTCAGTGTTTCTCTACTCAGTCCTTGGGGACCCTCAGACGGTCCACATTTTTGCTGGGGAGCAAAAATGTAGACTGTCTGGGAGTCCCTGAGGACCTGGCTGAGAGAGATTGCACCTGGATAGGCGTTCACAGAATGAATCAGCTTAGTTTTTATATCAAAGTAGATGAGTTTCATTTCTTGAAGTCCAAGAAGGTTGGTCACATTGATAAGCAATATACACACACACACACACACACACACGCACACACACACCCCTGCTCACGTGCATTATCCTCACACAAATAGTCCTTTTAGACCTGTATATCTCTCATGCAAGAATTCCTTGCTCCCACGCAATGCCATGTCTTCATTCAGTGATTTTTGAGAGTACACTGAGAATTCTTGAATTTGAAATTATTTCTTCTTTTCCTGGAAAATCCGGAATATACTGTAGCTGCTTTATGTGCTGTGAAATTCCATTTCTAGGATCTGTAGTTCACGTATGCCTGGAAAAATGACCCCTCTGCCGTTAGAGTGGTGGCGGGAGAGTGGCATCTGTTATTTGCTTGAGAGGCAGTCTGATCCTCTGTAGCTGTCTTCAGCTTTAGCCAGTCCCGTCCTCCTCTGGTGCACGCTAATCCGCTGTTTGCTTCACATGTACTCAGCAGAGTTATTTTTGCGAGTGCTGTGAAATTGAGAACTGTCTGCATTTGGTGCTTTTAACTGGTGGCAGACGGGATGCGTGGGATTCATACTTGAACCCTCTCTGCCTGAGACTTTTTGAGGCTCTGGAGGCATGAAACCCATCAGTAAAACATGTTTTTGAGCTTGTCATTTATTCTCATGGAATATGTCAGTGGAAACAGTGGGATGCTTTCAGGCTAAGTTGCTTCACCACTGGTGTGAACCTCCCAAAATCATATACTGTATGCCTGGACTCTTTCCTAATCCATATCGTAACGTGTGCATCTGTTTGTTTTGCTCAGGGTATTAGCACTCTCTCCACTGGTGCCTCATGGTGCCGCAGACAGAGGGCTGTGCTTTAACTCTCACCACAGACTGTCACACTAATCTGGGCCACACTTGGAGTTAAAGCTGGTCCCTCTCTTCCCAGACACAGAAGTGTCCATATGTGTTATAACAGTCTGGAATATATTTCTCGGTTCTCTTTAAATAATTGTATGCTAAGAACAGTATGTTATCTACCACGTATCAATAATCCTTGTGATGTGCTGAATATTCTGCTGTTTTTTTTTTCAAATGACCCTCTGATCAATTACATTAAATATTGATTTATTCTGTGGTGCCATCAGCTTCCCTTCTTCCAATTTTTTTTTAATACATTTTTTTAAATGTATTCATGCACACGACAGCTATGAAATTACTAAGAATGATTTGCACATGATGGCCAGGAAGAACCCCCCCCCCACCATAGTGTAATCTATGCAAATGTGAAAAACAACAATGTGGGATCAGGGGGCCAAGGTAAATATTAAAGAGAAGGAACCTGATTAATGTCAAACTGACTTTACACAAGCTGAAGGCAAAGGTCAGTGTAGGGGTGGAGTTTGGAGGCTCACAGCTGAGGAGGTGCTGGGGGAGGAAGGAGAATCTTTGCTGATCAGAGGGACTCTCAGAGGGTGGCGGACGGAGGAGCCGGGCCTCCACTCTGCGGCACGACAAGGGGGAGCGAGTCAGGAAGGAATCCCAGGGACTAGAGGACGAGGGAGAGCAGCATGCGCACGAGGGACGCTGGTCTCCAGGAAGATCCCGAGGATCCTGGCAGAGCGAAGAGGGCCTGCGTGCTCAGAGTGGACCGAGTCCCACCGTGCCTGCTCACCCTGTGTCTGGCCCTGCAGGTAAACACGTTACGTCACATGACACGCCTCCCAGGCGGGAGAGATACGCCCACTGCCGTAGATTAGGGACTGACAACAGTCCGATTCTTACGCTAAGGCAGCCGCAAGCTGACGCTGCTAAGAACGGATCACAGAATGCTGTCTCAAAGCGGTAAACACCTCTGCTCCTTTTCTAGAATGTCCAGACCCTCCAGGTGCACTTTGACCTCCCCACCGAGCTTGATTTGTCTCTATCTCATGCCTTGTATCCCTCCTGTATTTCTCCCCCACCGCGTGCAGCACGTGCTGGTCCAGTCCTCCATGCTGGTCCTGGCTCTGGGGCTCCTGCAGCAGCAGCTCTGGCTGCGGGAAGGTGACAGGCAGAGGCTGCTGGCCTCCAGCTTCTTTCACTCCAGTGTCTCCACGCTGCTGCAGGCTTGGCTGGGCACACGGTGAGATGGTGACACAAACAACCCTGAGCGTGGATTAACACTCCGGCGTACCAGCTGATCTTCATATACACAGTCACTGTCTTGCCTATTTTTAGCTTGCCATTGATCCAGACGCCGTCCTTAGAGTTTATCATCTCTGCCCTTGTCCTGACCTCCAAGCCTTTAACAGACGTGCATCTCAACTGTGAGTCTTCCTGCTTTTTCCTGAAATTATATAATTCTACGCTACGCTGTACTAAGCTATGCTATGCTATACTGTACTGTAATATATATGGGGCAGTCACTGTTTCTGTGTGCTTTCGCACAGCATCCACATCGGCCTGCATGAGTGCCTGCGAGGAGCCCCCCTCAGCAGTGACAAGCCCCCTGAGAGAGGTACACAGCAGTGCTGTCCGTGGTGCTGATGAGCTCACACGCTGTCCAGCGTGAGCCAGTATCCGTGCACCTGCCGGTTTTTTTATTATTATTCTGCATGGGGCTTTTCATCCTTTTTTAATCAGCTTTTTTAAAAACTCCCTCCTCCTTTAATGAAGGAAGATAGCAGGCATGGACAGTAAGAGTGGATTTACTCTTATTACTGCAATAGGGTATTTTTTTTTATTTAACTTTGAAAGTATTTTTACTTTGACTTAAGTATTATGAATTTTAGTAATTGTGCTTCATTACATTCAATTCTGAGTCCAATACAGAGTAAACACCAAAGGTCAAAGGGTCACATGACAAAGTGTCAATGAGACAGCAGACATGGACCACAACCCACCAGCCGTGATATCTTGCATTCAGGACCATGGAAGGTGTATCTAGCAGACCTACTGAGTCTGCTAGATACACTTGTGACCTGGCACATCAGACCAGTTGTCAAAAGAAGTGCCTGAAAATATTCCTTGGCTACATTTAAGGGAGCTTTTTATTTTATTTTAGTGTCAAAAAGGGACACTGGCGGGTGGTGATCTTTAGAGCTGCCTTGCAAAGAAGTTGTTGGGGGGGGGGGGGGGGGGGGTGGTAGGGACAGTAAGCTGCCTACCACCATTATGACCAAAGTTTACATACACTGATACCTTCACGTACCATACGAGGAGGTAAAGAGGTAATGACAATGTGTTTCTTTTAATTGTGTCAGAAGTGTAGGGTAGAAGGCTAAACTAAAAGCCAAATTATACATCTCTATAAATATTTCATTTACCTTGCTATGTTTGTGGCCTAAGCCTACAAAGGAGAAAATCGCCGGTAAGTCACTGTCAAATCCTGACACCTGGGGCCTCAGTGTCATGTAGCAGGAAGGATGGAAACGAAGGCAGGCGTGGGGAAAATCGAACAAAACACAACCACGAGGGGTAAAAATGGGGTAGTTTGAATCGGAAGAGAAGACTGGGTGAAGCTAGGGAGCACAGCAGCCGGAAATATCACAAACATTACACAATACAATGACCAGACTGGGGAAATCAGGACAAGGAAGCACTATATACACTACAGATGAGGGAGCAAACGAGAGGCACCTGGGATCATCCACACGAGGGCTGAAATGAGAGGCAGGGCTAAATGAGAAACAGGTGTGGCTCGTTAGCGCCACACGACCGGGAACACAGGGGAAAAAGGCATGTGGGACGTGACACTCAGTTGGGCAGGATCTCAGGCTGGTGCACATACACACAGTTATAAGATATACAATTTTCAGCGGAAATGGGCCTACACCAGGTTTAATAAATCTGTTTTTTGTGTTTGCTTGTACGTATTTTTTTTTTTCATTTATTGCATATGCATATTTTTTCACAATGAAATTTACGCAAAGTTTGGTAAATGTGACCTCGGGCTCTTTTTACTTTTACTTGAATATTTCACTGATGGTAAAGAAGCATGCAGTTTGAGTATGATTGCAGTAAATATAGCCTGTAGCCGCTTTTGTCATGCAGGATGAGGACTTTCACCTCCCTCCAGAATTTTATCGACACCCCACACATCGCTGTCTTTCCAACCCTTCTGTCTGTTCACTCTTCACTTCAGCTCCAAGGTATGGCCCTTACAAGCGGGCTGGTCCAGCTGGCTCTGGGTGCCAGTGGACTGAGCTCTCTGGTGCTCCGTCACTGTGGACCACTGGTTCTGGCCCCCCTCTTCTGCGTGATTGGCTTTTCCGTCCACAGGGAGGCAGCTCTGCTCTGTTCCGACCACTGGGGCATTGCTGCTCTGTGAGTATGCAGCTCTGTCTGCCAGTACTGGGCCTTGTGTGGCTTCATTCAGTGCACATGTCTGTCAGCCTGTCTGTCGGTCAACCTGCTTGTCTGTCAGCTTACCTGTCTGTCAGCTTGTACCAGACTGTGTCTAGCCGTATTCAATGCACCTGTTTCTCTATCTCTCTCTGTCTGTCTGTCAGCCTGTGTCTGCCTGTCACTCAGCCTGCCTGTCTGTCAGCTTGTCTGTCTGTACCAGGCTGTGCCGAGCTTAATTCAATGCACCTGTCTGTCTCTCTGCCTGCCTGTCTGTGCCAATCTGCATTATTCTTGTTGTCAAATCTGAAATATGACTATAACAGTAAGTGAATCAATTGTTTTTCTAGGGTGATTGTGCTCATCGTCTTCCTGTCTCAGCACTTGCGGTTCTGTTCGGTCCCGGCCATCCTGGGGGCAACACGACACCCTGTCTGCAGAATGGTCTCAGTGAGTCCCCTGACAATAATCACGCAAACACAATTGGGAACACACCTGAGCCTGATGTGCAATAATGCTTCATTCCATCCATTCATCCATTCATCCATTTTCCAAAACCACTTGTCCTATTCGCAGTCGTAGGGGGTCCAAAGCCTATGATTATTTCAACATGGATCATCATGTTTTACACGTATGCATTTACCGGTGTGTCCATATGTTTGCAGTGACTGCTGACAGGGATGTCACATGTGTGTCGCCTGTCCACAGATACTTGTGCCGCTGCTGAGCGTGTGGGCGGTGAGCGCAGCACTTCTGGCCCTGGGCTACTTCCACCCTCAGCAGGCCTCCGAGCTCCTGTCCACGCTGCACTTCCAGAACAATTCCAACAAAATCTCCAGGATCACTTTAAATACCTCAGACAGCCTCTCTAGGATTAACCTGAACAGCTCCTCACTCATGCCATGCATTAGCCAGAACATGTCCCACGGTGCATCCTGGTTCAGCTTTCCTCTTCTAGGTCTGCTAATCTAATTCTCACCATTTTGTGTTTGTTAATTAGAGTGACCTCCGGGCCAAGTGAAAATTATTTAAAAGGGGACAAATCACAGCATGGTGTTCTCTTGTATTACTGCACACCATTGTACTATCAACTTTTATATAGGTCACCAAAGTAAATTCGTTTGCAGGAACAACGAGGCTCCCCCTGCTGTCAGCACAGGGAGTTGCAGCAGGTGTTGCGGCTGCCCTCTCATCATTTATCAGCTCTTTGGGTGTCTACCTGTTAACCGCGAGGCTCCTTGGAACCTCTCCCCCGCCTCCTGCTGCATGTAACCGTGGGCTTTGTTCTGAGGGTCTTGGCAGCATGAGCGCCGCCCTGCTGGGGGGACCGGTCGGCCTGAGCAGCAGTGTGCCCAATGCCTGCACGTTGGGACTCAGTCAGGTACTACCTTGTTTGTAGGGCCTTGTAGGGCTCAATATCAGGAGCTTCCTCAGAACATCAGTCCTGCTGTTCTTCTTCCAACAGTGTGGATCTCGCCGCACTGTCCAGCTGGCAGCCGTAATGGGACTGGTCCTGGGGGTATCCCCACGATTAACTCAGCTGCTCACCTCGTTTCCCCTTGCCATTCATGGTGATCTTCTCCTTCAGTATTTTTTTCTGTCTGAGTATCTGCAGTAATATTATCATTGAATGATCTCTGATCTCAAGCTCCCTTTGTACAGGTGCAGTCCTCAGCGTGACCTACACAGTTGCCGTGGGGACAGGTGTCACCTACTTCCAATACACACACATGGACTCTGGTCGCAACATTTTCAACATTGGCTTCGCTGTTTTTATGTCCTTGCTACTACCTCGCTGGTTCAACTTCCACAAGACCTTTGTCCTCACAGGTACCCACTCCACTGCCATAGTAACATGTCTGTCAGAGCTGTAGAGCAGAATTTCTCAATGGATGTCCCATCAGATTATTTCATCATGATTGTGTGCGGATGTGTCTGCAGGCGTGGCCAGTCTTGATGTGCTGTTCATCTCCCTTCTGACCCTACCAGTGTTCATTGTGGGTCTTCTATCTTTCTTCCTGGACAACACCGTGTCAGGTAAAGTCACTGTCAAACCTACAATGTGATAAACATTATTTTATTGGCAGATATTTGTGCTCAAAATATACTCTCCAAAATGTCCTATTCTCCAGGATCACTGTCAGAAAGGGGGCTGTCTTCCAGCACGAGAAGGAAAAGGAGATTGGATGATAGAGCACTGGATCGTTCACTGGAACACACTGGGATCTACGACCCCCCCTACTTCGTGCAAAGGGTTCTGGACCTTCCTGGACTCCGCGTCATCCCTTTCTCTGCCTGCAGGACACAGGCTAACAAGGATGTGGAATTGCCCTTCCAGGAAACCTCAGACTTGCTGAACGGCTTTGAAGAAACCCAGATTACTGGGGCAACGGACACGCATCCACATCGTCCGGAATTTTAGCTCTGCACTGGTATAAATATCTGTGTGTGTGTGTATGTGAAAGAGAGAGAGAGAGCGAGAGAGATGTGTTATTTGGAGAAGTAATGGTACACTTTTTGTACTGAACCAGCCGAGAAATGTTAATATGTGACACTCAAACACTGAGCATGCAGGATTGATGGCAACTATGCCTCCAAGTACAAGTAAGTAAGTATGAAGAGACAACACTATAATGCAACAAAATTAGGCTGCATTAACATGAAAATGCTTTTACAAACTGGTTCAGAAGGTCAATCGACAGGACATTTTAATACATGGGGGGCACATCAAGAATTGAGGTGTTGAGTGAAGATTGCAGGGCTGTCAGCCATATCAACCACAAAATATCTTTTTGTTATGGCCATTTGAAATACATGGCGGTACACTGTGGCACACTGAAGGAAAATAAATTGAAAAAAACTGTACATGAAAATCTGAACTTCCTTATTTAAAATCTGTATAGACACTCAGAGTACTGCAGTCCAAGTAATGATACATTTCAGATACATATATTCTAATAAAGAATAAAATACATTTTCATTATTGAAACCTTAACTATAAACACGTATAATGGATTCATGTTTGTAATAAATAAGATATACATTTGTAATTCATAAGTCAACACTGATGGCCAGATCACATTTAAATGGATTTAAATCTGATATTTCTTGAAATATTTATGCAAAAAACACATACGTTTACATATTGCTTCAAGAGTGTGATACATTTACTACATTAACCCATACATAACATATGTACATGTAGAATTTCCCATTTCCCCCAGTTTCGCCAGTGTGCTGGCTTCTCTGCGTGGATATCAGCATGCTGGGACCCCGCACAGGCAACGCCCACACAAGGGCATCTCCCCCACCCCCCCCCCCCCCCGCCGC
>JAODJW010000001.1:33472507-33483396 GCA_026777045.1 Hyperopisus bebe | reverse complement strand
CCCCCCCCCCCCCCCCCCCCCCCGTACATCAGGCAGCAGCCTGTCTTACTTCTGAAGGTACCTGGTACATGTTAAATGTATATCCTACCCAAGTAGCCATTAAAAAATACTCCAGCATTCTAAATGGAATGTATTATTTTTTTAAAAATAGAATGCTTTAAAATATACATCTTCAAAAAATCATACAGCTAGTGCCTGAGTTTGATATGCCATTAAAAAGCTATTTCCTGCTCTCCAGTGGACCCATCTAGTGGTGGAACCACAGTTTGTCTGTGTTTTGTCATTAGCGTACAGTGACAGTGACCTCCAGAGGGGTGGATTTTAAGCAGAATCCTTCTCTCAGGATCCCTCAGGCCCATCTCAGTCTCAGCACCGCAGACTGACCCGCTGCCGGCGGTAATGGGTGACTGTCCCGTGTCCCCGACAGCGGCACCGCATACAGAAAGTGACCGGTACGGTAGGGACTGCTTTTCAGATATACCCACCGCCTCTGAGGCCTCGCAGAGGGTCTGGACGTCATGATGGACGACTAAAAACAAGATAAATCACCACAAAAAAATCCACAGGGCCCAGGGTTATTTTCGAATGCACAGCCCTGACATCACATGGGTGAGGGACAAGAGGGCCACCAATCAGCGTCTCATGCCAGCAGCACAGAGCAAAACACAACACACACATGTAGCAGGTAACTAACCCACAAAATACAGATCTCATATTGATAGGCTGGTCTTTATTAAATGTTCAATAAAATCATTAAAATATGACTGGAAAATGAAGTAAAAGTCATATAAAAAGGTTCATATAAATACCCTAATTAAAATGACATTAAAATCCAGGAGTCAATGCATAAAGGGAAAGATGGATGAGAGCATACAGGAGCACATGAAGCGAAGCTGAGAAGAAACTGAGGAGATCCAGAGCTGCTCAGCGAAACAATCCTGCTGCTTTCTTCTTCTTGGGTCGGGGAGGACCACAGTTGGCAGGGACCGGGTTTGAAGGCACCGTCTGGGTTTAAGGAACCAAAAGGGACCAAATTCAGATGGGCTTGGCCTCCCATCCAGCATGAAGGATTTACTGCAGTGTAACTCTCTCATAAAACACATGGGCTGAAGGTGCCCAACGTTTAGCAGCAGCCTGCTGTTTGCATCGCAGTACCTGAAGGACCCCACAGCTTCTTAAGGTGCCTCTAGTCAGGTCTAGTCTAGTCAGAATATATACTCTACCCAGCCAAAAAAAGAAGTCGCCATTTGAATTTATATCCGCAAATACTTGAGAGCCAATGACTGGATCATTATTACAGCTCAGCAACGTTATGCAGCAACAAAGTATCGATTTTTTTCTTCCCTGTTGGCATGGGCATATTCAGGATTCATTGGGTTCGAATTGTCAAAGAGTGGTTCAGGGAGCATGAGGAATCATTTTCACGCATGACTTGGTCACCACAGAGTTGTGGCCTTAACCTCATTGACGGTCTTTGGGATGTGATAAAGGCGGCTTTATGGAGTGGTTCAACTCACTTGTCAATACAGGATCTCAGTGAGAAATGAATGCAAATCTGGATGAAAATAAAAGGTGAGGTGTTGCATTAGCTTGAGGAAACAATGCCATGACAAATGCACCATAAAGCTAAAGGCGGCCCAACAAAAAATTCAAATGGCAACGTTTTTTTTTTTTTTGGCTGGGCAGTGTGTAATAGAGAGCTGGAGGGCTGGGAGAGGGAATGAAACCAGGGACTTTGAAGCACCAAACCTGTGTGCTTTGCGATTCCCTCAGTGTCACTGCCGTGCTACAGTCTTCCTTCGGAACAACGGTGCTGCTCTCACTGTCATCCTGAGCACCATCCTGCTGATCATCTACAACTGACAGCACGAGTAGAGAACAAAAGCCGTCTTATTCCCAGAGCTGAGAGAAAGCGGCCTGGCTCTTTAAATCAGTGAAACGTGGCTTTCACCAAAACTAAAAATGAATATAAATGTTACAATCAGCACTGTCCAGGATACCTCCGTGTTTCTCAGACGCTGGCTCTTCTGGGCGCTGCCCATCGCACACACGCCTGCCAGGGGTGGCGCTCTCGGGCACCGTGCTTGGAGGAACAGTCTGCTGGTACCCGGTTCTGTGTGCCATGACAGCAGCGTACAGCTCCTGCAGGGTGGTGTTGAACCCAAAACTCTCCTGCTGCACACACACCTTGGGCAGAACCTGATGAGAAGAGAGCAATAGAGGCATCAGAACACATCTATACTGGGCCAAAGAGAGACGCAAGACCTGGGAGAATCAGGACAAGGAGTCCTAGTCAAGACGTGAGCGTCAAAGAGGAAAAGCTACCATTACAACCTACACGCACGTCTAAGTTTGGCAGGGGCCTATCGACACAGGCACACCTTCCACCTCAAACACACACAAACAGAAAAATACATATTTTAAACACTCGTCGTCTCTTAGGCTAAATGACTGCCCCATCTGAGCTTCAGCAGCTCATGAAAGGGGTCTGCAAAGGGGCTAAGACAGATGAAAGTACTGGGGGGGGGGGGGGCACTACCTCAGGTGTTGGAATGGCCAAAAGGTTTAAGAATAGATGTGTGCGAGTGACAAACTCTCCACTGTACTTGGACTTTTTAATTTAATTCAATTTATTTATTTATTTATTTTTAATTTACAGAAGGAGGACAAACTATCCAAATTAGCTCTTCAAATATTTACCAGAAGAAATCAGCGGTTTCGCGTTGCCTTCAGAGGGACCAGCTTCTAAATATACAGCTCAGGCTTAGGGGACTTTGCCGACTAAAATTTATTTGTTTATTCAAACACCCAAAAAATAGACGTACACTGCATTCGCTCTTTTTATTTCCATTTTAAGAACAGAGAGCCATTAACTACAGAAAGATCCACAGTGGAGAAAAAAAAAAACAGATCACTCTCTTCAACACTTTTCTCTGACAATCTGTCATAAGGCTTGTTCCTAACCCACCCTGATCTTTAAATGAGCAACGTGTTTTCACAGATTAGTCAAAAGAAAATGACATGGTCTTAAAGGAAAGAACATGGAAATGGATATCAAAGCATTAAAACTGTCAAAGTGGTTCAGTGATGGTACTAGAATCATTCCGGCACTTCTGCTTCTCTAACTATACGTCTACAACTTAATTCTATTCCTTCTAACAGGCCATTAATGGCCATCATTTGGACAGAAGCCTGGACCTTTTACCTGAAGCTTACATGTATTATAATCCCGGTGAAACAGGACATTGTAAAGAGAGCGGCGTAAACTTCTGGTAGGTAACAGCAGCCCGCCAGTTAAACTTCCTGTGGCCTCACAATGAGCAGCGGTGCACCAGAGCTGACTAACACGGAACATACACGGGCCAGGCGTGTTGCCCTTTCCCTTTCACTAGCAGGTAATCAGGTGAGCCCGGGTTGTTTTTGTTGACTGTGGCCCGGCGTGCATGTGGGCTGCAGTGGGCTTGCTGTTTGAGCAGCTGCTCAGCCTAACCGCCCATGTGCTAAGGGCCCCATCTTGCTTTTTTCCCTGGAACATGCTGGAACACAAACCTAAGCCTTCCAACCATAAGTCTATTTACTGCAATGGGTTTGTCGCTCCAGGTGTAATTAGCCTGTGCGGAGGCCACATGATCAGCTTCGGACATCACAGGGCCGCGACCTTGGCCAACGGTGACATCAATAATGGATGATTACAGCTGGCTGGGACTTAGAGCTGAATTACAGCGTGCTGCCTGTACACCCCCTTCCACCGATTCTCCTCCAGACCTTAACATGCCTGGGGGGGGTCAACAGCATACAAATGGTTCCTCTTGGACCACACGATCACCTACTGCTTCATGAGTTTAGGACTGATGGGTTTCCCTCGTCGCTAATAAAAACACAAAAACCAGGTCCAGAATCTCAGAAAGTCCCAGCTGGATTTGGCTGTGGTCACAGTGCCTCACCACCCTTCTCCATCTCATAAGGGTGACCCCATACTGTATATGCTGAACATGCAAAAAAAAAAAAAAAAAAAAAAACAATACCATTATTTTAAGCACTTTAGTAGTCATACACTTAAAAAAAGACAGCAATTCATGTTCCATAACCATATATCAAGCTTGAGGGTCACAGGAGCCTGAAGGCTACCCCAGGATACACAGACCACAAGGCAGGGAACCACTACAGGCAGGACGCAAGGTCACTGCAGGACATGTACAAACACACACATTTGTATTCACGGACTGACAGACAGTATTGGGACACCTGGCCATTACACCTACAGGAACTTTATGACGTCCCATTCTAAGTTCATAGGCATCAACATGGAGTTGGTCCCTCATTTACAGCTAAAACAGCTGCTACTCTTCTGGGGAGGCTTTCCACAAGATTTTGGAGTGTGTCTGTGGGATTTTTTGCCCATTCATCCAGAACAGTATCTGTGATGTCAGACACTGATGTTGGATATGAAGGCCTGGCTCACAATCTCTGTTTTAGTTCATCCTAAAGATGTTAGGAATTGAGGTCAGGGCTCTGTGCAGGCCAGTCAAGTTCTTCCACACCAAACTCACCCAACAATGTCTATATGGACCTTGCTTTGTGCACTGGGGCACAGTCATGCTGGAACAGAAAAAGAGCCATCCCCCAAACTGTTCCCACAAAGTTGTAAGTATAGAATTGCCTTGGTATGCTGAAGTACTAAGAGTTCCCTTCACTGGAACTAAGAGGCCTAGCCCAACCCTTGACAAATAACGCAATACCATTATCCCTCCTCCACCAAACTTTTCGGCAGACAGAGAACCGTGATTCATCACTCCACAGAACATGTTTCCATTGCTCTAGGGTCCAGTGGCAGCGTGCTTTACTCCACTGCATCCGAAGCTTGACTCTGCGCTTGGTGATGTGAGGCTTTCATGCAGCTGCTTGGCCATGTAATCCCATCACTTTTAGGTCCCAGCACAGTTTTTGTACTGGAGTTAATGCCAGAGAAGTTTGGAACTCTGCAGTTTTTGAGCCGACAGAGGGTTGGTGACTTCTACGCAGTCTATCGGAGGATGGACTGTATTCTGTAATGAAACGGCACTTTTCCACTGGCATACAGGAACCGACCCATACCGCAAAGAGAGACTAGTTACAGCACGGTTCCAGCTCGCTTCCATTGTCCACTGCAGAAGGGTCGGCTAGGTAAAGGCGTTACCGGGTTTGGACAGCAACAGCAATGTTTATTGCTTGTTTACTGTTCACAGGGTATATATCATGTACAATTATTATGATTTTTTTTTTTTTACCGTGTGCTAATTTCTGCTAGCACGCCTGTGGGCATCGCTGTGTTATGCAAGTTTCAAATGCTAGCGGAGTTCGCTTGAATAAATTTGCATTATGAATCCATTCTGTCTGGCTGTTGCATAGTACTTTAAGCAGGAGGAAGTTCGATATTTTCAAGATATAAGTTTTTTGGAGTGCATCCCCATGTGTGATACTCAGGGCCGCAGCCAGAATTTTTTAAATACCGAGGTCAAAGGTGTCAGCCCTTCCTAGGCGTGCCCCATAATGGATCGTGGTTAATGGAATTGCAGAAAAAACACTGTGGACTTGACCTCGGTGTCTTCAATGACAGGTATGGGCCCTGCAACACTACTAATATACAGAATATACAATTTTTCCTTTTGATGATCCATGCACAGAACACCGGTATCTCCATGCATTTTGGCCAGTTACATTGTGGTGACACAACCAACTAAGTTTGGTCACACTTTTGACCCTGCTAGTAAGCAGGTCCATATCGGCACAGTGATAGTTCAGGAACGGCTCCCATACAGTACTTTGCAATGGAAAACCACCAGTTTGTGGTACAGCTCCATTCCTGGTGGCAGTGGAAAAGCACTGAAAGAGAACCCACCTTCATGTTGACCTTACAATTTAGAGGGAGTCAGGCCATATGCTGGAATCTCAACTTCTGGGTATAGCCATGCCTGCAAATATCATGCAGAGAATAGTGCTACTGTCATGATCTGCCTGACAGCTGATAACTGAGGGGCTGAACTGCCAGAGAACTCTGCTGCTGTGAGAAGACCACTGCTCCAAAAGCATGAAAGAAAGGAGGGGAATGGATCCAAAAGGGGTTAGCAGTCAGGTGTGCATCACACCTCAAAAACTACCCCTAAACTTCAAAAAAGTACTGAGGAATTAGTTTATCATGGTCTCCTGCCTAACAGAACAGCTGTAGTGGTGACATTGAAAAAGAAAGCGAAAAAGACAGTCACCTGAAGAGGGACAGAGAAAAGGAGCTCAAACTGCAGACCACAGAGATCCGCAGACCTCAGACCTTCTGGATGGCCAGCTGGGAAGGAAAGAGAGAAAAGGTGCTGAAAGCCTTTGATTGATTGGACCCACACATCCTGACACCTCATCCCATGGCCATGGGCAACCAACTCTGGCTGGTCTGGGGTTTAAATACTGCCCCACAGCCTCAAGGGCTGGGAAAGGGGGGGTTAAAGCAGCCATTTATCTCCCCAGGGGGCACTACTGCTTAAGGGCATCATGGGACCGGAGCATGGCCCCCACCTCCATGTGAGGTTCACCACAAAGAGGTGCAACTGGTAAAACCTGCACACTGGTAAACCCTAACTCAAACATCCATTTCAGTCTGCCCCTCCACACCCTACACCCCCAAAACCAAGTCATGCGTCACCACTGCACACTGACAAAAACAAATTTTACAAGGCAAAGTGAGGTCATGACGTGGTGGACAAAGTGAGCATATTTGGGAACTGCGAGAAACCAATATGCAAATACAGGAGGGTAGTTAGAGGCTTCTAGCAGCTGGTGGAGAGAGTCTTCAGGATAGTTCAAAGGAAGCTATTCACATGGGCGTCCAGCAGCCAAACCCTGACACAGCATATCCTCAGAATGACAAGGAGAGAAGAGATACGTGTGGTACATTTGTCATATTTTATATTTTCCCAAAGGAATCATCTAGGCAAAAAAGAGGAAACACACTGAAACTGCTTTTGGAGACATAAGTGTTCAGCTCTTCCCCTGAGGTGACCAATTTCATCCAAGACATCAGCACCTCATATTTAGAAGTGAACAACCAGAGCAAGAGCTAATGGTCTGGTGGTTAAAATTTCCACGCCAAGCATGAAGGACGAAGACACTAATGGTCTGTCCACATAAGGCTCTCCTTCCCACCCTGGTCAGTCAGTCTGCAATACGTCTCTATCTTATTATGGAGATGGTGTGCTTCCAAAAGCTTCCACAGCTCATACAGGAGATGCAGGTAAAACGAAATGTCACCGACAACAGAACTGGGATGTCATTCCAGCATCGATGGAAACAAAAGAAGCAAATTAGACATAAGGATCCTGAAATGGCAGCACAGGACTTGGCAGAAAACTTACATGGGGCGGGGGGCTCTGCTGAATTTTGACTGTCTTGGTCACAAGTCCGATTTACGCTCAAGTGAAAATAAATAAAATGGAGGGATTACACAAACACTGAGTGGGATATGAAGTACTCATGGCTGGGTGCTTACTGAGGTCTGAGGGAGAGGGCCGCACCAACATCAGCAGGTTAGTCAAACTTGCTGGTGGCTATCACGACAGATACAGAAATACACGGTCTGCCATCGCTTAAAGAAGTGATTTTTGGAAAAACACAAGCCTGTGCAGACTATATATAAATAGGTGTGTGTATGTATATGTGTTGCGTGCGTGTGTGTGTGTATACACACACACAAAAACACAAACACCTATACATATATTATATACACATATATAGTCATTTAATGCTGGTCAGGCTAAGCCTCAGACTGAAGAATGCAAAAAAGACAGAAGGTCCCAAAATACCGCCTGTCCGTCCTGTTTATGTGACAGTCCGACGTGCCAGGCACAGCAACGGCATCAAAACAGCACATGCCTCATGGATTCCCATAAAACCCCAGCGACACACGCAAATCAGAGATAATTACCCCTCTACCCAAAGCCTCATTTCCCAAGAAGCTGGTAAATTCCAAATCATTCAAATGATGTGCTTAGAAAAAGGTCACAAAGTATGTACTTCCATTTCCTGGATTTTAGTTGCAGAGGACAACACATCTTATGGTTTTGTAACTAGGATTTTTCCAGTTTACATAACTGCATATTGACCACAGCATTTCAGATTAAAAACACAGCTTACACGTACAGCAGCAGACTTGGCCTGTACGGTTCATTTTAAATTTTTTACTTTAACTCTGCTACCGACTGTCCCTCATACCAAAAGGTGACACTTTTATTTCTTTGCCAATCTACCACAGTGATCGTCTCCCACCCATGAGATTACGTTCAGCATGGGGGGGCCCTCGGAGCCAGCGTTCTGCTGACGTGCCCATGTGAAATTTTTAGGCACTGCTTACATTGGCTGAATCCAGCGTAAGGCACTGCCACCACGGACCCGTTGAATTTTTCACCTCAATCTTTAAAGCTTCTGAGGGAGATGTTGGCTTTTGTCATGCCAGCCAGACTCTGGCTCAAAGTGTGTGTTTCTTTTCCTTGAGAAACACGTCAAAACCCTGAGTTTTCGACAGACAGTGCACCGTCAAATACAATATGCAAAAAGGGGCTGCAGAGAAGCACAAATGGAAATTCACTGACCACAGAACAGATTCTCTGCTGCTGAGAGACTGACTCACTGTGGCTTCAGTGCTGCCTGAAAGGACAATACTGCTGGAGAAATTGGAGATGTGGCCCATCAATAGCCAGACAGTCAGACTGATCTCCTTATGATGCAAAGGAGGGGGTGTGACCGGAAGACGGTCAACCAGGTCGGCCACACAGTCGACATGTACCAAGGAAGGGGAGCCGGCAGCGGAGGCGAGAAGTCTGTCACATAGGAGCGAAAGTGGGCAGAAGGCAAAGCTGCCGTCAGGGTGACAGGGTGTGGGGGGGGGGGGCTGCCCAGAGACATCAAAGGAACGGCAATGTTGATGAAGCGACCTGCATGCAGATTCCACAGGATCACTTGAAATGCCAGTGTATCACATGGCACCAGAGCCAAGGAGGGCGACAGGAGGAGGGGGGAGAGCCAACTCAACTATAAGAGCATTCATTCATCATTTCATTCATTCATCATTCATTCATCACCATGGGGAAATCAGGCTTCTCCTATCCCACCTTCTTCTCCATGAAGGGTCTGCTAGAACCAAAATCTGGGCTGCACACACACAGTCTGCACAGATACTCCTGATGATGAAATTTAGGCCAGGCGCACAGTGCACGTGCATGAGAACAAGTGGAATATGGACTAAGGTAAATGCTCATATAAAGAGGGAAAAGGCCCAGCATGCATCCAAAGATGCTGTTTGTCATCAGAAATAGGCAAGCGGGGGGACTGGGGGAGCCTGGGCACCTGTCTGTTTTGCCTAAACTATTTAATGTGAATGTACCCCATGAGCTACCCCCCCAAAAAAAAAATTTATGCAATAAAAATGCAATAAAAATAACATTCTTAACACTCTTCGAATGAAATGTGTTTTGGTCTTGTACATTAGTCTTAAGTGTAATGATACCCTCGGCTAAAGAAACAATGAGCAGTAAGATAAGTAAAAAGACACAATCAGTAAAGCCAATTCTAGATGTAGCTAAGAATGCTGGTTAACACAAAAGGGAGAGAGGAAAGTTACAGAGGAAAATGGGCAACTTCTGCCTGTCACCTTTGGCAACAACAGAGAAAGTGCATTCCAAATTTTATCAGCTGACAAGGAATGACAGAGATTTCGGTTTTCGGGAGTGCCCACAAACCAATACAGAGGATATACAACACAACTGAACTGAATGACTTTTGAAGTGACAGAGGCTTAAATGTATTTTGTTTTGATTAGATAACATGTTTTGAGTACAGCCTTCATGATGAGAGACAATATCAAAACAATCATTTTTGATTCTGGACTCGTTTTCAAAACTTTTGGTAGTTTGTTCAGTAAGAGGCCAACAGGAAATATAATATACAGATTCATGTGTAATTGCTCCTTAATCCATCAATACCATGTCAAACCAGCATACTCATTTAAGCTCCTACCATGGTCCCAAATGGCCAAAAACTGGAATCACCCACGAGATTCATCATGGCTCAGAGACCACAATGAAAAACTTAAAAAAATTAAAAAGAGAATCGTAGACCACCACACCTCCCAACATAAGCAATGTATCATTATATGGATCATTAAAAAGTTGAATATGTAAGGATGCCTATGAGATAACATAAGACCATAAGAAATGTAGAAATGAGAGGAGGCCTTTTGGCCCATCAAGCTTGTTTGTGGAGAACTCAATTAATGGCTCAGAGTTAAAAACTCTTCTACTACCAGGAATCATTCTTGCAGTCCTACGTTGAACCCCTTCTAAGACAGCAATGTCCTTCTTAAGGTATGGTGACCAAACCATTGTCATCTTTAATTCTAACTAAGGGTTCATGCGCAACAAGATGTGCATTACATGTATTTAAATTCGGACTGTCAAAATTAAAGGGTTAACGCGGAATAATCCATCATCAGGATTAATCTGATTTAAATTTTTTACGCAATAACCCATCTGCAGCGCAGAATGACTCAAAATCCCTGAAATGTTTCTGTCAACCCATTTCGAGCAGTTTTGGTGTGTTCCATTTGCCCTCGGAACTCATATTCTGAGTTTGGATTGTGAGTTTTGAAGCCAGAAGTGATGACGAGGAATCCGAGGAATTTCTCGGAACAGCACAGAGGATCCGGAGTTCAGAATCCACAATGGCTGCGCCCTTTATCAACAGAAGGGAAAGTTGTAGTTTTATACTGTTTAAGCACTACTACTCATATGTGGCTCATTAAATCGGTCGCACACACTATACCGTCCAACTTATCTGTGGACGTGTTGCTATGGAGCTTTATACATAAAGCA
>JAODJW010000001.1:33455547-33466935 GCA_026777045.1 Hyperopisus bebe | reverse complement strand
CGCTTACAGGACAGTACTGGCGACATTTGGAAAGTTGCTAAGGTTTGTCCAAAAGTCGCTAGATTTGTCGCTAGGCGTTTTTTTGAAAAAAAAAGTTGTCAAGGGGGTCTGAAAAGTCGCTAAGTTGGCAACACTGCTAACAGCGGCACAGACATGGAAGCCAACCATTTATACAATACTGATATTTACGGTTACATGCTGACACGCATACACATTCCAAAGCAGTGACGCGGTTAGGACATTTGCTATTTACAATATGAATACATTAATAAACATATTAATGTAGACTATTTACAAACTCCGTGGCGTGGAGAACTGCATAATTGCTCCTACCGACCAACCCCACGGGGTCACAGTATTTATTTTCTTTTCTTATGTAGGCTTTGTATATGTGAGATTTATAAAATAGAAGCAAATGTTTTCAGTTCCCAGCATGAAGTTAAAATTAGTGGATTGAAAAGTACTAGTAAGAATCCATCCATCCATCCATTCTTTTTCTAACAGCTTATCCTGGTCAGGGTCATAGGGGGCCTTGAGCCTGTTTCAGGCAGCATAGGGCACAAGACTGGGGTGCACCCTACATGAGACGTCAGTGCACATGCATATAAACACTCAATCACACATACACTATGCATGTCTTTGGACTTTTGGAGGAAACCAAAGAACCCAGAGGAAATCCACATAACCCAGGGAGAACGTGCAAACCCAATACACACATCACAGATTCAAACCTCAACATATTAATTATGAACATTTTTGAATCCCCGACTAAAATGTCTTGTGAATTAAGTAAAAATGTCAAATTGAATTAGTCTTCTTTGCAGGGGTGTACCTAGAAATTCTGGGTCCCTGCAATTTGAAGTATACATTTACGTATTCAGGGGCCCCTATAAAACACTGGGCTCCATGAATCTGCCAGGGTATCTATGCCCCTCTGACATTCCTGCTTCTGGATACCAAATTGCCACAATATGCAAAGGTTATCTGGAGTTCCCGGGTTGATGTCCCATATGTTGTAAGATACTACACCTGATTTTAGGAGAACAATAACATAGAAATGATCATTCTCTGTTCTGCTGTTAAAAAAAGATGATAAAAACTACATAATTGTATTCCCTTGATGGATTTTGGGATTACGTCACCACTGCAGATGCTTTCTCATTGGCATGATAACTAGGCACAATAACTAGATAAATAATAAATAAATAGAGGAGGTAGGTCCAAGCAAATGAGGGAAGCAGGACTAACCAATCAGATATCTTGGTCCCACCTCCTCTAGCTGCTTGGACCCACCTCCTCCACAATCTGACTGGTTATCTCGATCTCTGAACCAATCATTTTTCCTTCTGCCATCAGAACATTGTTGTGTAAGTAAAACTCCCACATGCAGTTTTCAGATGCAGGGCAACTTGCACACTGGCCACAACACCACAGAGTTCCAATTCCAGTTGGTCCCAATTTTGTTATGTCCCTCCTTACAGGAAGATCAGGGGACGGGCTACAACCCTTTATCATTTGAGCGCTTCCATTCTTTATTCCTTCCAAGCTCTCCACCAGTATTTCATGGCCAAGTTTCATGCCATGGAACAGTTTGTCGAGGAAGCTCTTCAATCCGAATTTATCCAGCTGTCCCTACTTAAAGGACCAGCATCTCACTGTGCCCTGTATAGCTATAGCTGCTGGCAGGTTCATCTATCAAAAACAAAATGATTCAGTTTCCTTAACCTTAAATGGTATACCAAAAATGTACCCCTAAATTAAAATGAGCCAAAATCGATAATAAATGTAAAACGTTGCTAAATGTTTTAGTGTAATTGGAAAATATTTGATTTGTTACTCATTATCAACTCTGGTATTGTTAACCTGCATAAACCATTAACAGGATTGACGGCAAGAGTTGACATTTTCCAGCATTTTGTGCCTTAACTATTTCATGAATTTTAATCATATTATTGTTCTTTAAAAATTGAATGAGATATTCACTGCAATGCCACAATAACAGATGTGACAAATGATTAATCTAATGTTGGTATACCCTCAACATTTTGTACATAATAATGTGTGAAGAAGTATGACACGCCTCACTGCCCTCCAATAGTTTCCTGCCAGAGGAAATGACATCACTGGGTGCAGGAAACTATTGGAGGGCAGTGAAGTGTGACATCACTGTGTGCAGGTCACATGCTTTTTATTAGAACTTTTTTGTAGTTTTATGACAGAGGTAACAGAGTTGGGACATTGGGAACATTGGGACATACACAAAATGTATTTTTTAATTACTGAAATTACATATTATACAGAAAATAGATATACATGCAATTGATTTTCTAACTATTAAAGAGTAAACACAAAAACCGGAAACCAGACTTAATTCTTTCGTTAATTCAAGTTGAATGTTGGAATCAAAAGCTGAAGAAGACAGTGAATAATGTGGGGTGGGAGTCATTTAGTTAATATTTTATGTAAAAGTTATGCCTAAAATATACTTCATTATTATTAGTAAAAAATTAATAGAATTAATAAAATTACTCAAAATTGATCCAATTAAGTATTAAAAAAAGAAAAGAAAGAAAGAAAAAACCTAACAAATACTTTATCTGGGAGTCACGTAACGTACCCCCAATTCTAGCATATCTGACATGGGTGCACATACATACGGGGAATGCAGACAAGGGGGAAGTGGCAGAGCAATATCAGATGAATGCAGAAGGCAGGGCTCTCAAGTGTCAAGCGTTGACCTAGCAGATGTAATCTCACCCCAAACTTTCTGGGGATTGCTCTGTCTGGTGCTCCCTGAGGATGTGGTGCCTCTGGACATGTGCCCAAATGCCTATTTTTTAATCCGGATCATCCTATGTATTCCCGATGCAGGCAATACAATAAAAGTGAAGGACAAAGACCAATGCAGATTTACCTGTGTCTAAGTGATGTTTTTTGCTTATCAATGCTATTCGATTACATGTCTATCATGTAGTAATTGTAAGTGGGGTTATTCAGTCCATGCGTTACATTAGTGTATCTCCAAATGCGTCCTATATATGAGCTTAGATCAACAAAACACGACACGAATCTGCTGTTCAAAGTGGGCGTTAAAAAACGCTGTCATCAGGAAAAAGGCGATCTTTGGACACGCATTGTAAACGCTCATAGCGTTTTGTTCATTATTGTAAATCAAAGACAAAATACACGGTTTTGTGTTCACCACTTGAAAGCTGAGCTGCAATTGATTAAGAAACATGAAAAGGAGGTTATTGCTGGTGTCAAACTCGACCCTTTACGGTGGAGGTTATCTGGATCACTGTCAACAAGAGATAAAGCAGTTTTTCGGAGAGTAAGTTTGTCACACTATTAAAGGTTAAATACATCCATCTTCTGATTTGCATGCTGTTTTTAGTTATATCCCACTGTTCGATGTGTGGAAACTTAATGAAAACGAAAATCAAAGGTTCGCTTCAGCGTTGTTTTTAGTGTACATTCGACAGCATACTTCTTCAACGAGTTCGTTCGTGGTTGATTTTAAACTGTACATTTTGTTATATTAGTACTGTAGTGATAAACACTAAAACTAAACCTTTCTGCCAGTCATGTGAAAAAAATACTCTTCGTTCCCTACGCTTTAAAAGACCGGGACGCTTATGCTAGCACTGCCCGGAAAAAGTTCACAAGTCTAGGTAAGTAAAGGGACACCGATTTCCAGTAATGTCTCACATGACAGTGTAGCCCATATGAGCGGGTATTTCAGATTACTACAGACTAGTGTTTGAATTTGCAGCTCTCCGTTCTTTCTTTTATTCATGTTCTTAAATAGGTTATGAGTTGGACAGTGTACATGAAGCAGCCGATCCTGTGGAGGCAGTGAAAAGGGCAGAGGGCATCTTCATTGGTGCGTTGGTGCATAATTTCTGATCTCTTTAGTGATCACTAGGATTCCAATGGTACCCGAAATTCAACATTAAAATGGGGTCATTCCATGTCAAATCATCACATTTTCGGACCTCATCGTCACGGATTTTAACGAAAACGAAATTTAATTGGCATGCTGATTTGGTCCCATTTAAATAATTACTATGTAATAACTGATTAAATTATTAAAAAATTCAATAACAAAAGTACCTGTATTTTAAAATTGATCAATTTTTCACTAAAGCTAGATCATAATGTCATGAACATCTCCAGATGTAAGTAATAACATTAAGGTTACAAATATGCTACAATGAAATTTAATGGAAGCTTCATTAATGTCATTGCAGACACCTGTACTTGCCATACTTTTGAAAAGGCCCACGTGACTAGCCATTGTGTCTCTGCTTGAAATTGTGTATATCCACCCTGTTGATGTCATATGTTCAACTACTAAAAGCACATCCCGATGATCAGGGATCAGGGATTTCCTGATGTCTTGTCTTTCTCCCCAGGGGGTGGCAACACTTTCCGACTGCTCAAAACCTTGTACGATCACAAGCTGGTGTCGGAAATCCAGAGGCGTGTGCTGGTGGTGAATGCAACTTGTCTCATTTTCAGTATTCTTTTAATTAATATTCTGTTATTCAGTCTCAGACTTAACCTGGCTCTGAATTTACCACACCGGTGCTGGAGCATTCATAAGGCAAAATCATTCTAAGCTATAACAGTTAAGTATATGAATTCAGGTTTTTTTGGGCTTTACAGGACGGGGTTCCATACATGGGTTCAAGTGCTGGCACAAACGTTTCCACCATCAGCATCCATACCACAAACGACATGCCCATTGTCTACCCTCCAAGCCTGGATGCCATTGGCCTGGTGCCTTTTAACATCAATCCCCATTACATTGATCCTGACCCTAACAGCAGGCACATGGGGGTGAGGCCAATAATATTTTTCTTGTGACTTTCTTTCTATGTCCAGCGTGCTTCCACCTTTCTCCTACAATACTGCAGTTAATCATTAAATCTCAATTTAAGTTTGTCATGATTTTCATCAATATTTTGAACCTGTGCGTTGATTCATTTATTATGGTATGATGGTGTTTTATTTTTCAAACTTTAACATGATTAAACGTTGACTTAAATGTGCTGTTTATTGTAGTCTGTGCTAAGTGCACTGCAATTCAAAAATGCAGTGAAGTGCCTGGTACAGTGGGGAGGTCAGTGATTCAGTGATTCAGTGATTCAGTGGGGGGGGGCGGGGGGGCGCAAAATGCCTGGTACAGTGGTAAGGTCGATGATTCAATGGGGGTGGGCAGAAGTGTCTGGTACAGTGGGAAGGTCAGTGATAGGAGACGGGCACCAATGATCTTCCCAGATGTTCTCGGCACCCTGTTCCACTGTTTCTGTTTAGAGGTGGTGCAGGTTCCATACCAGACAGTGAAACAGTGGATCAGAACACTTTCAGGGGTGCCCCTGTAGAAGGTGGTGAGGGCCAGAATGGGTAGGCTGGCTTGCTTCAGCTTCCAGAGGGAATGAAACCGCTGTTGTGCCTGTTGCCATAGTGTTAGTGGTCGAAGTTAGGTTATCTGCCAGATGTTCACCCAGGAACTTGATACTATTGATCCTCTTCACAGCCGTACCATCTATGGTCAGTGGGGATGGTGTTCTGAAGGAGCCTTCCTGAAGTTTCTGATCATTTCTTTGGTCTTGTCAGCATTCAGGTTGTGGTGGTTGCAACATGCTGTTAGCTGCTCCACCTCCATCCTGTATGCTGACTCATCACTTTTGCTGATGAGACCCACCACTGTAGTAACATCTTCAAACTTGATGTTGTGGTTGTTGCTGGATCTAGCAGAACAGTTGTGGGTAAGCAGGGTAGACAGCAGGGGCCTCAGGACACCAGCCTGTACTCACTGATATTATGCTTGATGTGTGGCTGCTGACTTTGTGTCAGGAAGTCCAGTATCCAGTTACAGGTGCCAGTATTCGCCTCCAGTGACTTCAGCTTCTCCACCAGTTGTTGTGGTATGATGGTGTTGAAGGCTGAGCTGAAGTCTGTGAAGAGCAGTCTGGCATAGCCGTCCTGTTTTTTTTAGATGAGACAGGGTGAGGGTGGTGGATGTAGCATCGACTGTGGACTGGGTGGTTCTGTATGCAAACTGTAGGGGGTCTAGGTTTGTGAGGAGATAGGCTTTAATGTGTTGCATAACCAGTCAAAACACTTTGTAACAATCGAAGTGGGAGCCATGGGAAGGTAGTAGTTCATGCAGGTTGGGTTGGGTTTCTTAGGCAAAGGTATGATGGTTGTGCTCTTAAGGCAGGTGGGCACTACTGGCATAGTCCTTGAGAACACAACCAGGTATGTCATCTGGACCAGTAGCTTTTCGGGGGTTGACATTACAGAAGGCTCTCTATCTTGTTGGGTGCTGAAGTCAATTTCTTCATTGTGGTGCTATTAGTTATTACTTGATTACTTGTTTACTTTTTTAAATATTGTTAGTTCCATTATTACAGTATTGGAATGTTAACCATCTGGATACAATGGTTGTGATGCATTGAATCATGACCCTGGTACTGTATAATGGGCCAGTTAGCAGTACCCAGCCCTATCTTTTGAATTTAGTTAACTTTGACGGTTTGCATTATTCTGTGTAGGAGACCCGAGAACAGCGCATTCTTCAGTTTCATGAGGAAGCCGACACCCCACGTGTGCTGGTAAGCTGTGTGTTTCTTTTTATAGCTCCTGTAATTCTTGTATTCAGTGCATGATGGCAATGTTTGACTCAGCGAGTTGGGAGACTATGCTTATGTTCAGAAGGTCACTGGTTCACATCCCAGGATCAGCAGGGGTATCTCACTGTTGGGCCCCAGAGCAAGGCCCTCAACCCCCAGTTGTTTCAGGGACTGGCTGACCCTGCCTCAGTTGTACATCACTTTGGATAAAAGCAACTACTGAATAAATAAATTAAAATTAATTCTAATGCTCAACTAATGGTTTTTTTGAAAAGGACTTTTCACCCATGCATACCTTTGGGTGCAGATTAAATTAAGTGCATGACCAGTGGCTTGTATACATGAATATGGATGCTGTCCTTTTCAGGGCTTGAGGGAGGGGTCAATGCTGCTCGTGGAGGGATACAAAGCCACACTGCTGGGCAGTACTAACGCAAGGCTCTTCTCCAGGTAAGTCTCAGGCCAGTGCTCCTTTATATGCATAATTGTTTGGGGAGACAAGTTTGTAACATGTTGGATGTGTTGCAGAGGAAAAGCAGCTACAGAATTCACACCAGGGAGCGATCTCAGCTTCCTACTGACAGACTGATCCCTGGCTGGAGGGAGAATGGCATCTCACAAGCGCATATCATACCATGTGACCAGAGGAATGACTGTATCACAAGAAGATTTAAGCTTACTGTTAAAAACAATTGTCTATTAATCTTAAATATTTTGGTTAGATATCTACTTTTAAGCACTAAACCTGAATATAGAGATGTTTATTAAGAAGCTGAAGAAGAAATGTACCCAGAAAATGCAAAAATACAATTCTATTCAGGTAGCATAATTAAGCAATAATTAAGAGACCTTGCATTTTTAACTATCATTATAGTTAATGATAGGAAATTACTATCATTCAAAAACACTTAACATCTAAAAACATTAGGGATCCAGAAGCTACAGCAGCTTGGACAATTTTTGCCATCCTTCATAGATGTTTGTCCTTGACACTCACTCTATTTTTGATAGTAAATAAATTGTGAAAATCAATACCTTAACTACTCTCTGAAATCACCAAAACCATTACCTTTTTCTGTTAACTTACATTCCATTTCATACTATGAAATAATTATCCTGAGCACCAATCAATTAACAGCTTTTCTGAAGATTTGTTCACCTGGTTTCTAACAAAGGCGCTATCTCTTTGGGCCATGTTTCCAGGACACATGAATATTCTGACTAAAATTAGCCTTTTTCTAATGTTTTTGTTATAGCAGTATAAGTGTATGTGCCCAGTAATGGATGGGTATACTGTCCAGAGGGTTCCCTAGCTTTGTATCCTGTGCAACAATGTACTGGACAGCCGATTGGAATATGGATGGGCAATGGTAATAAAAGATGCTCATATGATGTATTCTTTAAATTTTCCCCTCACGGTCTAGAATTCTCATCAACAGCAACTGAAATCATAACTGTTTGGATACTGGCTTTTTGAACTTGAAAATGTATTCCACTTTTGACCACAAGAGGTCAGGACTGTATATTTGTCAACAATTAATGCATTCCCTGGGTGAGGAATACATGCAGTATGGTTTTGGGAGTGGTCTGACACTGCTTTCTTTTTAACACAATAACTCAAAGTATTAGATCTTTTCAGTTTTGCCGGTTGCATTGTCTGGGTTATGAATTAGAACTAATCAATAATTGAAACAGCACCACATTGTTATGGCAAAGAATGGGGCAGTTTTGACACTTAATTTGAAGGATCTTTCTCAAACACTGCAGCCACATTGTATGCGTGAACTGAACTGATCAAACTAATAAAAAAAAAAAAAAGGCAAACTTACCCAAAGGGAAGCAGTGCTATATGGTAGCAAAGGAAGGAACACTTGGTCTTGTGAACACAGTAACTCAATATTTGCAAAATGAGAAAGATCCACCAAACACAAGGAATTCCCAGATGGGGAATACATAGTCTTGGAACTGGTCAGTCACTGCCACTTTCTTGTTACCACGATAGCTCAAAATGTATTTGATGGTTTTTTTCAGTGATCAAATGTACCAAAACTGAAGCAGCTTCATGTAGCGATACCAAAGAAAAGGACAGTTTCTGGCATCATTCTGTATGAATGATGAAGTGCTGATCAAATTTTGAGACAAAATCACACCAAAACAGAAGCAGCGTCATATAGTGATACTAAAGAGAAAGGTAGTCTTCAACACTTGATTGTGCCAACAGCACGTGGTTTATTTTGTCATTATCTCCTGTTTGTGGATCACAGCTAAATGTTGTAATGATATAATTTTATTAAAGTGAAAATAAAATACAAAAAATTCATAAGCACAAGCATTACTATACAGTTCACTGGCATGAGAATAAAATATACTGTAGAATATCATACAAAACACCCAAACCAAATCAGTGGCCAGCCACCACAGGAGCTTCACCTCTTTCCTTCTTCACAGGCTGCTTCTTCTTCTTTTTACCTTTAAATATCGGCGAACTCAAGAACTGGGTATCAGTAAATTTATCCCCACGCCTCATTTTGCTAGAAAAAAAAGAAAGACATTTTCAGTTGGGGCTGATCAATACCCTAAATCATTCAAAGGAACTGCTCTGCAAGTGAATAAAAACTTCCTGTCATTTATTCTTACTGTGTGAAAACTGATACCCATGAGAACTTAAGTATTTACCAAACCCAGCATTCTCCAGCTAAAAAAGCACATTAGCATGTTTCATTGCCTTGCATCATATATATACAAACATGCATGAACAACAGAAGTGAGAATTGCAGCTTTCATCAGATTCATGCAGCTTTAAACCCTGAACACTGTCTATTATTGAATTTAATAATCAACTATAATACAGAACCAGGTTGGGCAAACACTGGCCCACTGATTAGCTTTAACCGAGCTTTCAAGCAAAAATATATAAAAGATCTGATTATTATTTTCATTTCTTGCATTTGGTAAGATTACTATACATATAATTTACATATACATAAAATTTCCCATGCCGCTAGATGGTGCACCATGTACTGGCCCTGATATAGTATGCCTAGGGCTAGGTGATATGATATATTGACTTATCTAAAATTTAAACGATAATTAAATCAGAAACTTAGCGAAACCTCCTTTATCACCAATGACTAGGGTTGCCACCTAACCCTTATAATACAGGATTGTCCTGTATTGGAAAATAAACTGCTGCATTCCATATTACATGTAACAATCCAGTATTATAAGAGATGGGCTGATCCGCATTTGTTCAGTTCCAATCCAATTCCATTACACAACTGCTGAAACCAATACAGATTCCCTTACATGAGGTTTTTTTTTTTTTTTACTTTAATATGTAGTTGGATGGCTAGATGAACACTACTTCAGTTCCCAAAACTCTCCTTAGGGGCACCCCAGCCATTCCATATTTGTTAAATTACACCACCAGCTCAATTAATTATCTTGATTAGTTAAAAAAGTCAATGAGTTACTGATTAGCTATAGCTAGGGGTCAAGGAAGGAGGTGTGCTAGGGGTCAAGGAAAAGAATACATGGGTGCATGGATGGTTGCTGCAAATAATGGGGTGATTTCAGCAGAGGTTCTGAAATGGCTAAGCTAACACGCTTTGACAAGCATAATAACAGTTTTACACAATGAAGATCATTTAAGATAAGATGGATAAGAATCTTTGTCATTGTCACTTAACGAAATTGAGAAAAACATAATTTCAAACATAATTTCCACCTGGTTTGTACATCTTGTTTTAAACGTTTTTGAGGCATTTGCAGTTCAATTTGAATATCTTCCAAGAGAGTATATGCAAGTGGTGACTGGTGAATGCCCCACAGTTTTTCTTCCACTGGCAACAGCATCACTTACATGAGGGGCTGCTATCGTATATTGTATCATGAGCTGTAGCGAGTGCACAAAACAGCCCAAGCTAGCAACTCCTAAATCATCCATTGCTTTTTTCCACCTTACTCACATTGTCTTGCACAATTGCAGGCACTTTGTTTAGTGTGATTCTCCACTAAACGCTACTTTCAACTCTCAAAGATTGTTTTTACAAAGATTGCAAAGCACTCTGCTACTAGTTATTGTTAAAAACATAAAATACTTCACCCGCTTGTCTGATGTTCTTACGCTCCCTTATACTGCAAAGAGTATTCACATGACATCAGAGCAAGCAGAAGTCACTGCACTCACGCCCACTGAATGGCAAATAGACCAAGTGGCAGCATTAACGTTCAGCTTTAATGCCACAAAAAACATCTAAAATGGGAAAGAGCTGTCATGTGATTGATTGTACAAATCAATTTAGCAAGAATTAGGAGATATCTTTTTACAGACTGCTAAAAACTAAAGTAAATATCGGACGTGGATCAGTCAAATATGGCCAATACCCAATCTGTCTAATAAGTAAGGATTGGTGTAGGGCTGGGCGATATGGCCTAAAAATAAAATCTTTTTTTTTTCACAATAAATCCGATTTTCGATTTTAATCGATTTTCCTCTCCCCTACTCAAAATCAAGCTACAGATGACAAATAAATGGCTCAAAACAAGTTTTTACTTTATTTTATGCACTTTAACTCTAAAGTAAAAAAAAATGCTTTTAAGTGAGATGGCAGACCAAGCCATTGTAAACACTTTTAGAAACTTATAAAAACTTTTAGCATGGAATCCCAGCTTTTCCACAGTATGTATGGGCACCATGTCTTTTGCAATATAGCGTTTGTTATCGCTTTCCACCGTGCCCCATTCT
>JAODJW010000001.1:33437947-33453109 GCA_026777045.1 Hyperopisus bebe | reverse complement strand
ATTGGTTGATTAGATAATTGCATTAATGAGAAATTGAACAGGTGTTCCTAATAATCCTTTAGGTGAGTGTACATTTATAACACTGATAATTGGAATATTGTAAATAACTAGATCAAGGTCATTGCGTTAAAGCTTACATGGTATTCAGTATTATCCCCTATACTTCAGTTGTGATTTCTTTTACAGTTACAACTATTGGCGAGATGCTTTGCTAAGTTCAATGTGTTGCCTCCCTTGTTCTGTGTTGATTTAAAACATCTTTTACACTCAAGTTTTACGATATCTGTAGTTTTGCCCTGACTGCCAGCAATGTAAGCTAAGTAATGCCATATTTCGCTCCGATGAACAATAGAGTTTCCCCAGTCTTTCAGGTCTCTTATTCTGAACAAGTGACCAGGAGTGAGCAAGCTGGTGAGCGAGTCGGTGGATAAGAGGCTACTGAACGAGAAAGCTGTACCTCAGTCGTGACTGAAATACTCCATCTACAGGTGTATTATATAGCCTACATGTGCATTGACCCCTCCTCATATGCAGCAATTGGGAGATGCAACATTTTCAGGACCAAGGTTTATTAGCAATGGTTTATCATTCTGATGAACTGTTGGTTTGGCATTTTTAACAAACATGGTAAGGTACAATGTTGAGAGACAGACTATAATTCAATACTGGTAGTATTTAGCTTACTCCTTAGCACTATTTAGCTTAAATAGAAGGCTATTTTTGACAGATCTATTTTATGCAAACAGGAAGTGCCACTGAACTGAAGTTAGTGAACGAATCAGAACAAATCGTTTAGCTGAACTGAATCAAACAAACTGTGCCTGCATGGAGTGGGAGAGAAAGAGCACTGCTGACTTGCTGTTGCACAGAGATGCATCATCCAAATGTATTACAGAACTGAGCGGAATTCCAGCCAATCATATGGTAGTCTATGCCCAGCAGACACACAGCAAGGTTGATAGACTTAGTAGACTTAGCAGAGCATGCCACATAAGTTTGCAGTTTTACACAGCTTGCAGTTCAATTTGTTGTCTTTTGTCATGTTCTGAATCTGTGTAAAAGGAATGCTAGAGGAATTTTAAGCAAAAATGTAGGGGTGTCACTATTGATTACGTCAATAATCGAGTAATCTACCAATTAATCTGACAATTCATCGAGTAATCGTTTATAATATAATATAATAAGCATGAGGCAGCAATCAACTGACCACTTCAGGGTGCACACTCAGTGATAGTCAGTTTAAGCACACATTCATTTAAGTTGCATGCATTTGGACAGTGGAAGAAAACCGGAGGAAACAGAGAAGCCACCCCATAGGGTGAACATGCAAACTCCACACATACAAAGCGGCAGTGTGTGACAACACCGCTAAACAACACCGTAACCCACCACGCCATTCTGCCTCCCTGACAGGCTTGCACAATGTGTGATGTTAATATCAACATGGCATTTCATGCAACTGTTACGTCTCAAGGACCACAATAGCCTGCTGAGTTCAAGCTTCAATAATTTGCACTATTTTTTACTCAGTCACCAGAAACAAAACTTAGTAAGCTTTATTTTATTTTAATGATGGTTCCTTTTCAAAATGAATATCTGTAAAAATAAATAAATGAACATAATCAGTCTAAAGTTTACCGCCACTGCTTTTGCATGAGCTCTGCATGCACATTATGTATTACGGAGTTGGTTTGCCAATTCCATAAGAATTCATAAATTAGATGACAGCCGATTGTTCCCGATTTTCCTTCTAGTAGGGCTTGAAACCGTTAACACATGCTGCTAATTTTAGTTATAATGTGTTATTATTTCTCTCATCATGTTAATGCATGCAGTACAGGCTATCCCCAGGTTACGATATGGTTACATTCCAATAAACATACTGTAAGGCAAAAATATTGTTACAATGCGAAAATGCGTTGTAATAAACATCATAGCATATATGGGGTACCAAGTGTCAAGCACTCATTTTTGAGTACAAAATACACTCTCTGCCACAAAAAAAACATTATTTAATGATGAAATCAAGTAATGCTTTGCCACATTCTGTCCACAAAAGCAAAAAAACACTTTCCTTTTGATTTCTGTGCACAAAAGAAAGTTTCATTTTGTGCACAGAATTGACATCAGCACTTTGCATTTCGTGGACAGAAGAAGGTCATTTTGTAGATGAAATCCATTTTGTGAATGAAAGAAAGTCATTTAGTGGACAAAATGCATTTTGTGAATGATAGTCATTTTGTGGACGGAATTGATTCTGTGAAATCAAAAGATGTATTTCGTCTTTTGCTGACGAAAGTAGTATTTTGTTCGACATTAATCTGTATGTCACAAGTTTAAGTTAAATTGTTTAACATTAAAATATGGGTCATTCTCACAAACTTCGTAATTAAAAAAATGTTTTGGTGAAATTAGCGAAGCGTGGAGCGACTGACTAACATTTTACGTATATTAAAATTACATCATTTGTTGTGTGATTTGATGATATTTAACTATTGTTTCCAAATAGTTAGCCAAAAATCAGTAACACACAACTACAAAAAATGTTTTCAAATATTTCAGCTTAATTGCATGTAACCCACAATAAACAATCAATTTGTATGATAAGATGTATATTTTTAATTTTTGTATTTTTTTTCTTATTTCAGTAACTTTTTGATTTAATACTTATATTACAGATATAAATAGTGACATAACAGAACTGAATAACTACCCCAGAAGCAAAATCAAGAGTTGAGACAATTAATCTAAAAATTAGAGAAAATGAATGTTACAGTAATGAGTTTGTGAAAATGACCCATTTACTCTGCTTTGTGTTAATTCTTCATTGATTTGGGGATTCAAAATATAATCACAGAAAATTGTAAGATTAATTTTCTTTAGGGATGCACCGATCCAAAAATGTCCATAATTTGGAAATTCTTCAGCAAGAGCCAAGCATACGCAAAATTCGCTGTAAGTGTAAGGACCAGGTACATCATGGGGGAACCAATACAAAGACATTTAACACAACAAATTTAAGTAGACATTTAAAAACTCATCACCCCAGTGAACACGCTCAGTTTGAAGAAGCTGACATTTATAAATATATTGAGTATTGTTTATCATTATTAATTTCTTTTTGGGATAAAGTATTTTTGAATTGAACTGGGATTTTAATTCCTTCACCTTTCCCTTTTTCAGCTCGCTTTTTGGAGGGAAGTTAATGGCGTAGTTTTTATGAACAGTCAGAAAAGGCCGCTCTACATTTCCCTTCGGAATAGCAATGGTAGACCTTTGCAATCGACCAGTAGATCGTGATCGATGTATTGGGCACCACTGGTATAAGCAGTGAAAAGAGCAAAGCAATTACGAGGAAAATTATGGAATTCATGGCACTGGATTACCAGGCATTTCTGTAGTTGAGGATAGAGGCTTCAGAAATCTGATAAATTACCTCAGTCCAAAATATAGAATACAGAGTAGGCGTTACTTTCGGACGTCGAGCTACAGGAGTTGCTTAATCTAGTGTCATGTCACACACGTTTACTTGCTGCACCTATTATTATTTTAAAGAATATATTAATGTTTAGTTGGGGTTTTAGTTATTTGTTTTAGTTTAATTTATTTGAATTTGCAAAGTTTATAAGAGTTTGTTATGGAAAATAAAGTTTTGAGGTGAAGAAAATGTGATTTTTGTAAGTATTTGCTATTCTCAGGGCAAAAATCAGTATCGGCTGATCGCACATACCAAAAAATTGGTAATCGGGATTGGCCAAGAAAATTGCAGATCAGTGCATCCCTAATCAATTCACAGCCCTACCCTGAAGTTTTAATAATAAACAATTTTAAAACAAATTCTGTTTCCGTTATACTAAAATTGCATCAAACCCTTATCCTAAATACAAGGTGTGTTTCCTTACACCATTAGTAAAGACTATGTTCTTACATTAAAGAGCCTTTATTGAGCTATTGTTTCAAGTTGGGTTGTTGGCTGAACACATAGCTGCGAGTTTTTTGTTGCCCAATATTGGGAAAGATGTGTGTGAATAATAGTGGTATTACCACAATATTTTGTAGAAGCGAATCTTGCAGATATTCATGTCTTTACAGAATCCAAAGCTTGCCCAAACTTTAGATTCAAATTGAGACAGTGCCGGAAAAGCACATGCTTACTCATTCATGATAGCATTGTGACGGGCTTCCACATTTCAGTCTCTTAAAAGAATGTGTGTGCAACAGGGTAAATCTATTAGCAGTAACAAATGAGACCAACTTAAGTAACCTAAAAAAGTCTACCCACCCTTGATATAAGACATTTGCAAATGCTTTATGGATTAGATACCATAAAGGGTAAAAAAAATTTAATGAAAAATTAGATGCCACCCAAGTCTACTATTAAACATGCTTATATAAGATCCAAGCCAATTTGAAAATAGTCCATTGCTAAGACGGTAGTTCATTTGAAATTGCCTGCTGCCAAGCCAAAAGACCAGCAGGTTAATAGCACTCTAAACTGTTTATTATATGTTTATAAACACATTGCTGCAGTGGCAATGTAAATATATTTTGAACTATTGTTTCAATAATTTAGCTTTATGTACCTCCTGATATTCAACTGCATTATGAGTGAAACCCAATTATGGATGGTTTACTGATTATTAACACCGGACTTTGTCATCTTGTTTAAGCAGGTTAAACAGGACTGCAATATAAGAAGACTCCAAGTTCATTATATCAATTCATCGTTTTGGTATTTAATCACTGACCACAGGTCCTGATCTTCAGCCTAGAGTACTGGTGTTGTCTAAGTGATCTGTAGCAATTCATGGCACTTCATGTGCGATTAAAGAAAATTAATCAACACCTTTCAGATTTGAGAATTCAACAGTGCTGTGGCATAAAACAATATTAAAAATTGTAGGCTTACCATATGCTAGGATACCCTCGTTTTTAAGTACTCACCTGTTGATGGGAGGTTCCTTGTAAGACACAGCTACCCCCCGCCTTCTTTTCGGACGAGATTCATACTCACCTGTTGATGGAAGGTTCCTTGTAAGACACAGTTCTCCCCTGCCTTCTTGTCGGATGAGATTCATTCTCTACTGTCCAGTTTGTATTAGTTATATTCTTCAAAACTTTCCCCTTTTCAACTATGCAAACAAAAACAACATCTGGTGTTTTAACATGACTAACTAGGTTCAAATCAGCTTAATTACTTATATTAAAAGACATAACCTACCTGGGGATTTATCTGCTACTCTTGCCTCTGACCCAGTGTGACCTGCCACACTAGACCTTGATTTCGGAAGAGGACTAGCAGCTGGATTTTCCACTAGGACCCGCTCAGAACAGGGCATTGATGAGGATGCAATAGCACTGCAGTGAGGTCTGTCACCCTTGGTCTGCCGTTTTAAGGTGTCCCATAGCATCTCTGAGCCTTCCTCAGCTTTTACTGTGACTCCCAGAACAGGCGTGACGCCACTGGCTGGACAAATACCTCCACACTCAGCATTCTTCCTTGTCACTTGTGAGTTGCTGATAACATAAGTTTTTCTGTTATCACTTTGTATTTTGTTGCCCTTTTTCTTTTCTTGCCCTTCCTCATAACCTCTTGCAGTACTGGAAGGATGTAACTGGTGGTATGAAGCCACATTTTCTACATCACACTGCCTCGACATTTTTCTGTGATCACAGCTAGTGAGATTTTCGTTCACTGGAAGAGAGAAGTCATCTTTCCGGTTGTTCTTCTTCCTAAATCTGAATGTGCTCTCTTTACTTGTGTTCCTGGATTTAGTGTCAATATAGGAGCAGGTGTTCAGACACTCCCATGGAGGTCTCTCCTTTATGATCAAGTCTTCGGAATTCTCTAGATCCCCAGCTGCCTGGAACTCAACAGAGAGCTGTGGATTCTCTTGGAAAGGATCCTGTGGTGATTTTGAGGCTTCCGTCACCAAGACAGTTCCTCCAACAGAAACAGGAGCATCAAGTACAAGAGACAGATCTGGATTGTGTCCTTCATGGGCCAAATCATCATCCCTCCTCAGGGGGAACACTGAGTCCTTGCTTTTGGTTTCAAGGCAGTCTATTGCGCAATGGTCTATTATATAGGTTTGTCTATCTATAGAAGAATAAGATGTGGGGACAGTGAAAGTCTGTTCGCTTTTTACACAAGGCATTTTACCATCCTGCACATCTGCATCCCAGGGAATTTCTACATTTCCAGATACAGAGTTCTGAACTTCAGGGTCTCTAAAATAATCATCTTTAATTTGAGAAAATAAGACATTGTTATCATCATGGTTCTGAAAGGTGACTGAAATTCTACTAAACTGTAGTCTATTTGCAATGGATTCATCTACTGTTGACTCTTTTTGGACTTCACGACTCTGATGCTTGGTTCTCCGAGAGGTGACATGGGTCTTCCTGTGTGGCACATCTGATTCAGACACTCTCCATTCCTCCTCCAACTGCTCTGCCTTGTCCATGGCTTCATACAACTGCAGAGACCTTACAGGATCCACCAGCTCCTGTGCCTCAGTTTTTCCCAAAGTAGCAGAGCAGTCTGCTTTCAGGGTATCTTTTCTGTCAGCTTTACTGTTCTTCACCTGCATCTTCTCCTTCCCAGGAGGGCAGGATCTGTCTAACCGAACCTTTTCCTTTCTTCTTGGCTTGGCTACAGAGTGATTTGTGGTCTTTTTGGGCTTGGTCTCCACAGCATCTATTTTAGCATTGTCACTAAAGGTGATTTCCATATCTTTATCAACCAGTGTTGTCTGCTCTAGGTATGGAGGATCCAGAGGAGTCTCATCTGTTGTGCTGGATAATGATCCCCTACTGTGCTCTTTTGAAACATAATTTACTGTATTGGTTGCAGGGGCCATGTTAAGAGTATTCTCAATAATATCTTGGACCTTCTGTGGAGTGTTTGAAGGGATCTTAGACCACTTTTCTAACTCCATGGGTAACCTAGTGGCAACTTGAGTCATGGGAGCTGAATTTTCTGTCCCTGCCATGTTTGCTTGAGATACATTTCCTGCAAAAGGTAACAGGACCATTCAGAAACCATTCAAATGGATTTTAACACACATTAGCAAAGCTCATTTCCCTCAATGATTTTTAAATAATTAATACTAACAGCAGTATAAAAACCCATGAAGGACAGGAATCCATGAAAGGCAAAACAGTAACATTTTAAAGTACAAATGTCTCAAAAATACTTTCAAACCTTTCAAAGTATTAGGCTCCGATTGTGTGGTTATGCCGAGTGCTGCTGTGAGTGGACATATGTTATCTGTTACCCGTCTTACTCTTGCAGGCTGTACTGAACACTCAGCAAACTGAACCTGAGCTGATGAGAAAGGTTTGCTTGTTGGGTTCCTAAAAATAAATATGACAAATTAATATTTTCTGACATAGTACTATGAATACTGGATTTTGAATTTTAAATGTAGTACGCATGACCACACAAAATTAATCAATTCAGTGCTTGAAGGAACTATATAAATAATCACCCATGCTTTGTATTTGTCTCTTCACAATCTGCCTGCAATTGGTCATTTGCAACATCCTGTAGATCAGAGACATCCTTGGTTGTGAAAAGATAAAATTGACAAAATTAGTTTTAAGTTGTTACTTATTTAAATAAAACCAGAAACACATAAGGCCACACATAAAATATATTGTAATGAAAAATAACCACTAGGTTGATCAGGTAAACTCTATTTTGTGATTACCACAAATTCCCAAATACACACCACAATAACCAAAATCCTTACATCATGGGCCAGCACATCTACAGCAGCAGCCAAGCTCTTTAGAGCATTACTGTGAAGGTCCTTCAGTACTGCAACCTAGGACAAGACAATTAGATATCACGTTTCCATTCCTTCTCATAATACTTAAGACATTTTGGGACTGAGGATACCAAGCGATACAGCATTTCAAGTGTTATTTTGTCCCATTGTTCCTGCAAACACATCTTAAGGTGTGCAACAGTATGGGGTAGTCATTGTCGCATTTTCCATTTCAAAATTCTCCATTATCTTTAGAATCACTGCATTTTTTTGCACTTTCCATACCATCCCAAATTTTTCTGATTTGGGGTTGTAAAATATTTTAATTTATATACAGTAGGAGGCGCTGCTAGGAACCACACAGAAGTAGGTAAAAAAGGCAATCCTTTGAGGTACTCTTTCATTCTAAAGCAAAATTATGCTTATTATGCAACTAGGAATATACCATATGGATTTCAGAATGGTGCAAGAACAATGCTTAAGGTTTTAACTGGACTCCAGGTGAACACTTTCAGGTTTCATTTGTTCACTGCACTTAATATTTCTGACCCACCAATTGCGTCTGCTTGTGCCGACGGAGGGCAAGGTCAAAGCACAAGCTTTGCACCTCTTTCCGCAGGCGTACAGTCTCAGTCTGGAGGTGCCTGCTCTTCTCCTTCTGTGCCTCAAGGGCAAGGGCAAGAGCCTTGTTATTAGTCTTAAGAGACACCTTAAAAAAAGAAGAGGTATCTGCAAAGAGGATGAAATTAACAAATTCAATAAGACAGACATGCAAGAAACTTAACTACAGATAAGGACCTATAAAATAAAATGTTCAAGCGTCCCCAACAGCAATCATAAACAAAAGCATATTTCCACATTTGGCAGCTACGGGGCAAATTCTGTAAATAATCAGCAGAATTATATGTGCAATAACTGGCGCAACGTTTCGCCAAATTGTGACATTTAGAAAAGCACATTCGCCAGTTTTCATCATATAATGACTATTGCTGAAACTGCCATGTTACATAAAGCACCGGCATCACAACAAGGACTCTGTATGTGTACGTTTCCTTTTGTATTTTTAACACACAAAGATAACTGCACTTACTTGCGATCTTAGTCTTGATCTTAGATGAGATCAAGGAGCTTGGCTTGGTGACTTGCTTCTGTCGCACCATCCGCCCTCGGGGGTTTACCAACGTGGTGGAAGAGGACATCATGTTGCTGGTAATTACTATGGTCCTGTCAAGGAAGATAAATAAATTCTAATTCTATTCAACAGCAGATAGAAAATAATCTACAGACTAGACGGAATACATATATCTAGACGAGTATCCTGTGATATTTTCACTTGGATCCCTAGGTAACATCGCCTTGGTATTTTACAAACGACACTCCCCTAACTTTTACCGGTATTAAACAAAATAGTGTTTCTCCAAATACTTACCGAAATAGACTAGACTAATACAGGTACCCTCGAATTACTGGTATCTTCGTGGCAAACCGTATACCTTATACTAACAACATTTACCCCGCTGCAAACCAAACCGAAAACGTCACTTCAAACAAAAACGCTCCCCTACCGCCGTAACGACTCAAACTTCAAGCCCCGCCCATTGCGTCGCTTCAGCGGGCCGGCATTCTGCTGATGACCAATCACAAGGAGGTTTAATTGTGATTTTGTATGTGATTGGTGGGAGTATTTCGCTTCATTTTTTTTCTCGTCTTGCGGGGCACTGGCTGTTTTCGGCGTTTCCAATTCCTCTTGCCATAAATGATTTCAGGCTGTTGTCTTAACTCGACACTACTTTCACTGAGATTCGGGTTTCCTAGATCTTATTTTGAGGTTGTGGTTTGGGGGCTTTTTAAACTGCGTATTGGGAAACTCCTTTTAAGGCATTTGAATTTTTAAAATATAATAGATTCATCATTCAAAGAAAGAAATTCTAATATTAATTCCAATTATACTACAGATTCAACCCATCATCGATCCAGCGATTGAAATTAAACAGGTAATTTAGGCTTACGCGCATAAAATAGCTTGAAACTTAGAAGCTTGCCATCAAATGCTGCCTCTTTTGTTGGCTAAATCTGAACCCTTTTTAATTTTTCTTGCCGTCATACTGTTCATACATTATATGGTATTTTGACGTTACTTATTACGAGCTGGGGAGAATTCCAACGATAACAACTGAGATCCAAAACAGCACCCAGAATGCGCGTTTAGGGTTTTTAGGAGTCACTGTACTGTTGAAATTGTTTTTCCGATTCATACTTTGATTCCCTAGCATCCTTGCTGGCTATTTCCAGCCATTTTGGCTAGCTCAGTTAATTCACGACAGTCTGCCCCGAGCCGCAGATCCGGTATTCTGTTAAGCAACAAAAGGCCCAATAGGCAAAACAAAAACGAAGAAATGTAGATGACTTGATGGTTGCATCATTTGCGTTAACTGACAGTCTGTTGATGTAGCCGATTTTAGGTTCATACTGGAATAACATACAATGCTCAAAAAATTAAAGGAACACTCAGTTAAGCGTTCTGTTGAGTCTGGCGAAAGAATTTCATCTTTTTATATCACTTCATTTTTGGCCAGAATTTGATATTGAACTAGTGGTTTAAGGTTAAATAAGAATTTTGTTATGCAGATATATCACAACATTTTGCACCTTTCATATATTTTGTGTTGTCCTATTTAGAGTTCAGTATCCAATGGTTTGTTTGAAATGTGCTACAAAGGGCCATATTTAGCTTAGCAAACCATGAGTTATTTACTATTATCAATTCTACCAAAAAAGACACTAACAAAAGAAAATGGTAAATTAAGAAGAACGATGCCTCAAGTATTTGTAGGCTATTGTATGCATATTTACATGGAATACACATAATATGGCAATATAGGGAACTGTATTCCATGCAGTAGTGTATATTGGGATTATATTTGGCCTTGATTTCTCCACTCTGCACAGTGAGTTTATTTTGGGCTTGTTTTCAGAGGTCATGTTGCATGTTTGTTTCGAGAGACTGGGAACACTGGTTCTTTTATTCACTTAGCTACAATTTAGAGATCAAAGTTTAAACCGAAATAACATTGTTTCTAAAACTCCATTGCTCTGTCCTCTGTGCCTGCAGTTCAAATTGCAGTTACATTTAAAACAAAACCCAGCTGCCCAGTCCCTTAGAACAAGGTTTCTCAAACACTCGTACGCGGTAAACGTGGGTCATTAAGTTCCGAGGCATTGTGGTTGGAAAAGTTGAGAATCCCAACCTTAAAATTCATCTGAATGCCACTAGGTGTCACTCTTTCTATGGTTTATGTTATGCTTCCACTGCATATGGTTTATCTTTAAACAGAGATGGCCTTGGTTTATGCAGGCTCCGTTTAATCATGTAGAGTATTACGTAGGTAACCCAGATGAAATCAGTAGCACGTGTAGTTAGAAAGGCTACATATAAATTCTAAGGGCACCGGAAAGTCTCTGAATGGAAGGTCCTGCGCCAGTCTATAAGCCCTACAGGATAAGTGATGCTTGAATAGGGCACAACATTATTGGAGATTCCTCGCACCCAAACCATAGACTGTTTCCCCTTCTCTCATCTGGAAGGAGGTGGAGAAGCCTCCAATTCCACATCAACAGAATGAAGAAGAGCTTCTTTCCCACAGCTGTCTCAGGGTTACTAACTTTGGTCAGCTGGAGTGCGATTTTCAATTTGTAACAAGTCTGTACATACATGCACACACATTTACATGTAACAGTTTTACTGCCTTATAAATCAGGGGTCTCAAACTCCAGTCCTGGAGGGCCAGAGCCCTGTGTAACTTAGTTCTTCCCCCCTTCCACCACAAATGATTCCGCACAAGAGCTGCGTGGTAATTAGCAGAAGGAGTTGTTGAATCAGGTGTGTTAAATGAAGGCGAACCGAAAACTGTGTAGGGCTCCGGTCCTCTAGGACCGGAGTTTGAGACCTCAGCTGTAAATGGTCTGTAGGGTTTGCAAACCACCTCAGTGCTGTTCATGTAGCCAATTTTAGTTCTATACTAGAATAATATACAATGCTCAAAAAGATTAAAGGAACAGTTTTTAATCAGAGTATAATATCAAGTCAATTAAACTTCTGGGATATTGATCTGGTCAGTTAAGTAGCGGAGGGTGTTGTTAATCAGTCTCAGCTGCTTTGGTGTTAATTAGATTAACATCAGGTGCACTTGAGGGGCAACAATGAGACAACCCCCCCAAACAGGAATGGTTTAACAGATGGAGGCCACTGATATTTTTCCCTTCTCATCTTTTCTGACTGTTTTTTCATTAGTTTTGCAACTGGCAACAGTAAGTGTCACTATACAACAGCACCTTGACTACCATTAGGAATCAGGATGAAATCCTTGGGCCCATTGCCAGACCCTACACTGGTGCAGTAGGTCCTGGGTTCCTCCTGATGCATGACAATGCCCGGCCTCATGCGACAAGTGTATGCAGAAAGTTCCTGGAGAATAAAGGAATTGATTCCATTGACTGGCCCCCAAACTCACCTGACATAAATCCAACAGAACACCTCTGGGACATTATGTTTCGGTCCATCCAACGCCACCAGATTGCACCTCAGACTGTCCAGGAGCTCAGTGATGCCCTGGTACAGATTTGGGAGGAAATCCCCCAAGACACTATCCGTCGTCTGATTAGGAACATGCATTGACGTTGTCAGGCATGCATACAAGTAGGTCGGAGCCATACAAACTACTGAGTACAATTTTGAGTTGCTGCAATGAAATTTCGGCAAAATGGACTAGCCTGCCGCATCATTTTTTCTCTTTGATTTTCGGGATGTTTATGAATTCAGCCCACTTTAGGTTGATCATTTTCATTTCCATCAAACAATGTAGCATCCTTTCGTTCCTAACACATTACCCATTTGATATCAGTATATATATCCAGCATGATTTTTTCCTAATCTTTATACCCCTGTATAGATGTTTATTCTTCTATTCACTGATTCACATATGTATATATTGTACAGCAGTGTCTAGCCTTTTGTACTACTTTGCACTTTCGGATTAGATGCTATACTGCATTTCGTTGTCTGAGTTATTGCGCAATTACAATAAAGTTGAATGTAATCCAATCTAGTGTAATATAAAAATTTGTAAGTGGTTTTTAATATAGAGTTTACCTGTATATATTTTTCCTATATCATGGTTTATTATCAAAACAAAACAGCCTCTGTTTTTGTCATTCGCAAGTTATGACAGTTAATTGGTGGTGGCAGAGATATAAACGTACACTCACGCTTTCAGACTATTAACATATCTCCACCTAAACCGATTGTATTATCTAATTCAACTAGAAGCTGAAGTATTTAAATATGGCATTAAACTGTATTTTGTGCTATTTGCGTCAATTGTACGTCGCTTTGGACAAAAGCCTCGGCTGAAGAAAGTGAATGTAAATGTAAACTATTTCACCTAATCCCACAGATATTACATAGCGAAAGTATGACTACAAATAAGAAGGCCGCAAGTCACTTTTTTTTTCTTTTACAATAAAAATATGATCAGGGACAGATTAGACTAGTTAATTTCAGAATAATCGTTCACTCCAGATTCGCGTCTAGGTGAAAGTAACCCCGATTTTGACATATAGATGTGTGATGCCTAGTCGCGTGACCAAAACAGTTCGATCCTGGGGTGATCGACTAGTTTGGTCTGTTTTAGGAAGCGGTCTTCTGTTGGTGGCTGGGGGAAACTAGAGGCAGGAAGGTAGGTGTTTGTTTTATATGACATCTAAACTTAAGCTTAAAGCACATGTCTCTTGTATTGAGTTAGGACGTACCTATTAAAACGGTATAACTTTTAAAACATCGATAATTAATCGTTAGCAATCAAAATGAGATAGCACTTATCAAGGCCTCCTGGATTAGACATGGAAAAGGAACGTCCTGGTTTTTTGTATCGGTCTGTCGCTTTCTATCGGTTATGTCGGACAGATTTAATTGATTAGCCTATTTTAGACAATGCCTGCTTGTCTGCCTTGTACTTCAGCTCAGTAGTTAGTAACTAATTGTATTGTGCTTTACTATTATACAGTGTTTGCTTTCTAGCAATTATGTACCTGTATGTACATTTTAGCATTGTTATATTATTTTTTTGCGAATACAATATTGCTGTATGTTCCTGTATAATTAACATTCGTAGTGCCACAAAATTACGAGAAGCGTAACGGGCCTCAACCGTCGTCTGTCACGGGCTTGTAGTCACATGGTTGGATTATTATTAATGGTAGTTGGTCTTAACTTCATCCCTTATTCTTATTTTACGTTACATTCGTGTTTTTCGTTCGATCTCCGAGTTTTCATATTTTAAATGTTTGTTGCAAAGATGAAGTATTTTGTGTGTTGGTATAGAACAAGGTGTGGTCACAAATTCATGTTGGTTTGAAGTTGTGTGGTTTTTACTGTTTCTAATAACAATATGCAAGCATTGGATCAAACATTATATATCGACTATTTTGACAGACTTCACCATATATAGTCAGAGGTAAAAGGACAAATGGAAAGAAATCCGTATTGTTATTGTTGTATAATCAGTTTAATTTGCTCATTCATTATCTGAAGTGTGATACAGATAAAGACATTTACATTGTCTTAAATAGTACTGAGAGCATCAAACTGCTAATAAGGGTTTTCCTGAGTTTTTATGTTAGTTATGCAATTATACTCTGAAGAACTACCCCATGTCTGGCTGTGTCATGGTGTGGGCATGGGCAAAGTAAAGGGGGGGCAAAGTCAGGACAAATCCAAGGGACCCTAAGTGGGCCCTAGAAATATGCAACATAATTTAGTTGGTCTTGGTCGAGGGCCCAAAATCTCTAGTAGCACCCCTGTTTGTTGGGCGGTTTGTGCCTCTGCGGGTTATGGTTCTGTTTCCATGATCAAAATGTCACTGATTCACCTTTTTCCGCTGGCAGAGTTGAGCCCTTGAGCAGGTCCCCCGGTGCTGCAGGAGTGTGGTCTGACCCTGCTTTCTCATCCTCACTTGTATGGGTCATTCCATTTTAATTCAGCAAATGGCCTTTGCATGACCATTTTTTATTTTGATGATATTTGTCGTATGAATTATACATACCTGCATGACACTTCTACTAATGGGACTAAAGCCATGGGCGTCCAGGTTTGAAGGATCAGCTCTGCCGTTTGGAATCTGTGCTGGAGAATCTTTTCTGTTTGCTTAATTTTCTCAGAAGAGCATGAGATAAACATTATTTCATGTATGGGATCAGAGTAATAGTTGTGCGTGTGAATAAGCATAAAGATCTGGTGGAATGTGCCCTGCAGACCTGATCAGTGGCATGCCTGGACTTCACCTTTCAAGACACAGGAGAAATTCCCTGAAAAGTCTCCTGAAACATTCCA
>JAODJW010000001.1:33414307-33428139 GCA_026777045.1 Hyperopisus bebe | reverse complement strand
TGTACTCAACTGGTTGGTTGAAACAAAATCCTGGTTTGGATTTTTACTTTCTGGACCTGAAATGTCCACCTCTGCACCAGGACGCCCTTGAAACACCTGCAGATGGCGGTGGCGTGTTTCAGTTTTGTTCACATCTCACCGCTTTACAAGGACTGTGGGGGGGTGGGGGTGGCGGTGGCTGTCCAGAGGTTTGACAGGAGAACCGTATTCAAGCAGTAAGCTAATGAGATACGTTTTCCGTTTTTGATAGTAAATCATACAAAATGATGGAATAATTTGAATGGTGGAAACATATTTTAACAGGTCGGCCAGCATCACCAATCTTTCCCTGGACCGCTCGGGCTCCTCCATGGTCCCGTCCTATGACAGCTCCGTAAGCCCCCAAACAAGCCGGGCCATGCCCAAGCCTGACCACAGTGAGGAGGAGCGCAAGATACTGCTGGTACTTGCAATCTCTGCTTTCTGTTCAGTTCGATACGATTGTTTTTGTCAGATCTTGTCAGGTTTTATGTGTTATTAATCCAGTGTACAGTGTATGTTCACTTATTTAAATTATTAATATTTCATTGGCTGTTATATCAGTGCATTCAAACTCCCCCTTTGTTAAAAACCTTACAATAAAGCTGCCTTTATATCAGCACTCCTCCACTGTTGTCTGTTATGCTATTTCATTAGGATTCTTCCCAGCTAAAAGACTTATGGAAGAAGATCTGTCACAGTAACACTGGCATGGAGTTCCAGGACCACCGCTATTGGCTGCGTACCTACCCAAATTGCATTGTGGGAAAGGAGCTGGTCAATTGGCTTCTGCGGAATGGCACAATCTCCACAAGGTACTTAAAGCTGAGGAGCCAGTTAGGTTTATTGAAAGAGCTGACATCGGACATTTGGGCGGCATGCAAATGCCATTCCGCTTGCTGATTGGACTAAAGCATCTTTATTGATTTTGTGTTCCAATACAGGGCTCAGGCTATAGCTATCGGACAGGCTCTGGTGGACGGTCGCTGGTTAGACTGCGTCACACATCATGATCAGCTTTTCCGGGATGAATATGCTCTCTATCGCCCTTTGCAGGTAGAAACTGGCACTCTCAAGCAGATTTCTTGTGACCTGTAGCATTTATACATTATTATGCCATATATCTTGATATAGCTGATAATTCCCACTGCTTGATATGGGTATGATAATGGTGTTATTGGTGATCTTCCTGGTTTTCTCCGTAGAGCACTGACTTCTCAGAGACCCCGTCCCCAGACAGTGACAGTGTGAACTCCCTGGAGGGACACTCTGAGCCCTCATGGTTCAAAGATATCAAGTTTGATGACAGTGACCCTGAGCAGCTGGCAGACGAGAGCGACTATATCATGCCCAGTGCGTACCCTTGGGTCTTTCTGTCTAATCAGGAGTATTTGGGCAATTCTAGCTCTTATTAGTGTGACAGCTGCCTTGCTATGAAATCTCCTGTATTGGCTCTATTCTTTCCTTCAGTATTAATGCATGCCCTGTGTTTTGATTCAGTGTCTCTCTGCCTGCTCCTTTTGTCATGACACTGCATTTCTGCATTTTTATTCAGTGTCTCTTTGCCTGCTCCATTTGTCGCGACACTGCATTTTTGTGTTTTGGTTCAGTGTCTCTGCCTGCTCCATTTATCATGACACCACATTTTGATTCAGTGTCTCTCCTCATTTAGACTCTGCCAGCCCTAGTAAGAGGACGTCAGTCAGCAGCTTCCATTCTGCAGTGGACAGCGACTCTGCAGCCTCCATCAACCTAAATGTGGAGCAGGACAATGTCAACTTTCACATCAAAAAGCAATCCAAATACCCCCATGTGCCTCCACACCCCTCGGAGCAGAAAGGTCCTTCCTCCCCCTGCTCTCCTCTTTGTTTTTCTCATCCGTATCCCAATTGGCTGGGCATGTGCTCCAAGTTGCTTTAACTGCAGCTCATTAACTGTTCAGAGTCCACAGTCCTACTTTGATTGAGCTGATGATGCTAAAGTCTACCAGTGCTCTGCAATCACATCACTTTCACATATTCTGAAAGAGTTTATTCTTTGACAGCTGAGAATTTGAGCTGTGTAATTCATTTTGTGCAAAAACAACTGCAAACATTTTGAAATAGTGATGAATTTTGTCTAATAACGTCAGTGCTGATAGTGATTACCTCTGAGCCACTTGCTGAGTGGGTAGGTAGGTGGGGGGCATTCTAGTGAAACTTGCTGCCTTTGCTGGCAGAGGTTAGTAGAATGATGTTACATCATTTCTTTATTCTGCAGAGAATGAAAAATCGATCTGCAGGCCAGATTTAATAATGACATAAACATGCTATGAGCTGGTACTTTCAGACCTCTTATAAGCAGTGATTGCAGCAACGAAATCCCTCCACTGCAGAAAATGGCTGATCGTCCAATGTACTCATCTCCTTTATTTTAGTTGGTGTGTCTAATTCTGGTGCTGCTAACTTTGAATGGTGATAAAGTTTATCGGCCAACATTTACATATTGGACATTGATATTTACATTTTTAACTAGTATTGGCTGATACATTAACCGACATATGATGCATCTCTAGTTTTAGATAAAACATCTTATGGTCACAATGAAATGAAACATTTCATGAAATGAAGTGTTTGTGGTGATTTTAGCTGAATATGTAGAATGAGAGTGACACCAACCTGCTCTAATAAAGACTATAACCTTGATAATGGCACCATCCCTAGACTCACTAACCCCAGGACACTTATTCCTTCAGGAGCTGATACTTTGAGTAATGCTGCAGTACATTTCTGTTCTTAGAAACAAGGCCTTTCATGGCTGCTTCTCCCAATAGTAATTTGTAAAGTTTAGCAGGTAATGTTTCAGTCCTGGAGCTTCCTCCAATCCAGCCTGCGCTGCAAATGTAACCGTTACATTTTGGATTTTTTTAGTGCTGTCCTATGAACAGATAATGCGCACAGTGTCAAATCTTTTTATAAGAAGCTTGTTTAAGTATGGAAATTAGCCTTGATTCAGAACTGAAAGTTGTAGTGCCATTTGTTGTCTGGCTCAAGGTTTTTTCTTTTAATAGCTGAGTTCTTGGTGTCAGAAGATGGACAACAATTTTCAATAAGTGATGCCTTCATCAAAGGTATGGGCTAACTATAAATTATAAAGTTTCATTTGCCTTATCCAGCTGTAACAGGCATCTGTTCAGTGATTCCCAGTTAAATAATTAACTGAGTTTAATGTTTTAATTAGAAATGATTGTTAACGGTGAATTCCTTGGGCCAGAGTCGCTGTTTAACCGCCGTGTGGAGGAGAAGGCGAAGGAGATGTTTTTCACACCTCTGGGCTGGCACCACAGCTCATTGGACCAGCTGAGGGAGGAGAATGGGGAGAAAAAGGCCATGGAGAGGCTGCTGTGAGTGTCGCCCTCTGCAAGACCTTATGAGGACATTGATGGTACCAGCAGAGTTAGAGCAGTGTTTCCCAAGTCTGTACTTGGAGAGCCCCAGATAGTCTGGATGGGAGCTGGGAGGTAGCAAAAATGTGGACTGTCTGGGTGGGAGCCAAAACATGGACTGTCTGACAAGGAGCTGGGAGGGAGCAAAAATGTGGACTGTCTCAGGTTTCTTGAGGACCAGGTTTGAAAACAGATAATAATCCTACAAAAGAACTGATCATCCAGTTATTATAGTGCTTTTTTGGACAATTCCAGTAGAATATTACAAAAAAGTAATTGAAGATTACAGCAGAGTAGTCGGGAACTCACCACCCCATTGGCCTGTCTGTCTGTACAGCTCGGCAAACCACAGCCACATGATGGCACTGTTGCAACAGCTGCTATACAGTGAGTCACTATCACTGTCCTGGCGTGATATCATCGTGCCAGTGGTGCGGCAGGTGGTTCAGACAGTGCGGCCGGATGTGCGTAGCAGTGACGACGACATGGACATACGGCAGTTTGTCCACATCAAGAAGGTCAGGGATGTGGCTGACTAATAACATGCCTCTGTTTCGGGTGCCATTCATCACAGTGTGTCTGTGGCCGCTTTGACAAAAGTTTGCTGATGTGCTCTCTCCATTTGGACATCCTTGTTTATATACTGTATTTTAATACAACATATACCAGTAAAACTATAAAAATGATGAAGTTTGTGCATATTGGAGCATTTTTAGTACCTTATTCAAAAACATCCACTGATGTCTTATTATTTTGGATCCTCAGATTTCAGGAGGAAAGAAGTTTGACTCATCTGTTGTAAATGGATTTGTATGCACCAAGAACATTGCCCATAAAAAGGTAAGGTATGATAATCGATATAGACTGAACTGAATGTGAAATGTTTAACTAATATATTGTCGCTGTCCAATGAAAATCATGTATCTCCAAAAATCCAATATTTCAGAAGCTTGAAAAAACTTTTGGATATAATCAGAGCTTAGTTTTATGATCTAGATCTCAGTTGTTAGAATTAGCAACATAACATAATACGTACAAATGACCACCATCCTGAATGCAAATGTTGACGAGTACAAACAAAAATAGTCTTCAAACGAGAGGCTTAGGGAGTGGGTGTTACTTTAGCTTGACAGCAGCATCTTACTCAAACTGCAGTGCAAACTTTCTTCTGGTTTCAAGTGACAGCAATCAGCTGAGGTAAACTATGTGATGCTAGAGCTGCAAAATTAATCATTTTAAAATAAAGATTAACTTTATTGTGGATGGGGGTGGGGGTATCTGGTGCATACAACAGTAAGAACATATAGCAGACAAATGCATTTCTTGCACTTGGAAATTAGTTGTTTGTTAAAAGCCAGGAATTTGCTCTTTCTGTTCTGCATAGTTTATTTGGCAGTTCCATTTCAGTAACGGTCGTATTCTGGTGCATCGCTATGGAAAATATGAACAGTACCAAATCTAAAAGCAGGGCAGAATAACACTCAGTAATCAAATAGCTCTCAGTACTCTAGCGAATGAGAGGCATGGCAGTGGAGAGCAACTAGATCCATATTATTATTAATAACATAAAGAGAGAGATTTATTGCACAAGAATAATGAGAGAAAATTGTAATCTTGTTTCAGCGTGGGAAAAAACAATGTGTATTTTACCCAGAATTTTCCAGTCCTAATTGACGCTTTTCCAAACAAAGGGTGGCAGATACATGGTATTGATCGATTCATCAGACAGCAACAACATATGTGATGTCGCAGTAGTGTGGATTTAATGTTTCTTGGTATGATTCTTGTCTTCAGATGAATGCCTATATTAAGAATCCCAAGATTTTGCTGCTGAAATGCTCCATTGAGTACCTGTACAGAGAGGAGACTAAGTTCACATGCATTGACCCAATTGTGCTGCAGGTAGGGGCCTGATTATCTCAGTTTTGTTCTCAAAATGTCAGCGTTTACAGGCTTGTTGTTACAACAAAGCTACTGTCGGAGCCAGGTGTGCAACAGACTAGCTGCGTCCACACTAACAATGCCTTACCTGAAGAGGGAGCTATTCAGTTTGTCATAGGTGCCGGTGTTCTGACGAGTTGAGCTACCCATGGAGACGTACTATTGAGCCTTTCTGCACATGTGCAGTTCCACCGTCTTGGGATTAGGGTTAGGTTTTAGGGGTTAGGGTTAGGTTTTAGGTTAGGGCTATGGATTAGCACTTCGGTAGCCTAACTCGACAAAGTAGCTCAACTCAACAGAACACCGGGTCTCCTAAAATCCAGAGATTTTTGCCAGACTGCCAATTGGATCACTTGCGTTTGTGTCTAAAAATGATGTTAATTCTGGTTTCCCAAGCCTTGTTTTACAATGTTTGGGAGAGAATTGTTTGTTTAACCTTAAAATTTATGATAGTGGATATATTTCAAAATGAATACAGACGCAGAAATTTTGGCTGTTTGTATTTTTGACAAAGTCAGTCTTTGTCTTACTAATCCATGTCCTGGACTATTATCTTGTGTATTCAAAGAGTTCATATATAGGACACTATCTGTTTACTGTTACACACCATTCATTGGGAGTCCTGGGTCCCACTGACGGTTTTGACTATCTGTCAGGAAAGAGAGTTCTTGAAGAACTATGTGCAGCGAATTGCTGACATGCGGCCCAGCCTGGTTCTGGTGGAGAAGACCGTCTCTCGCATCGCCCAGGACATGTTGTTGGAACACGGTATCACCTTGGTCATCAATGTCAAGCCTGTGAGTGTCACCCCCTTAACAATAGTGTTGCATTTCAGTATTGAGGAGCTTCCCGTCGAGCCTTAACCCACGGCTTTTAATTCAGTCTCTGGCTCCCTCTGCTGTAGCCGTCAGCATTTCAGAGCTAACCATCTGGTGTCAGCCTGACTAATTCTGACACATCTGCTGCATTATATCTGGTGTTTACAGCAAGTCCTAGACAAGGTGAGTCGTGTGACGCAAGGGGACCTGGTGATGTCTATGGACCAGCTGCTGACCAAGCCCCGCCTGGGAACCTGCCACAAGTTCTACCTACACGCATTCCAGCTAGCCAACAGTGAGTGTCCTGTGCTCGCCCAGTGTGTGGTCCCACTCCTATTTTAGCGATCATCTGGCTGCCATATGCACTTTCTAGTTGTTGATGAAATAAGGTTTTTAATTTATATCCGTAAATTCATTAGGCTCATTATGAAAACTTTTTCGTCCTATTCATAAAATATAATACTGATAATATAGCACACTTTCCATATAATGCTAGATAATAGTATTTATGATGCTACAATGCTAATCTGTTTACTATGATTACCCCTCTACACCTACCATTATACCACCACCTACCCACAGACGAGACCAAGACCCTGATGTTCTTCGAGGGCTGCCCCCAACATCTCGGCTGTACCATCAAGCTGCGGGGGGCCTCACTGTATGAGCTGGCGCGCGTCAAGGAGATCATCATGCTGATGATCTATGTAGCCTACCACTCGCAGCTGGAAATCTCTTTCCTTATGGATGAGTTCGCCATGCCGCCCAGCTTGGCCAAGAGCACCTCCTTCCCCTGCCTTCTGGAGAGCACAGAGGGTGAGGAAAAAGAGGGAGAGGATGGGGACGAGGGGGCCACCTCTGATCAGAGCGACCCCTTTCCAGGAGTTGATGCCAAGCTGGGGCTGCAGGAGCAGAGCCTTCCCCTTGAGAAGCCACCAAAACTCTCCGAGTCCTCACTAAGAGATGGGGAGAGTCCCAAAGGCGCCAAAAATGACTCTACTGAGTCCTTCCCTGGTGCTGAGACTGGAAATCCGGATTTGGTGCCCTCTACACCGGTTTCTTGCCTGCCCGTGCAGCCCCCTCCAGTAGCCCCGCCCTTCCTAATATCTGACCTGGAGGCAGGGCGAGAGGAAGGCAAGGGGGCTCTTCTCCGCGGGGACTCGCGGGAAAGCTCAGGGTCCGAGACGCCGCCACCCCAGCTTTTCCGGGACCCCCTGCAGGATGACACCGGCACGTTCATCACGGAGCACGTGGCCTCATCTGATGACCGCCTCAAGTCCTTCTCAGTGGCCTTTAAGCAGGAGCTGAAGGACATCATCCTCTGCATCTCGCCCTTCATCTCCTTCAAGGAGCCCTTCCTGCTTACGCCGGCTGGCTTGCGGTGCCCGAGTCGGGACTACTTCCCTGAGCAAGTCTACCTCTCCCCTCTGCTCAACAAGGACTTCAAAGAGCTGGATGGGCGGCGCAAGAGACAGCTGCTCAAGGAGTCTGTCCCCCCAGTGGCCGTTAATGGCGGTGCACCTCCTGCCCGCTCCATCCAGGTGCTGCCCTCTCACCAACTCACCAGCATGCGTATTGCTGAGCAGCTGAGCAGCAGTCAGGACCTGGCCAAGATGCTGGCCGACTTTCGCGCCAAGGGGGGACGCATCCGGCAAAAGGATGTGGACCCCTTCATGCAGACCCGGGAGGCCCAACCGAAAGGCCCCACCAAGGGCGACAGCGAGGAGGATCGTGGGCCGATTGACATGGTTTGGGCTAGTAAGGTAAGAATAAACCACTTGCTGAAGAAAGCTGTGTTTGTCAGGCATCCATGTATATTACACACCGGTGTAGGCTGTCAGCGGCTCTGGCCCTTGTTTACTTACTCAGCGCCCTTGTGTCCATGGGGTCTGTTTGATGCTGGCCTTCTTGTGTTGCAGATGGACTGTCTGAATCCTGCCAATCACCAGCGGCTGTGTGTGCTCTTCAGCAGCTCATCAGCCCAATCTGCAAATGCCCCGAACCCCTGCGTGAGCCCCTGGTAGGACCCTGCCCTTCTCACAGGCCTGCTGTGCAAGGAAGTGCTTTAAATATGTCAAAGAAATTCATCAAAAGCGATTTAAAAATTTTTTCGCAACAGGATTGTGACAATGGAGTTCTATGGGAAGAACGACTTGACCCTTGGAATATTTTTAGAGCGATACTGTTTCAGGTGAGTCAAACTCTCAGTACTTCTGTTACTTTCCAACATGGGCTGGGTCTTCTGCAGAAGTTATTTTATCTTTTTATCTTGTGTTTTCTGTGGTTCTGTGTATACCTTTTAGTCTGTAGTTTCTATAGAAAACATCACCATAATCGTGTTTTGTCATTTCTGTCTAGTAGTGACATGAGCTCATTTGCGCAATTTGTTCATCACCTAAGAAAATTTTGGAACCAGGGCCTAGGAAAACGACGATGATGATGATGATGGTGATGATGATGAAGATCGTAGTAGTAATGAGCTGCCCCACCTTCTCAGGCCTTCATATCAGTGTCCTAGCATGTTCTGCGAGACTCCCATGGTGCACCACATTCGACGCTTCGTGCACGGAAACGGCTGCGTGCAGATTGTCTTAAAGGAGCTGGACTCGCCAGTGCCAGGCTACCAACATACCATCCTCAACTACTCCTGGTGCCGCATCTGCAAGCAGGTAAGAGGGAGGGCCCCCCTGCCCGGGTTTGGCGTGTTCTGCTGTAGGACAGCATTCTTAGTGTATGTTGCTTGATAAGGGTTTGTGTTCTCAGCCTGTAGATGCTATATGCTTTGCTTGACCCTTCTCTGATACTAGGTGACTCCAGTGGTCCCCTTGTCCAACGACTCTTGGTCCATGTCCTTTGCCAAGTACCTGGAGCTGCGATTCTACGGGCACCAGTACACTCGCCGCGCCAATGCTGAGCCGTGTGGTCACTCCATTCACAAGGACTACCACCAGTACTTCTCCTACAACCAGATGGTGGCCTCCTTCAGGTGGGAGATGTTCGTGTAGCACACACACACACACACACACACACACCACTTTTTTATATAGTGAAAACTTTAAATGGAATCTGTTTTACCCTTGTGTTTCTTTTCCAAACATTATTTTGTATAATTGTACTAATTTGGGCTACGTGCCAGTTTTGCTGCCGGCTAGCATGTTGCATGTTCCACCACTAGTCTTTCTCAGTGCCTTCACCATGCCGCTCGACCCCCATCTCCTCCTGTCTCTGTCCCTGTTTCTCTGCCTCTTGTCTGTATACAAAGTGCAATCAATGCAGAAATGCATAAGTTCATGTCTAGCTACCACACATGGAAATACACTGATCCAGTTAGGTTGCCTATTTAATATTATGTCTAATAACCAGCTAACTTTATTGTGAATAACATAAATCTGCAGGCTACAGTACTCGATAATAAGTAATGTTATTAACTGAAAAATAAGTCATGCTGTCTGTCTGTAAAACAGCATATGCCTTTATCTATATGCAAAATATTCAATGTCCATCCATATCCAAAATATCACGTTAGCATGCAAGTGCATTTGTGTAAAAGCAGGCAGTGGGAGCACGGCTGCAGCAGCGTAGGGTCCTGCTATGGCTTGTTCTGCTTCCAGATTCTCACCGACTCGAGATTCTGTTTTAGGTAGACATCTCTGGAAACTGCCCACGTTTTCTTGTACAGCTTTTATGGAAACTTGCAATGGACCAATAATAATAAAAAAATATGTTGGGTTTTCAGAGTAGCCATCATTTATAAAATAATTGCATTTGTGAATTATATTAAATCTACAAAAGACAAAATATCAAACAAAAAACACTTTACTTGACAAAATACTTAGTAATAACTCAGTTATTACTGAAATGCAAATCATGAAGAAATATATTAACTGCTTGGAATCATGATTCATTAATGATGAACAAATATGAGATCAGTATTTAACTTGTCTTATTTATGACTTGTTCCTTCAGTAGTTCACAATGGTTTACAGAGTTAACAGATATAGTAATATATGGTACTTGCTTGAGTTAAAACATGCATCACGATTCATTAATGATGAATTACTATGAGATTAGTATGAAACAAAGACTTGTGGTTAATTAAATATAAGTAATAGTAATTATATATAATACTATATTATTTGTACCGTGTCAAGTGTTACTGAAAACATAAAAAACACACCAACATTTACACAATTATTCACAAATTGATTCTTGAATAATAGTTGAAACAACAACTCTAATGCTGATGCGTTGTTTGATTAATTCAGACACAAGTTGGTTCGTGGAGATGCTTTCTGTGTTTTCAGCTATGCCTGGCTGTTTGCTTGCGGTGATCCATGCAACCGTCAGGACGGCAATTTTAGCAGCTATGCCTGGCTGTTTGCTTGCGGTGATCCATGCAACCTTCAGGACGGCGATTTTAGCAGCTATACCTGGCTGTTGGCTGCATGGATCACCACAAGCAGTCAGGACGGCGATTTTAGCAGCTATGCCTGGCTGTTGGCTTGCGGTGATCCATGCAGCCGTCAGGATGGCGATTTTAGCAGCTATGCCTGGCTGTTGGCTTGCGGTGTTCCATGCAGCTGCCATGATGGTGAATTTAGCAGATATGCTAGTGGTAGATCTTGTTTCTGGTGCTGTATGAACCTGTTTTTCCTTTAAATTGTTCTTTTATCAGCTTAATTTGTTCTAAATTGGTATAGGTATGTGCAGGTGAATAAAGTGCGTTGTTTGAAAAGTTGGTGCGGAGCCTCTCTTTCATACGCCTTACTCCTTCATAGCTCCTTACTCCATAGTACTAATTACAGTGGTACCTCAGAACTCAAACGTAATCCGTTTAGAACTCAGGCTCGAATCCTAAAAAGTTTGAGTTCTAATCGATTTTTCCCTATAAGAAATAATGGAAAACCAATTAATTGGTTCCCGGCCACAAAAAATTACACCTAAATATGTTTTGTTTTTTTAGCATTTAAACACAAAATGAATAGGATAAAACAAGAAGAGCATTTTTTTCTTAATGCCTTCCAAAACGATAAAGAATGTACCCCAACACTACCCCTGTCCTGCCCCGATCATCCGCTCCTTCCGTGTGCCACGCCCCCTCGTTAACCCCGTGCAGAATCCCCGTGTGATCAGCTGTTTCTGGTTGTTGTCATTAGTCCTCTGTATTTAGTCCGCGTTTCAGTTTGTTTCCCCAGTCTGGTCATTGTAACATCATTGTGTTGTTCTGCCTGTTCTCAGTTAAACCCTGTGTTTCCCGATTGCTTCCTCCTTCCCCGGTCCCAGCTCGGCAGATCATGACAACCCCAAGCCATGCCCCAACACTGCGCCAACGCTAGAGTATGCCATACGGTCCATTGTTTATTTTTATTATTACTCTGTATTCGTTAATTTGTTTGTGAATAGCAAACTTTTAGGTTGTAACATTTGTAGAACTATTACGTAACTTTTTGGTGAGCAATGGCTACCAAAATGATATAAAGTACAGTGTATTACCTGATATTTTCATTTAAAAAATCACCAACAAACGATGCTATCACAGCGAATGCGAGGCCGAGACTGAAGCGTCACCCTTTGTTTCCGCTGAGAGACGTGCCGCGTGACTCATTTCCCTGCTTGTACAAGTTTGGCATTCTTTTGGCATTCACGGTTCCACTTCGTAGACTCAGATTGAGTTCTAGGTCATTCTTTTTCGAACTGCTTGGTTCGACTTTTAAGAAATTTGAGTTCTAATGAGTTCGAGAACTGAGGTACCACTGTATGTCTGTTTATATTCAACTTTCTGTCTTGTAGCTACACCCCAGTGCGGCTCCTTGAGATCTGTCTCCCTCCACCGAAGATCTTCATTAAGAGCCAGGGACCATCCAAAGCCACCCTTCTGCAGGATCTGAAGGACTTCTCCCAGAAGTATGAGTCCTGTCCCACCGTGGGGTTTCCTGGCTCACTTTGCATGACACCGCATCTCGCCCCTTGGGGGACTCTGACCTGCAGCACTCTCACCTTGCAGGGTGACTCAGGTATACCTAGCCATCGACGATCGCCTCACGTCCTTGAAAACGGATACCTTCAGCAAGACGCGTGAGGAGAAAATGGAGGACCTCTTTGCTCAAAAAGACGTAAGTGTTACAGAGTCATGTTCTCTGTGGATTAGTGCAAAATATTTCATTTACTTTTTATTGCCTCAAAAAACTGTGGGACAGTGGGTCACATTGCTTCATCTAATCCAGGGATATTCAAATCACGGTCCTCAAGGTCCGAGCACTGCTGATTTTCCAGCCTTCCTTTACCTGTGAACCAGGTGTGAAGCCTCTGTGGCCAATTAGAGTCAGTAATCAATAAACTAACTACCTGAGAGAACTGAAAACAAGGCCTGGATTTGGAATGGAAGAGCTCGGATCTAATCAGTGCAAATTACTAGAAGTGTATTTTGGAACTGTCAGTCTTCAGTTAGAATCACCTTGTTTCTCCTCATCCATCGTCTTCACTGGTCATATGACCTGGTATTCTGTCTCTGCAGATGGAGGAAGCAGAGCTGCGCAGCTGGATTGAGAAGCTGCAGGCACGTCTGCTGTCATGCACCCTGGACTCTGCCCAGCAGCTGCAGGCCGTGCTGGAGTCTGTGGTGGTGAAGAAGCAGGGCCTGTGTGAGAGCCTGCAGTCCTGGAACACGCGGTGAGGCCGTAAGCCGCGGCTGCTGCAGAGCAGCGCACCGCAGCGCTACCCGACCTGTAGGGGGCGCCGGCCCGGTCACATACACTGACTCTTATGATGTAATTATGAATGGTGCCCTGTGATGCCTTACTTCAGGCTGCAGGACCTGTTCCAGCAGGAAAAGGGCAGGAAGCGTCTGTCCGTCCCACCAAGCCCAGGTCGACACAGGCAAACTGATGACAGCAAGGTCAGAGTCGCTGTGCTTTGGGCGGTAGAAAATGGCCAGCAGTGTTTTATATTTAGCTGGCTAATACATTTTACCTGGCCTTTCCTGTGTGCACAATGGCTGTAATGTGAGGTAAAGCCCCTGAAATCAGATTAGACAAATGGCTGTCTGCCAGCAGCTGTGAGTGAGACCTGTGTCTGGTTTGTACTGGCAGACCAGCGCTCTGGAATCTTCCCCCCGCAACCCCTCCCCCGTGGTGCAGAATGGAGACAAAGGTGAGGAGGCTCAGAGGATTAAAGCCTGATCTGTGCATCCTTTTCAGTGGTGATGCTAATGCTAACTGTCCCCATGTTGACTGGCAGAGGACCGTCACCTGAGCACCCTGCCCTCAGGTTCTGGGTCATCTTCACTGCTGCAGCTGCCGTCCCCAGGAGAAGTGGGTTCTGAGCTGCTCTCCTCCGGACCCTCCTTCCCTGAACAGGACTCAGTCAGCATCCCGGAGGGTGTGTGCTCTCGACAGACACATACATACTGTATGTACACACTGACCTGGACCCAGTCAGCATCCAGGAGGTTGTGTGATCTCGATAGACACATACATACTGTATGTACACACTGAGTGGGATCCAGTCAGCATCCAGGAGGGTGTGTGCTCTCGATAGACACATACATACTGTATATACACACTGAGTGGGATCCAGTCAGCATCCAGGAGGGTGTGTGCTCTCGATAGACACATACATACTGTATATACACA
>JAODJW010000001.1:33374731-33384790 GCA_026777045.1 Hyperopisus bebe | reverse complement strand
AAACCCCCCATCCCACTGTCCATCCAGCCCAATACAAACCCCCCCATCCCACTGTCCATCCAGCCCAATACAAACCCACCATCCCACCGTCCATCCAGCCCAATAAAAACCCCCACTATAGCTGCAGTTAGCCATTTCGGAAAAACAGGAAGGCTGCTTAAAACAGGCCCTGCAACAAAAGCACAGAAACAACACCCTGCTGGGCTGATAATTATCACATCGTCACATGATGACAGAATTCAGATAAAATTAGACTTTGCAACATCTCCTAGGTGATCTGCTTATTGTTTGTCTAGCATATACTATATAAGACGATTCGGTTATAACCATTAATTGTGGATATTAGACGGAGCTGTTCAGTTCTTCTGAGGCAGAACCTGGCAACCAAACCAACGCAATGCAACAAACATCCGGAGGAGAGCCCAGTGAAACCACAAATTAGCCTGTCATTCAGTCAGATACCAAATTAGGAACTGGAACGCCGCACTTTACGAAGCACTCCTCACAGGCCAACCAGAAAGCACCTTACAGTTTGAATCTAAATATCCGTTACCAGCTGTCGAAACAGACTCCTCTTCCATGTGACTGAGGTGTGAAAGGACTGGCTGCTGCGCGTCAGCTGGTTCGCAAGGGCGAGATGAGGCCGATCCACATGACTCTGGCTACAGAAATGACGACCTGCCACTTCCTGTGGCTGCCCTCCCGCCCTCGCACGTCTACCTACATCTCTTTTGCCTTTGCCAAGATCACAAAGAAAGAGGAAGCTCAGACAACATTTTCACTTCCATTTAAAGAGTCAGACAAAGCCTTACACGACAACCGTCCAATTCTCAAAGACGAATACGCCGTTCTACTTTCCGCATGGCCACCCGTCGCCTCAAGACGAAAAAACCAGCACAAACACACATAACTGCAAACGTATTCGATACGGTTCAGACCCGAGGCCTCACCCATTATTTATGCCCCTGCGTTTGAGTCAATCCCTCTCGTGGCACAGCAGCTCCATGTTTTGGAATAATATAATCCATGCCAGCCATTTTGGTTCAGCAGTGGCCCAGAATGCTGAGCACATCCACCGCTGCCGCTCCACGGGAATGAAAGCAGCACTGCTGCTATGTGGAGCACTGATTTACAGTGGCTGGCTGAAGCCTGCTGCTCCATGCCGGAGGAATTTATACGAGTCGTGTCCAGCCTCACTTGCACGAAGCCTCGCACCCGTACTTGACTTCAGACTGGGACACCACAGCTGCATGAGAATCTCTTAATGCAGTTCTGCAAAAACCCATATTGCACTGCCACAGTAAGCCTCGCAAGCCTGTGTAAGACACTCTCTGGAGGTGCAAGTGAATCGCCGATGCCCCAGCGACATCAGCGCCATCTGTCTGGCAATGGGACAATGGGGACGTTGAGACGGTGGCACCAAGTTTGGGGCCTGCAAAGGGGGCAAAGACAGAGCGCGCCATGATTGAGGGCATTCCCCAAACCACACGCTATGCCAATTAGTTGATGAATAAACTGTCAGATACTGAGGCCATTGTGGCTACACACAGTACGCTACCCCCCGCCCCCACTGCCGCCATGTCACCCATGTGCCATCTTACAGCCAATGTCAGGGCTACCGCTTCCCTTTTTGGCCAATAATGAAGCAGAACCCAAGCAGTGATCACCTTTATCTTCTACCTCCCATCACAGAATGAATCCAACAGCTTCCTCAAAATGCAAATGCAGTCCTTTCCATTGTAGCTACGTTTACGGACCGTCTCCCATTCTCTCTCCTCCCACCTCCATCATCTTCCTTTGCACTCTATGACTTGCCTTCAGGCTTTCATCAGATAAATACTGTCCCCCTTCTTCAAAGACACAGACAAGCACGGACAAAGCAGAAACCCACCATATTCTGCCCGGTTACCAAAGTGCAAACTATTTTTTTTTGTCACATCTCTGGCGTTCTACTCAAGACTGCAGAGCATTATCTCTTAATACCAATTTAATCTGTCATTCCAGAAAAACAACTCTAACAACATGCAAAAAAAAAAAAAAAACACACACACACACAATACAAAAAAAGGTGGGGTGTGTGCATCACTGACACTCATACATAACATTCAAACAAGGAGATCCAGTGCAAGCTAAGCTCCCCAAGGGCCGAGAGAGAAAAAGAGAGAGAGAGAGGAAGAGAGAGGGAGAGAGAGAGAGAGAGAGAGAGAGAGGGGATGTGAAGAACTTCCTGTGCATTTCCTTCTTGGGCAGTGAGGCTAAATGGGCCTGTAGCAGTGAGCATGCTCTGCTTTACAAGCACATGAAATTTCTACACTTCCTGTCCTGGGCTGAAAAGAAGAAATGGTGCAAGACATTGCTGGAGATGCAGCACAGACAGGACTGCAAGCTGCACGCACCTTCACTACGGGAAAATATCACCCCGAGGCACGGATCACCACAGCCCCTTGGTCACGCAGCTGCACCGCATGTCATGCTGCTTATAACCTTTTCTCATGATCCCTGACCTGACAGCCAGGCTGCACTTCCTGTGACACGTTTGCAGGTCCCCTCAGTCTCACGCAAGGAGAAAGTCTCCAGCCGACAGTGACATGTACAGTAGGAAGGGAAGCTCACAGACAAGCCCAATGCTGCTTGGAGGTGGGTCTGCAGAGGGTGAGGTTCGAGGCCTCGGAAACAGCCAGGGACTGACAGAGATGGAAGGAGCGTCAGCAGAGGAATGACAGACATGATCGGGGGCGCTTGGATATTTCTCACCAAACACTGATGGGAGATGAGGACATCTTAACCAACCCAGCCTAGAAATCCTCACATAGGTGCATAATATATGCATTCTACACTAACACTGTTCACCAAGCCATACTTAACCAGGTCTACTGTCCTATTTCAGATAAACATGATGTCACCCTGTATATTCTGTAAAATGATCCTGCATGGAGGACTATCAATGTGATAGAAGAAACTGAACTGGTACAACAACAACTATTAAGTCCGTCCATCCTTCCATCCATCCATCCATTTTCTGAAACTCCTATTCAGGGTTCTGGGGGGTCTGGAGCCTATGGGTATACAACAGATAAGCGTGATGTGAAAGTTAAGAATCGGTGTGAAGAAGTTTGCAGGTCGGACGGTCGGCTGGGTTCGGTCTGTGATGGGCGTTTTGTCGAAGTTGATGAGATGAGGAAGTTACTGGGTTTACTCGATCTGTCACGGCCCATCCTCTGCACGCATTCCACTAACATTCCTCCACCTTATTGTCTTTTCATCATAAGCTGAATAAACTGTGACAAACACAGAAAGCTTTTACTAAAATAATAAATGATCAACGTTAAACGTGCCACTGCCTTATCCGCCAGCAACCGCGATCCCCAACTTCGACTTTTCAAAGTGGAAGCTGAAGCACTTTTTGCATCATGAGTGAAAAGACCTACATTCAGTCTTAATCACTGGATAAACCATCCCTCGACATATTCAGATTATCCGGTTAAACAGATAAAATACGACACCACAGCAAAAAACAGCAACAATCTGGACAAAGTTGAAAACATCTAAAAAGTAAGATGACACTGCGAAATATTAATAGCAAAAATTACGTGCGAAGTTAACTAGGCAAAAAACAACGCAAAACCCTAACCACCCTATCGTAAGAAAAAAAATCGCTAAGTAGGAAATACGACTATACTCATCGCAAGCAAACAGCAAGCAAAGGCACAGGACAGCACGGGCTTTGCAGCTTGTATTAATATATGTGACAGACCAAAAATAGCGGTCCGCGTCGAGTGCGCGCAAGAAAAACAAGCACATCCTACCAAATGGACAACTTATTAAACTGCATCGAGTATTTTTGATCTGATGCCGAACACTGATAGAGACTACGGTATTGAAAGGAGATTTCCTTATTTAATTCGGAATCACAAACCTTACCTGATCGACGAGTTTGAGAACAGCCATATCAGCTTAAGAGGCGCATCCAGGCTCGCAGCGCTAATTCCCGCAAACGCTGATGCTGCTCACTCCTTTTATTCTTATTATTACAACGCGAGCTGCATGCAGCCGGCCGCTGCTCGCCGATCCGAGGCGAAAGACCAGGGCCCGGGCTGTGTCCTCTGATTCAGCCGCTTCTCCAGATGCTATCTAAGGCAGCCCAGATTCAGCGCAGCGGCAGCCGCTGTACGCAGAGCCGAACGGGAGGAAGGGAGGCAGGGAAGGCGGCTCCGGCTGCTGTAAACACTCCGCATTTAGCTAATTACTCAGGCTGCCTTTCGCCTTTTGCCATATACTCACGTATACACCAGCCCCCTGTCACTCACGGGCGTCTAAGTACTCTTAAGCATGTACGATAATGCCAGAATGCCGATACTTGCGGAGCATACAGGAAGTTAAAGCACCCCTCTGCTCCTCTGCTGCGCTATACAGGCTCGAGGTCGACTGTCAGCGCCCGCTGCGCTCCAAATGCCGCTACACTGCCTCCCCCTTGTGGTTTCATGCCGGTATAACACCCACAATGACTACGTTCGTCGTCACTTCTGTCCAAAGCAGGTCGTTTATATGGAGATTGCGTCGCTATGACTAGGTAATTACATTCTCATTTCCCCGCAATAGCCTTCAGTTGTGTCATTAAAAGATGATTTTAGGCAACAGAAATAGGTGTTTTTTCCGTATCCAAACCAGGGTGATTTACATCATTGCACTGACATATACCCACGAACTGCTGCACGGTTAGGAAGAGGTTGTAGGCTGTTAGGCACTTTCATCAGCTGACCCTGCGTGATATATTTTGTATGGACGATTTTATAATCATCAACTCACGGTTTGTCTAATTTTTCTGTTTTTAGGCAAAGGCAGAGGCAGATGTGCTGTGTTAAGCGCCCTTCTGCCATTATGTTCCCTTCATTATTAACCTCTGTATTTGTAGCATTCAGTTTGTTTGCCAGTTTCACGAAGATGCCTTTGGGCACAGAGTGATTTCCTGTGAGTAGTCTGAGACACACTCCAGTTTCAAGCCCCACCTCCACAGAAGCTGTGCAGTCTTGGTGTGATCTTCTGAAAGCCCATTCACTGAAAGAAAACCATTCTAATTTGCACTCCACCCACTCTATGGGTGTCACTTCCTGCACTGTCTTAAAAACATACTCAAGGAGCTCTTAGTGTGACCTCTGGCAGGACTCCTAATGGACCTCAGACCAGATCTCCTGTAGCACTGAAGCGATGGCCTCTATGGGCATGTACACACACAGATTCACCATCGAAACTGGGTCAATGTGTGTGACTTTCTGCTGAGCAGCGGAAAATCAAGATGAATGGATCCTTGCAGAAGGCAGCTTTCCACTGTTAGGGGGAAGAGGGGGATGAAAGACCCTTATTGGCTTATTCAGCTGTGGCAGATTCTCGTCTTGGTGGAACTGGCAGAGTCGGCACAGTATAGCATTCCAGAAATTCAAGTGGCTTTGGCATATTCCTGCTTGGTTCGTGGAACCGGAGGGAGGGAAACAGGCAGCACTGGCTGAGAGCCTAATTTATTTCCTGCTTCTACCAAGTCATGTAGCTGAAACCAGTCAACTTCCTCCACCCTTCGCGGCATGATTCAGACCTCTTCTGGCCTCAGTGACTTCCCCTTTGCAGCGGCAGTGCAGGACAGGTTTGGATGGCATGTCACTCGCTCTTCCTGTCATGCTGATACAAATCTGGACTCTAAGCGCCTTCATTACTCGTGGTAGAGGCAGGTGTTCGCTTGCTTCCTCTTAAGCAACAGCAGCTCTAACTGCTACATGTGCAGCCTGTGGCCCAGTAGTCAAAAAGGCTCAAGGACCCCCAGAACGGCCTCTTCAGCCGATGCCAATCGTCGCTTGGAAATACCTTAGTTAGCTTTTCAATAACTGATACCCACAAAGATGTGCATAAGCAAAAAGTAATGACAGTAAACAGGATAAGGCTCGAGGCGGTCAGGCTTTCCGTCAGCTGGGAGGCCTTGTAGCAAACTGCACCTCCATCACACCAGCTGAACCCTACAGGGACGTCCCAGCAAAACAAAGATCACTTCTATACTTCACCTGCATTCAGAAGACATAATAAAGGTAAGGAAGGGATTCTCCAGTGCCCAGGACAGCCTATTTGCAACACCGTAATGAGGAATACATTTCAGAAATTACACTCATATACTTTTTCTTTGAATAAAATGCAAGCTGCAAACTTCTACAATTTGTGAATAAAACTGGCAGATAAGGGAGCGCAAATGACAGCAACACAAGTCAGATTCTTGTAAGTTGGGGAAAAAATTTTAATGGAATAGGTCTGGTAATACTTAGAACAGGAAGTGATCAAAGCCATCAAATGACTAAATTATGAAGTTTGGAGTCTGTAATTTGGACCTGATAGAGCACGAGCAGAGCACACCGCTGAGAATTTAGTCCACCATCCAAGTCATTTGTGGGGGCTTGAAAGAGACAGGCAGACATTTTATACACAAACGTTTATTTCAAATAAAGAAATCTCAATTAAGAACAGAGAAAGGAAGGCTGGGCCCCAGGATGGACTGCCTTGAAAGGCTGCTAAACTAGGACAGTAATATTTAAGGTTATAACAACATCTCACTGACCATTTCTAAAGAGGCCATGACCCCTCTGTCATTCTTCAAACAAAAAAGTTTTAAAACTGAAGTTACTGAATCAGTTGTTTCATTGGAGTTTAAATGTCTTTTAATAAAAACAATGCTTGCTGCCAGCGTGGCTGATTGGTCTCTCACTATCAGACACATACAACTAAACAGAATGAATCCTATGTACGTGTGTGTGTGTGTGTGTGTGTGTGTGTGTATGTATGTATGTAAAGTCCTGTTCCCTAAGAGGCAGTACACACGAATGGAGGGACAGAGTAACAAGACTCTATAAGAAGTACTCCAGCTCATAGCGGATGTAAGGGTTCTTTTCGTCGTTGTAGATGTGCGGATAGTGAGCGATCAGAGCATCCTGAGATCCAATGTAGATGGAGTTGTAGATCTTCCAGTACACATCACGTACCTTCCTGGCTGGGTGGAACAGACCCTGGGTAAGAGTGAGGGGAAAAAAGAGCAGCCAGACATTAGCCTCCATGTACAGCGTGCCTCAGAATTCCCTCGCTTTCCCAGAGGGGTACAGTATTATTCAGCTCTATTAAAGCATGAGAAACCCACCAGAGAAGAAACAAAATCCCAGTGGCCTAGATCTTAATTATCCTTCAGAATGAATTCCAGTATTTAGTATCCGTTAGTGGTGCTGAGCTGTATGACCAAAATTTGTATCATTGTATTTAAAATTCTGCTAGTTTCACAGTACATCAGTTCCCCCCCATCAATAAAATGTTCATAAATGTTTTTAAAAAGGTTTATTAATTATATTTAAAAAAGTTTCTTTAGTTTGACAGTGTAACTGACATGTTTTATTATATTGTCTATTCAGCTTCATGGTGACATGTTTTATTGATTTTTACCGTGGACTTGGCTCAGTAAGTATTTCACTGACATATTTTATTATATGAATAATGTATATTTAGCCAGACAGCAACATGTTTTATTGATTATAACCGTATATTTAGCTCCATGGAGATGTCTTATTGATTATTACCATATATTTAGCCTGGTAATGGTAACTTAACCGGCAAGATTTTAATTACCATGATAAATCAATTAGGGATTTTGCTTTAAAACCGATATAATTTCCTAGCACTATCTATTATGTCTAAGTAATGCACCAAACAAGATATCCACAGCTGTATTCTACAGAAATGTAAGCCAAAGCATGGACACAACCCAAACACCCTGACTGTACACAAGGCGACCAGCTGGCTGACGTACCTGCAGACAGTACTGTAGCATGCGGCAGGGCCCGATGGCCACCCGGAGGCCCTCCAGAGCGCCCATCACCGCCTGGATGACGTGTGGCGACGTCTCAAACACGTTGGGCCACACGTAGTTGAGCAGGTGGTTGAGAGAGTCCTCGCACCCAAAGCCGTAGACGCCCAGGGACATGTGCTGGACGACGGCGCTGGCTGTCTGCCGATGCACCAGGTCCCTGCAGAGAGAATGAGTACATGGTGGGTGGGGGGTTACTCTCCGCAGGCTATGACCAGATCATCAATAGCACTAAGGGGTACCTTAGGAGGTAGATTGACAAAATATAGATAACATTCATGCAAAATAAATCTTGACACATAGTAAAACATTGTTTCTCAGCTCAGTCCTCGAGGACTCATACGGTCCATGTTTTTGCTCCTCATGGGAGCTGGGAGGAAGCAAAAACATGGACCAACAGAGTCCCCAAGGACTGGGCTGAGAAACATTGGACTAAACTAGCAGCGCTTGGTGGCTGACCTGTCCATGAGGGCATCTTCCAGAAGGGGGGTGACGGCATATATATAATCCTTGCCCATTTCTCCAATGTACTCGAAGAGGAAGGAGAGGGACTTGAGCACGCCATTCTGGACGTTGAGTTCGGGCACTCGGTACTCGTTCATGAGCGCGGGGAGCACGGTAAATGGTGAGCAGGTCTCTGCTACAATAGCAATGGCCACCGTGGTGCAGACACGGTTCTGACGTTCCTGCACCTTCAGGTTGTTCAGCAGGGTGGCCAGCACATCGTGGGGACTGTGGAAGAGTGTGAGAAGATTTAACAAAGGAAAACAAAAATGTATCCAGTCATGTACACTCCAGAAAAGGAATGAATCAGAAAACAGTTCACAACCCTTAACCTTAGAGATCTTCACCAAGCAAGGAATTTAAAGCAGTTAATTTTGTGTTTCCATCTATATACTACAACACGCATAATTTCATGGCCATGTGCAGTTACAGACCCAATGGCCTTGGCGATGTAGCCGAAGGTGTTGACAGTGGCTCTCCGAATGGCTTTCTTGTGGGCCTTCAATAACTCCAGCAGCTCAAAGCAGATCCTCATCCATTCTCGGGCAGACACATATTCCGCACCCCTGGGAAGATGAGATGGCGATAACGTCAGTCCCCTGGTAACACCAAATAAATGCTAAAGCTGTCAATTGCGCCCAGTGCTCCACACTGACCTGTCAGCAATTCGGCCCACCAGGTCAATGCAGTTTTCTTGCACCTTCTCGTGCCTGTTCTTCAAGATGGGCGTCAGGCGGGGCAGAAGGTCTTTGATGGGTGGGGTCATTTTATGCATGCCTGCAAAAAGACCACATTTAGTCAAGTGGGAGACCCTTCACCCAAGAAACACATGCAACATGTTCTGAATGGGGAGCAGCTTCCAGCAGGTGGAGCATTAGAAACAGGTTTACAAGCTTATTAACTTGAGTCATACCAATGACATTGACGATAGCCTTCAGGGCTCCCAAAATACTGCCCAGCACTTCAGGGTATTCCTCTCCCAGGTATTCATACAAGACCACACCCAAGTGACCCATTAGCTTCTCCTACAAAGAGATCAAAGAAATGCTAGTCAGAAAAAGGGCAGGACAACTGACTGTCTAGTTTGTGGCTTGAGCAGACAACTGGTATAACATTAACCAATGCAGACATGAGAGCATACATTGGGTTAAAATTAGACCCCACTTGCTTGCAAAACCATGCACAAGCTTCCCTGGTTTTTCTTTCAGCATTACTCATATGCTTAAACATCTACCATGACCAACAACTCAAAAGGGAACAGTCATGATGAACTGGAACGCCGCACTTACCTCTTGACAGGTTTTCATGACCACGGCAGTGCGAGAAATAAGATCGGCCGCCTGCTGTCGCACCTTTGCGGATTTGTTGTTGAGACGCCACAGGACCGTACCGCAGATCTGAGGCAAGTAGGGCTTCACCCGCTTCCCAAGGGCATTGACCACTGTGCCAAAGCCATTCAGCATCACAGAGTCCTGAAAAAAAGTTTGATCCATGTCAAGGGGTTTTCCTATGTTTACAGCCAACAGTAAAAAAAACAATTGAAAAAGTATGTAACCATATTTTCCAGACACACACACACACACACACGCACACACACACACACACACCTTAAATACAAAAACATGACCTTAAACATTGCCTGTAGGTTTCAAACAACCATAAGGTTAAATATC
>JAODJW010000001.1:33347791-33368714 GCA_026777045.1 Hyperopisus bebe | reverse complement strand
GCTTTGAAAGATCCTGCAAATAACTATGCCAGCTGACTATTTCTAAGCAAACTAGGGGCTGAAATCACTGCACTTACTGCAGTCAAATGTTCTAAGTCAAAACTGGGTCTGGAACATCAAATGTTCATGAAACCCCAAATTCCCCTCCACTAAGAACAGGGATGCCTAGTGGGAAAATCCCTAAGCTGTGACAGTTGTAGCCAGTCACATAAAAACCTACAGGTTAATTCCATTACTAATTCACCCCAAGGCCTGTTCGCATGATATTTGAAATAGGCCTTCAAAAAAATAATTCAAAAATAAACCCTGCAAGGATGTCAATATTGCTGGATGAGACAAGTTTCCCCCTGAATCACTGTTAAATAACCCCACCCTTTCCATAATGCACAAGAACAAAGTAAGCAGCCACACTCCCCTACAATGAATGCTTCTCAAAAGACTAAGACACAGGATTGTGTCTGAGCGTAACGCAGTTTAAGATTATATTTCAAGAAGGGAACACTCAAGATGCCATCACAGCAGATGCTGCACCGGCACAGCTAACCTTGTTGGGCCGCTGGCTGATTTCTGTGGAGTGTTGCAAAGAGCCAGTACATTTCTAGCCTTGCTTATGATTACCTGGCCTAGACATGCTGCCAGAAAGCACAGATTCCCACAGCCTGAGTGCCACAGAGTGCAAATCGAACAACCAAACACTTTTCATATGCTGAAATACTTACACTTGTACCATTTCTGAAATTCAGTTACCAGGTATTAAAAAGACATGGATATGAAATGTGTCCATTAACCCTTTGAAGCACATATGAAGCCCTCTGCAACCCATGTTTTGCAGGGTAAACTGCACAATACAGAAATACAACTGCATCCCTCTGAAAAGCAAGGATCCCAGACATGACAATCTGCTTAATATAAAGATTCTTTTCTCTGCAAAAACATGTGGTGTGGATTGCACATTAACAAAATAACACTTTGGCACTAAAATTAGCGTTTCAAAAAATCCTGATACTGAAATTAATGATTTATTAATGACTCGGGGTACTAGGTTGACATTAAGCAGCACACTAATTTAATTTGGGACCAAGATCCTCTGTCTGGCGTGGGAAAATTATGGAAAAGGGGATTTGGAGTTGGATGGCAGTAAATCAAGGCCAATCTGTCAGTTTGACAGTTTTCGGTTTTTGAGAGGATACTAAGAGAGGGAACCTGTTTGGGGTGCAATCAGACACATAGTGTTCAAAGGATTAAAAGCCACATAGGCTGGACAACCGGGGACAAATAACCAGGGGTGTAGTGTTTCTCATGGGAGGAGGGAACGATAAGAGGAATGGAGGGCCAGAATTTACCATCTGCAAATGGGTCGAGCCGCTCAGGAGAGATGATCATCTGTCGCCGACGAGCTTTGTACTCATCTTCCCGGTCAGCAATCTTCTGAGGACGGTGCTCAGCAAACGGATCATACTGAAGAAGGAGAAGGAACATGATCAGGACATAGATGAAACAGGTGGGACAATTCCAACAGGACAAAAACTGTAACTAACAAGAACAGATTAAGAGAACGAGTTCAGGTAAGATGCTGAATATAAAGTTACGTACCTGTTCATCTGACTGTGGAATAGCATTGAGTATAGCAACTGGAGCATGATACCCTGGTTTCTTCTGTCCCAGAAGACTAGTGGAAGAGTCTTCCTCATCATCCTGGAAGAAAGAGGGAGAGTTCAATCAAGCCCAAATAATTTTTCGGATAAGTATTTAGGGGAACTCAAAAAGAAAAATAACATGGGATTTGCTTACATCCTCCTGCTCATTGGCTGCGATAGAGGTGACATATCCAGCAAAGCGGCTGTCGCTCCCCCCATAGATCTCCTGATCATAGTAACCAGTGGAATCCAGACCCACACCCTGATCTCCCTCCTCCAACAGGGCAGCCTTCATCCCCTGGATCTCCAGGATCTGGGCCTCAATGTCTGGATGGGAAAAAAGGGTTGAATTCACTGAAATTACTATATAAAATGAAAATCAAAAACTATTCGACATACTGTAAAAATGTAAAAAGGAAAAGGCAATTAACACAGAGTGATATGAAAAGCATTCAGATCCCTCTCAGGGTTACAAAAACATAATACCATGTTAACGAACGAATAAGCACATATACCGGACGTATTTGTGAAACGCAAGATATAGCGCTTCAGCGCCCCGCGCATTTAACCGTTTAAAATGCGTGTAAACTTACGATACTGTACTTCAATAATAACATACTACGTAAACAAATCGACCAGCAAAATTAAGATAAGGCATGAAAATCATGGCGTATGATGGCCTGTTAACAAGCAATTTACCTAGTTGTAATCTGCAATAACAGCATACTGCGGAATTCTCCAATTTAATAAATATCGAACTAGGGAATAAAAACAATACATAATCTTAAGCGGCTTTCTAAATTATGCAGCTACATCAACAAAGACTATGTTACTTGGTTTAGAAAAGAACAATTTATTGTTTCTGGCAACTAAACCATGATTAACGGAAAAAACGTGACCAAAATCAATTTCACAACAAATAGTTAAATATTACCAACATTATTTAAATATCTTTAGTTAAGAAATCATAACACTGCCGAAACAACAAGAAATGTTTTTAGAACGTGCGCTTGAAACATGCGACATTCGGTAAGGCCTGCGCTTATGAAAATTCAACACTCGGGACGCCATTATCTTTTTCCGTCCTCGTTGCCGTTTATCCTACCATCTCAAAAACCGCCATAACATACTTGATTTTATAACAAAAATATAAATAAATGCGCTGTTTGTGAACAACGGAGCTATTACAAACGATATCAGAAATATATTAACATTTTTATAATATTATTTTATCATACCTTCGTGTGTTTTGGCGATCTTCGCCATTTTCGTGCTATTGTGCGAGACTAAGCCGGAAGCCCGGGTTCTTGTATTTCCGTTTTAGACTCGACACGGAGGATTTGCGCGTGCGCATATGCTTGGTGACGTCTCTACTTAACGAACATGATACCAAGACTAGATAATCATGAACATCATTTACATGTGAATAGGTAAGTAAAGTATTATTAGTATCAGATAAATTAATATTTCATGTGTGATATTGTAACACAGGGGTTTTCAAAATTTCCTACACCTGTGATAATGGCCAGTCGAAGTCCATAGAGCCCTAGGCAAGTTTCACCGATAGCGCCCCCAACACCATTGCTTAGCTGTACTATGCCGACACCGAGAGAGATGTCGCCCTAGGCTACCGTCTATGTCGCGGAATGGGTTGATCGGCACTGCCAGGGACCCCAAATAACAAAACAGGAAACCAAGAAACTATAGTGTTTAAAATTTCTATAATATTTTCTCCATTATGTACAGTGACATTTTGTCAATTTATCGATTTACAAAATTAACCCTGTACAGCTGATCTACGGTCTTGAACTCCAGGTTGAAAACCCTTGCAATAAAATTGAAAATGACAGAATTGTATTTTATTCATAAAAGGAAGTAAAGAAAATACTTTTCGTCAAACAATTGAATAAAATATGAAATAAAAGGAATAAACATATATTGATTATTTTATATGTAATAGACATGGACATTTACCCATGAATGTTTTAGCTGTTTTGATGATGATACACACATACTAGCTTCAATACTAGTTACAGTGTTTTTACACCACCATCCCGCAACTCGTGACCCACGCAAATATGCGTGAGTCATTAGCGAAGCTCGCCGATGTTGTGGGTGAATCCGCCAATGAGAAGCGGTCACATGACTGCGCGAGATCTGCGTTTTTCTGAAGTGGAACTCAGCTGCGAGAGTAGTGACACTGTTCGTAACCGAAAGTAAGAACTAAGAAACTAACAGGCGGTGATAAAGAAGATGGCGAGAGGAAGCCGGAATTTAAGGAGAGCCCTGGCTCAGTGTATTACCCAGTTACCAGTTACCGCTACCCGAGAGACACCTCGGAGGAACGCTATTAAGTAAGTGTGTTCATATCTTTCACGTAGTTGGACGTAACCCCCAAAATAAAATTTCTTCGTGTCTACTCACAAAGCATTGTTATGTCCTCCACACCCAGGCTTCTGTGTTTGCTTTACAGAGTCTCTGAATTGTTTGAAACGTGGCGATAGTTGTATATTTCCATCACAGGGATCTGCTTCAGTTTTACTTAAGCCTCGCGAAATGGCAGCAATGCGACTGGAGAACAGCTGTGTCATAAAACAATATGCAGGACAGTAAATTTATCATGAAGTAGGCCAAGTAAGGTGTGAAATATTTTGCCGATCGTGACTGGTTTCTGCTTTTTCTATGTGCTTGATCAGCCGTGCTTGTTTAACTCCTCCGTAGCATTTCATCCTTCTCTTTTTCATTAAAGAGCAATATCGGATAAAACGGGATGGCTGTGTTCCAAAACGTAGGCGCCTAGTCCTCTGAATGTTATGTATGTAACTTATTGGGACTTGCCCTTGACACCATAATGTACAGGCAGTTTTGTGATTTTATTTCATGCCTAAACTTAAGAACAATTAGAAAACATCTAAACTGATGTGAAATTAATTTTCTGCATAGTTGTTTTGCACAACTGGCATCCGTCCAGGGACTCCCTGTTTTTCCTTGGATAGGCTCCATGCCCCTTTCCTCCCCGTGATGCTGTCTGGAATAGCTGGGTGCAATGTTTCATTTTCATTTGCCTGTTCCTCTCTTGTCAGGTACAAATGATCAGGTCACATTTTTCCACTGCCCCAGAACATTTTGTGAACACCCTCACTTTAGTGTCCTGGGCTGCTGGTGGTTGTGAATGGGGGGTTGTACACCTGTTTGTAGTAGCTTGTGTGGTCATGCTTTCATATGAGCCCCTTGCCCCAGAAGTCCCCTGTCACTTAAGAGGCAGATATGATGAGAATTACCTTTGTATTCATTAGAGAACCGTTGTATTAACAGTTTCTAGGCCCAGTGGCCCAGAAGCTGAGCTTGTGGAAAAACTTCTAACAGTGTTTCATTTAGCTTTGTGGGGGCTTGTAACAAGTTAAAGAAATATATAGACAAGAAATGGCAATATGTCATTTCAACTCTTGATTGACACATGGGCCTGACCTTGGTTAAAAGCAAAAAGTGCTGTTTTAAAAATCTTCATTTTGGAGGAATGTGGGTTTGCTAGCACATGGCCATGAGCTGGAGTTTTAGTGGCAAGGCCAACTCATGGGATTTGGCAAGCTTGATGTATCAGAATGTCAAGCTGATCAGACTTGGAGCATTTTCTTATTTTTCTTAGAATTGTTTAAGAGCAAGCTGGCAGTTAATTGGTCAAGGGAAAAACCCTGAAAATTCCACGCTGCAACAGGTGTGAAATGTCCTGGGCTGATATGGCTGATATGACTTTGAATTGGACTGAAATCTAATGTTTTCCATACTTTGTCCCTCTTATAGTACCTGAGTATGTTCCATGAAGCAGGATTTCTCAGTTAGCTGGTTTAGCTTAAGCTAGAAGTCCTGATTGTCCAATAGGAATGGTTCTTACCTCAAGACTTGGACAATCATTACTTCTAGCTTAAGTTAACCAAACTAACTGAGAAATCCTGCCTCATGGAACACAACAAGAGTCAGGCTGCTACTTACAAACTCTTCCCCCTAACATGTCCTGTATAGAACAAATTAATTTTAAACTGTTCCAATTTAATTACAGTTGAGGAGCTTGTCCCAATTCACAGTTGTCCAAGACATTATCTGTTGCTTTGAATATTGTGCTTGCTGCTATGAATCCTTTATGTAAAATATTTTTACACTTTTTGGCTTGTAGTCTTTGGAATGTATGTATGTATTTTTTTTACTAACTGGCAAATGGAAAGAGGGCAGTAATGCTGACCTTCTGGACCACCTGCTTTTCTGTACATAGGGTTTTTAATGTGTCTGGTGTCCTTGAGGTGATGTCTTGGTTCACCTGCACCCATTTTGGTTGTGAGACCTGAATGATCAGTCAGATGGGAAGTGACACTTGTGAAAGCTGTACTGCTTTGTCTCCTTTCCTGATTATCAGGGTCCCCTTTTTCTGTGCTATTTCCTCTGTGCTACTTGTTGCTCTTTAGTTTGGAAAGTAGCATTTGACCATTATAATGAGGCATTTTGATGACTCATTTTTTCCATTGTCTATTTCATGTTACAGTAATTCGTCTTTATGAAATTATCGATACAGATCAGCAGTCTGTAATAGCAGGGACAGTTGAAATTAAAACTTCAGTGTTTACTGTTTAATTACTTGGCTGACATGTTATCTACAGAAAAAGCTTTCCCTCATTTTATAAAACTGGATATTTTACTTGAGGAATTTAGGTGAAATGCGTTATTTAAAAGTTTAGCAGTTTGGCATCTTCCCAAACTTAGCCAAACAACCTGCTGGTTTCAGGCCCCCGTTTCTAATTCATTCTCTGTGTTTTGTACCAGACATCTGTCTTCCTGTGGCGTCCTAATGACCCGGGGCCTGCCTCTGCTGAGGGTGGCTCTGCGCCCCCCTTTGCCACCCCATACCCGCAGTCTCTTCAACTTGGCTGCATCCTTCAATAAAAGGAAGGAGTACAGTGAGCGGAGAATCATTGGGTGAGTGCTGCACACGGCCTGGTGCTGCTCGTGACCAGGGCCTGACTGACCAGCTGATAGCACCGTGTTTCTCTCTATATTCAGGGTGTGCTGTAGTCTGGAACGGCTAAGCACATTACATAATACAGTGGTGTAAAATATGTATTAGCTGAGAGATTTCAAGATTAAGGTTATTGATGAGAAGCAGCATGTTTACTAAATTCTTTCACACTGATTACACTACATCGCTCTAAAACTTTATTCATCATTTCACACAATTAAGTAAAATTCTAGAATTTAAATGTGGATTTTAAATTACTGATGGAGTTCTGTTTTTTTTTAAAAAAAAAAAGTAGAATGAAGCGTGGATTGTAATCTTAAAGGCTGTTAGGGCTTCTTTGACTTTATGTAAATCAAACATACAGGAAGTAAAGCAAAACCAAAGGCCTTTCACAAAGCATCCATCCATCCATCCATTTTCTGAAACTGCTTGTTCTGTTCAGGGTTGTGGGGGGTCTGGAGCCTATCCTGGAAGCTACAGGCGCAACGGAGGGAACACCCCAAGATGGGGTGCCAGCCCGTCGCAGGGCACACTCACTCACACACACACACCGATGGGTAATTTGGCAACTCCAATTAGCCTCAGCATGCTTTTGGACTGTGGGGGAAAACCCGGAGTTCCCGGAAGAAACCCTACAACAACATAGGGAGAACATGCAAACTCCACACACATGGAATCCTGGCAGAGACTCAAACCCAGGTCCCAGACGTGTGAGGTTGCAGTGCTAACCACTGCAGCACCGCACTGCTGTCAGAAAGCATTCTTAGTCAAATTAGAGTAACTCTTGCCTGGCACTGTATGCTTTCAAAATATAACAGAGGCATCCTCTTGTTGTTAACAGGTACTCCATGCAAGAGATGTATGATGTTGTGGCAGGAGTAGAGGATTACCTCCACTTTGTGCCATGGTGTAAGCACTCGGACGTGATATTCCGCCGATCAGGCTTCTGCAAGGCCAAGCTGGAGGTTGGCTTCCCCCCACTTGTGGAGAGATATACCTCACTCGTCACTATGGTCCGCCCACATTTAGTCAAGGTAAGGTACTGTGATGAATTGCTCTGGTTGGGTTTTTTTGGACACCCATGCTTGTCTATTATCTGTGAAACTGCTTTCAAGGATTTTTGGCCTCACCCCTCTTCCCTTCCCATAGGCCTCCTGCTCAGATGGAAAACTCTTCAGCCATCTGGAGACAGTGTGGCGCTTCAGCCCAGGACTCCCAGGCTACCCAAGGACTTGTACCCTAGACTTTGCTGTGAGTGTCGAATACCTTTTCTATTTGGTAGGCGTGTGCTGCCATAATGTTGGGCAGGTCATTGAAGGGTTGATTTGATGAGCATCTGCTGCTCTCTATGTCTTCTGTTTAATATCACTTTTTCTTTATGGAGGCATCAATAAGGGTATTAATTGTTACTTTTAATCATGATACAAACTGTGTGTAATGACCACCCCCACATAACAGCCTCCCACTTTCTGAGTCTCACTCATACGTTGTGTGTTTTTTTTTTCTTGTCTTTTTGCTCCAGATCTCCTTTGAATTCCGGTCCCTCCTACATTCTCAGCTGGCTACTGTCTTCTTTGATGAGGTTGTCAAACAGATGGTGTCTGCCTTCGAGCGCCGGGCATATGAACTGTATGGTGCAGAAACCTGTATCCCCCGGGAACTGATGTTCCATGAGGTCCATCATACGTAGTCCCACCTGCCCGGCTTGAACTTTGGAAAAGGAGGGTGGCTGGAGATGGGACTCCACATCCCTGAACCACCATACTGTTTAGGAGTATGGATCATTGGACTATTGAAGCTTTTAAATTTTTTATTTTTAAATTTTTTAAAATCATCTTCTATAGAGAATCATCAGCTAGATATCATTCTTGAATTCCTTGTAGCAAATGATACTGTAAGGCCACCTGATTGAAATTATGGAGCCCCCGCTTTCAACCTCCTGGAACACTTTGCCCTTTTGGGCTATGGGGCATCAATGCCATTCCTTCAGCTGCAGGTGAAACAGCACTCCAGTACTGTGCCTTGGGTTCTGAGACCTTAAGTAGTGTGCCTAAAACATAAAGACTAACAGTGTTTTAAGAAATACATGACTATGATATTCAAGTTTGACGGATATTCCTGGCTAGGTTAAGGAATGTTTTTTTTTGATTGAGCTAAAGGGCATTGTGAAAATCTAAATATCGCTTTACATTTAAACACTTACATCACTGCAGTATAAATAAGCAAGCTAAAAGCAGGGAGATGTTTTAACATTGTGACCAATAGGAAAGATAAGGGAAAGGATGTTGATCATAAATGGTTTGGATGATACGGGAATGCATGCCGTTTGTAACTGACAATGCCAGCTGAAGTAACAAATGCATTTTGGTAGCAACCTAGTTCAGTTCTTACCTTTATGAAATGCCAGCTGACTGACAAGGAGATACAGGTTTCAGCCTCAACTTCACTGCTCATTCTTCATTCCTGTGAAAAGGTTTACTGTTTTTTTTTTTTGTGTGCAATATTTTTTGCCATTGCTCATACTCAACTCTCAGCTCATAGGGTCCAAATGATGGATGTAGAGAAAGTGTGTATGTCATATCACCTGTCTATGGACCAACATGTCCTGTTTTGCACCCACTGCTGTGTGCTTTTTAATAGCAAATATATTTTAATATTCATGTTCTATTTGTATCATTATTTATGTAGTTTTAAAGTGTGTACATATGGTTTTAAAACAGGTGAGACAGGTGAATTGTTTTTCATGCATGTCAAGGTGTTAAGTGTTATGGGTAAAGTTGAAGACTGTGTGGCTTCAAGTATTTTTATACCATTAAAAGTCTCTGCCTGGTGTACTGGTCTGTATATAAAGCTTTTAATATTTACATTTGGTTTCTCTGATGGTAGTATGATGTTCATCATATGGTAAAACCCTGTTGTAGCTAATGGGCTGTATCATTTGAGTCTATACAACGACAGTTATACAAGGAACATTTACAACTTTTCAGAAGTCAGGCCCTTGATTATCATGTGCATTGTCCATGTTTCAAAATAATTTCAGTGGCATGGCATACTTCAAAAGAACATTTGGCTTTATTAAATTAAAAAATGACAGTAATTATCACACTACATTATACAAAAAAGGTGATCACTGCTGCCCCCCCAAAAACAAAACCATGAAATTAAGGGGAAAAGAATCCATTGTTAGGTCTTGAATAGGTTTAGAGAATGCCCATTGCATAATGGTCTGTCATCAGATGTGGGCACACTTACAAAATCAGAATGAGCAAAACTGCCCTCACTGTTTGTTTCTGCTGAAGCAGGCCCAGGTTCAGAGGCCATACACAACGTCAAACTGAAAAGAATAAACTGCTGTAGAATGGGTAGTGTCTCCTCCAACCCCATCCCTCCTGCACCAGCACCATTCATGCTAGATAAAGTATGTTTGGGGAAATTCTAAGTGTAGCGTTACACACCCTGTAACCCTAGCAGGCCCCCTGGCTGCAACATCTGGTCATGGCAGCCTGCAGCTTCATTTTATCATTAACACTACAACCATTTGGAAACCATAACCAGTAAACCTTCCAGTTAAGTCTGTCATTAACATCCGAGTTGTCAGCAGTAGATACTTTCACAACATGTAATATGTAACTGAACTAGTTTCCATTCTACCTATATTAAACCTATAAGATTCAAAGCAGCCTCATGAGCAACACAAATGGTAAGACAGAATGGTGGTACTGGAGAAAAGACTGATACAAGAGAATCTGGACCTGAAACAATTTGCAGAGCTTCCATTTCGTACCTCTGCGGCCATTTTATAGTAAACTACAGAAATTCCATCTGAGAATTACATGATAGAAGTGCACCTTTAATACACATTTCAGAGACAAACAGCAGTTTTGTATGCTAAGCGACATGTAAAGGACATACAAATTGCTGCTTAAGACAGATACCAGTAAAGTGAAATTCTCTGAGGAAATCCAAGTAGTTACAATTATACAATAGCTGAATGGACAGTCATTTATCATGTAAAAAGACAGGTTAAGTACTAGTATTTGTCAATGTTCTAAATCAAGGGGCGTGGCTAGATCTCCAGCATGGGCTGCGTTTCAGAACTGATGGGGTTGTTGGTTTTTGTAACTCCTCAACAAATGCATGGTCAGTGGGGGAGTGGGGGGGGGTGTCCCCAGCCCCCTCCACCATTAGGAAGTCTACCAGAAGGCTCGGGGAGGGCCTCTAAAGCATGCCCCCCATTCCTCCCATTCCTCCCATGCCCCCCATTCCTCCCATGCCTCCCATGCCTCCCTCCTTTTCCTCTTTGGGTATTTCTGTGACGACGGCCTCTGCAGTAGAGAGTAGAGATGCTACGCCAGCGGCATCCAGCAAGGCTGTCCTCACAACCTGTAGGGGAATTAAGGGAATCACTTTAAGCAGGACGCAGCCAAAGATACCAGGGGGTGTTTCCAATGCACTAGACACTATGGCCACAGAGATCCCAGCATGCTAAAGTTACCTTGGTGGGGTCGATGATGCCTTTCTGCACCATGTTGACATACTCGCCCTGCATGGCATCATATCCCATCTCTGCCTCGCTTTGCAGGATCTTCTCCACCACCAGCGAACCCTCCACGCCGGCATTTTTAGCGATGGTCATCGCTGGGATGCGCAAGGCACGGCGGATAATGTCGATTCCTGCGGAGAGGAGAGCCCTGTTTTTTGGAGTACTGCCACCGGTGCCCCATCTTTGAGCACTTCACGACAATCATACACTGTTCATTTAGTGCACTCTACATCTTCCACATTATAGCAGTTTGCAGTCTAACCATTATCTCACCGATTTTCTGGTCAGTATTGGTTGGCACGATGGTATCCAGTACAGGGATGCATCGCAGAAGGGCACATCCACCCCCTGGGACAATGCCCTCCTCCACAGCTGCCCGCGTTGCATTTAATGCGTCAGTCACGCGGTCCTTTTTCTCGTTCACCTCCACGTCACTGGTACCTCCGACCTGACACAGAATGGCTAACCATTATTCACAAACCAACTTATCTCCCATCGTGCCCACAACAAGCCCTGCAACTAAGGCAGGTGAACAATCAAAGTCAAGAATGCCAAGATATACCACGTTTATGCTTCTTGCCATAGAAACCCTACTTCTCTCATGAGTAGAAAATGGTGCAGAACTACATGGGTTTTAGAATTCTCTTTTTTTCTCATTCGCCAACAGGTAGCTTCTGGTTAATACTTCTGTGATTAGACGGAAGCCACATTCCACATACTGACCTTTAGCACAGCTACGCCATCAGACAATTTGGCCAATCGCTCGTTCAGCTTCTCTTTCTCATAGTCACTGGTGGTGGTCTCCAGCTGCTCAGCAATCTCTGCTATACGTTTCTCGATAGCACTTGAATCACCACGTCCCTTGAGGAGCAATGTGTCATCCTTGGTCACCACCACCTCGCCGACCTTGCCAAAATCATGTGCCTGGATGTCTTCTACAGCTAGGCCCATTGCTTCATCACCAAACACCTACCAACAAAATATAGATGTTAATAGAGAACAAAGCAGTACGTGCCTTCTTTGGCCGAGGTTCATTATTTTCTGTTTCTGCCGAGTCAGGCCTGTGACATCACTGACTGTGCAAACATGAAAATCTATTCATTGGAACTTGAAGAGGTTAAAAGAACTGCTCACAGTGCCTCCGGTGGCAACAGCCATATCCCGCAGCTGGTTCTTCCTGTTGTCTCCAAATCCTGGAGCCTTTACAGCCACAACTTGCAGTCCCACCTTCAGCCTGTAGACACAATGACAGCATTAAGAGACCAACACCAGGAGCTCAAAAGATGCTATAATTTAAACACTAAACACTATACCATGACAATTCTCAAATACACATTTCACATCTCATTCATATGCAGTAGAACCTTGGAACTCAAACGCATCTATCTCAACCAACTCGATGGATCCGATCTAATGGATCTGATCAATTTTTTTTTTTTTACTTGTACCTTGATCGAAATCTTGGGACTCGACCATTCCTGCTAAAAATTATATGGGTCGAGATGCATTCGACTCTACTAAGTCGGACCTCGAACAGGTCAGTCATGAAAAACCTAAGTCAAGAAAAACCTTGGAACAAAGCAAAACAGACTTGTTAAAACTATATGGATCGAGACAAGTCTCTGGTGGTCTGAAACAAAGGCAAACGGACCTATTGGGATGCTGATGCCTATGAATTGCTCTCATCATTTCGGGGTCTGGAATGGATTAAAGTAATTTACATTATTTCTTATTGGGAAATTTCACTTGGACCTCGACCAAATCACAACTTGACCAGCCTTCTGTAACGAATTAAGTTTGTGTTCCAAGGTACTATTGTATCTTCATAAAAAGACAAACATGTCCGAAAAGCAGCATAAAGGACCTGTTCAGGACTAGAGTGCTGAGAGCTTCCCCATCAACATCCTCTGCCAAAATGACCAGAGGCTTGCGGTGCTGGTTGGCAATCTCGAGGGCAGGAACGATACTCTGCACACTGGAGATTTTCTTTTCACTCAGCAGGAGGTAGGCATCCTGGAACTCGCACTTCTGACCTGAATTACAGACACAGGGGTGTCAATTCAAAGGCAGGCAGAGTCACGGGCCATGGAGAAGAAGGCCAGGAGATTGCACAGCTGAGGGAGGAGCTGGAGGCAGGGGTGGGCACTCACCTTTGGCAGTGTTGATGAAGTAGGGGGAGATGTAGCCACGGTCAAACTTCAGGCCCTCAATGATCTCCAGCTCATCATGGAGGGTTTTGCCATCCTGTCAGACAGTCACTTTATGATAAAGCTGCATATAAACTAAATATATTTAGTCCTAAAACAATACAGAGCACAGGCTTATTGGCAGGGAAGTGCTCTCGATAAATCTATAATGGACATACATCTTGGTTCAAAATGCTCAAGTTAATGTGAACAGAAGAAGGACTCACCTTTACCGTGATGACCCCTTTACGGCCGACTTTTTTCATGGCGTTGGAGATGATGTTACCAATCTCACTGTCTCCATTTGCTGAAATAGTAGCCACCTAAAGAGACAATATGTATATAATAAAAACCACTGCTCACAATAAATCCATTTTCACCTTATCTTAAGGATCAACCATACGGATGGCCAGATTACTAGAGATGTACCGATGGACTGGCCAGGGATTGGAATCGGACGATTTTCAGCGTGCTCTGCCCAGACTGGAAAGTCATTTTCATGTATTTCCATTACTGAACCGGTCCGTTCTACACAAGCGGGACACTATGCATGCACCACACAATAGCCTCACCACCATATGCACGCTCACAGCCATGTGCTAGCATGTCATTAGCGCTTGGTGCATCTCTACAGATTACACTAAAATTATTGGAGAATTTTCCAGTTATTTATGTTTTGTTGAGGCGGGGGAGTTTAAATACACATACAACTCGAGTCAAATTTCTCATACTTGATAAGTTGCCAATATGATTATTATAATTTAAAAAAACTATCACTGGCTTTCCCGTCTCTTCATAGACACTGCTGTTGTTACCTGTGCAATCTCTTCAGGAGTGGTGACAGGCTTGGACAGCTTCTTCAGTTCACTTATGACCGTCTCGACAGCCATCATGACGCCGCGGCGGATCTCCACAGGGTTGGCGCCCTTGCTGATGCTGTCGAAGCCCTCCTTGGCGATTGCCCGCGCCAGCACGGTGGCGGTGGTGGTGCCATCGCCAGCTTCCTCGTTGGTGTTGTTGGCCACATCCTGCACTAGTTTAGCCCCGATGTTTTTGTATCTATCTTTAAGGTCGATGCTCTTGGCAACTGTAACCCCATCTTTGGTCACCTTGGGGCTGCCCCAACTCTGCTCAATGATGACTGTTCGACCCTACAGCAAGAAGAGAATGTGTACAAGCTGAATGTACCAAAGACCCTGGATCATCACTAATATAACAATATCACCACACTTTTAAGACGAAAAGATTTGAGAATTACATATTTTTGCATAATAAGGCTACATCTAAGGGAAAAAAGATCAGTATCTCATAAGTATATACAAGCGGACATCTCTTTGGTACATGGTCTATCTCTACAGTTTCTTTCGTCTATGGTTGCCTGCAATTACAGAAGCATTTAATGAGAAGCATATAAGTAGAACCATTTCCCCTAACAGCCCCATAACAATATTGACAATTTAGTTGTACCTTGGGACCCATGGTGACAGCAACAGCATCAGCTAGCAGATCCACGCCTTGGAGCATGAGGGCACGGGCATCAGCTCCAAACTTGACATCCTTGGCATAGGTCCGCGTGAGGTGGGGGGCCAGAGCCCGGCACACTGGCCGTATTTTTCTCACCACACTGGGTATGCGCAGCATTCCTAACAAAAAAGTGGTGGGGGTGTTCAGAAATGGAGATGCATCAGGCTGGAAAATCATCAGGGCATGGACCTTGAGGACTGTGAGTTGCATAGCCCTGATTTAGATATATTACCACCACCACCACCCCCACCCCCCACATTAAATAAATCCCAATCCCTCAATACATTACGAATTTTAGGTGACCTTTAATAATACATCGCATGAAAAATCAGCCTCTATAAGTTTACACATATGAAGAAATAATATTAATTGAAGCAATATAACGGTTTCGGGCGGAGAGATTTCTTAATTACAAAACCACGTTACTAGGGGCGTCGCTAGGGCCATTTTTGTTGGGGGGGGGGTAACCCGCCCGAAATAAATGTACACTATTTTAAAATGCGTGTTCTCATTCATTCATTCATTCATTTTAAACGCTTAGCCCACCTTTTCACAAATGTTAGGAGACGCCCCTGCACGTTACCCATTACCTCACGAAGCTATGAGTATAGCAATTTTTTTACGTATAAACTTAAAAGCAAGATCCATGGGGGTGTTTGTTAGTGTATTTTATAAAGAAATAGCAGTTAAGAAACATGAAATACTGGCGGTAATAATCATTACGACAGTCTGTCGTGCACTTCATCGCACACACGTGCCGCTCATCACAAGGTCAAGATTCCACAGCATACGGAAGTGACGAAATATCTTTAACTCTTTTCCCTACAAAGTGTAGCGGGCACGCGTGCCTTTTCCGCAGATGAATATTCTAGAAAGGCTACAATGTACTGCGACCAAACTCATAAACTGAGCGACGAAGTTAAACATCTGTGCTATAACCCGTAATAATACATTCGGTCAGTACTACTTCTGACATGTGCTGGACAATAGTCAATGAATGACAACTGGGAGACCCCGGTATCATGTTAACTGGACTGCAATTTAAGTTCCATGAAAGAAACAAACATTTTATTATCAAAAAGTATAATGTGAAACTAAGGATCTGTGCATTTGCAAATACAACACACAGCACTTCAACTAAAACGTATCAATATTTATATAAAACTATAATAGCAGATAATCTTCCAGTGCACGCTCGCTATTCAGTTAAACCTTGAAATAGATGACGTTAAACGCACGCATGGAGAGTGCATTCTACATTGCTTGCCATAACGCACTAATTTGTTGTATACGCAACAACAAATAGATTTCCTATAATTGTGCATAACGCACTCCAAGGTGTAGTACAGCATAACTTACTGTAAATTGTGTAGATAAAGTCGAAGAAGATGGTTTGTTCGTGCCCTCAGCTCGACTAGCAGACGGACCGCTACAACGAACAAGTGTGAACCCAAGTGCACGTCGGCTGAGAGCACTGCGGTACACATGGTTTTTTCCATCCGGGTAATAGTTTTACTGGCCCTGTAACATGCATAATAGTGGCGGTCAAATATTTCTTGCATTGACCGTAAATATAACAGCAATTACTGATATAATACAAAGAATTACTCTACTTACATTACTATTTACATAAATATATGTTTAAGTAATATAATAAATTCCTCGAATATGAAAAATTAGAATGTGTGCTTATTAAACTATGCTCGTTCCAGGGTTTGATTTCCAGAATTTTCTTAGAGTCCATTGGATGAAAAAAAGTTGGAGGTGTCAAAGGTTGAACTTGAGCAATATTTATTAAATTATATCCAAAACTTGATCCTTTTATATAGAAATGTATATACGTCATTTAAATTATGTTGTACTTTTTGGACAAATAACCATCAGGAATGTGTAAACGGAATTAATTTGAAAATTGTTAAAGGAAAAACGTGGAATATTCTAGATTACTGGAACGAAGCAGGCAAGAACGCGTGTGAAGGTCGCGCATGCGCCTCGGGATTCTGGCTATTTCTTCACGTGGAAATCAGTCCTTAGGCTGATACTCGCGCAGTGTCACGCAGTCTCCACGCAAAGAGTCAGCAAACATAAAAATGGTAAGTTAGTTATACGTAATATGTCATTGTGGAACTAACGTTATGCGCTTAAGAATAATAACACACGGAAATTCACGTGTATCAGATGTTTCAGTTTATGTACTGTAATTTACTATTAGCATGCGATCAGAACATGTGTGCTCATTTTAATCTTTACCCCGAATGTTCGGCGATACCTCAAGATACTCAGCTTCAAAATACAAATGATATAACTGGAGTGTCTAGACACATTTTATAAATGGTCTGAAGAGTATCCACATGAGGAAAGGGGGATCAACTCTTTTCTTTTCTGTTTTCTTTTGTTTTGGAAATGAGATGTTTTAGCAGTTTGGGAGTAACGTTCATTGCATTTTAAGTATCTAATGCCGTTAAAGTACATTATGATGCTGCTTGAAAACTCCCTAAATAAAAGTAATGTGTAATCGCTTAAATTCAGGGAGCCCAGAAAGCAATGACGCCAGACATCAGTTTGGTAGATTGATTCACACTTTGCAAGATAAAGTAATGTCTAACTGCAACCTCCTAGTACTTTTATTAATATTACATTAACCAGCTGGCCAGAATAGCAGAGCGTCCTGCCGATGATTCTTACCGTTAAGCAAAGTGCACCGAATAGGAGCCTAATCATATCCGGGGTTACCACGCTGTAAAACTGCAAGGGCGCTGCTATTCAAAGTATCGTTTATTATCGATGTCTGAATCTTAATGGAGTACCGTTTAATAGTTAAAAAAAAGTAGGTCTAGTAATGGCGACTCATCACAACTAGTTTAACTAAACCTTTTTTGTTCTTCAATTCTGCAAAACTTGTCAATTGTTAATCGGTGTACATTTTACGGGGTTCTCGTGGTATCAGTGAGAGTGCCACCCCCACCCCAAAAAAGTCAGGAATCAAGGTTTTGTCCCTCCCCCGTTTAGGAACAACCTTCATTCAAGGTCAGACACACATACCATGTGCACAGCTGCAGAAAAACTATCAATTCTAGAAAAGCAGACAATAGCCCCTCCTAGTCAGGTGGGCATTTATAAACATTTTACATATAATCAAGCAGTCTTGCATATAAAAAAGTTGACCTTCAATTAATGTTGCTGGCATGCAATAAAGGTTTACGGATTTTGAGTATGCGTGGGGTCACTTTTCAATCTTAAGTAGGAGTAGTGGCATTAGAAATAAATGTTCTTGAAATATAGACTCAAAAGTGAATTTAATCCTTTATTTCAAAACTACTCACATTTTAGTTGCTTTTCTTTTATCTAAAGTGACCTTTGTTCTTACTTGGAATGGGTCACTGTTTTACCTGAAGAATTTTGGGTTAACAGCCTGGCTCAGAGGCCATTGCTAGCCATTGTTCAGAATCAGAATTGACGCTATCTGTCAGCCCTCGTCTCTAATCATTGGCTGAATGCTCCTGTATCCCATTTCCATAGAGAATCAGAAAATAACGGCGTCAAAATTCATGTAATGACTTTTTATAATCAAAAATATTAATGTTGTTTGGATCCCTGTTTTTCTTCAGGCATTTAGGAAATTCCTCCCCATGTTTGACCGTGTGCTGGTGGAGCGGCTGGCAGCGGAGACGGTAACAAAAGGGGGCATCATGCTTCCGGAGAAGTCCCAGGGCAAGGTGCTGCAGGCCACAGTGGTGGCCACTGGTCCTGGTAGCACCAACAAGGTGACCTGCATACATCCCATATACTTCCCAGCCACTTTTTAAAAATGCACTGGAGTTAAGTTTACCCAGGCTTTCTCTCTGTTCTTTAATAGGATGGTAAGGTGGTCCCAATTAGTGTGAAAGTGGGAGAAAAAGTCCTGTTACCAGAGTATGGAGGAACTAAAGTCAGTCTTGATGATAAGGTATTTATAAAGTTCTATGTAAAAGAATGCAATTGCTTTTGAGAAGTTAGCTTGTATACCAATTTTTAAAATTGTTTTCTAACTGTAGATTTTAAGTAATAATATTTTATTTTTCAGGAGTATTTCCTGTTTCGTGATGGCGACATCCTTGGAAAATATGTCGATTGATGGTTTATGTGCCTGGACCTCATTATCCATGTGAAAGAAGAATATGTCTGTGTAATTCATTTATATATAATTCTGTTGTAAATAAGCAGTTTTGTTACAGTAATAAACAAAATGTGTATCCCTTTCTATGGATTATTTAAAGTTGGTTTCATTGTTGAATTAGAAATCATCTTAAGATGATGCTGGCTAGATTCATAATCTCACTGCTGTGACTTGGTGTAATATCTTTTTTTTTTGCTAACACGGATAACCTTTATGGACAAATCAGAAATAAAGTAGTTTAAACCAGCTGGAATTCAGCTTTTGGATTTGTAGCTGATGAAGCATAAAAGCATTAAACACCATTGAAAATGTTAATGTTTTAATTGCGATTATATCAATGGGCCTCATTCACCAAGTTACTCCTAATTAGTGTAGATAAACACCCCATGAATCCCCATAAAAGGGTATGAAACTGCTGGGCTGTGTGCTCACACAGAAATGAAGAAGAAAAGTTGTGAGAGAAGTCAAGAATGCAAATGAAAATCTAAAGACAGTGGAGCCCAGGCATCCAAATGTAACAAAAACTTAAGTACAGTAGGTCTGAAGTGGAAGTACTGCTATAGGAAAGGGGGGGAAATCAAAAAAGCTGTCATATTTAGTAGTTGTCATGTTTTAGCTGTCATTCTATATAGAAGTAATTTATTAAAATTATTGAATACTAATAATATCGTTACCTGAATCCTATAATATACCTCTGTAGAACTGAGTTACACAGTCATTATTGAAAGCATTCCTATATGATGGAAGTTTCAGTCAAAAGTAATGAAACATCTTAGATGAGGGTTTTGGGAGAAAATTAAATTTGCATATTCATTAATGAGCTCTCAAATGTGTTTTAAGGAGCCTAGGATTGTTACTAGTTACTATTTTATAAATAGTATGAGATTATTTTATTTGATTGAACTTAAAGCATCAGCATGATTAATATGAAGTTGCGGTAAAAAGCAGAACAGTTGTGAGATGGTATGAACACACATTGCCAGAATCCCATCATAATAAATGTTTGCAATTAAATCCCACTGGAAACTCAGCTTCATATGTATACCGTATGGATAAAGGTATTGGGACATACCTCTTTATCACTGACCCATTGCCACAAGTGTATAAAATGAAGCACCTAGTCTTGCAGTCAGGTTTACAAATATTAAAGAATGGGTCATTCTGAAGAGCTCAGTAGATTCGAGTCTGGTACTGTCATAGGATACCATCTTTGCAATAAGTCATGAATGTCTTCCCCACTAGATATTCCACTGTCAGCTGTAGGTGGAAGCTTTTATGAACAACAGAAACTCAGTCACAAAGTGGCAGACCACATAAAGTAACAGAGCAGGGTCACCGAGTGCTGAGGCACATAATCCGTAAAAGTTGCCAGTGCTCTATTGACTCAATAACTGCAGAGTTCCAAACTTCCTCTGGCATTAACTGCAGCACAAAAACCGTCCCCCGGGAGCTTCATGGAATGGGCCTCCAAGATCTGCATACAAGTGCAATGCCAAGTGTTGGATGAGGTGGTGTAGAGCACACTGCCACTGGATTCTGGAGCAGTAGAAACATGTTCTGTGGAGTGATATGGCAGTCTGATGGACAAGTCTAGGTTTGGCAGATGCCCGGAGAACATTACCTGCCTGACTGTATTATGCCAACTGCAAAGTTTGATAGAGAAGGGACAATGGTATGGGGTTGTTATTCAGGGGTTGGGCTAGACCTTTTAGTTCCGGTGAAGGAAATCCTTAATGCTTCAGCCTACTAAGACAATTTGGACAATTCTATGCTTTCAACTTTTTGGGAACAGTTTGTGGAAGGCCCTTTTCTGTTCCAGCATGACTGTGCCCCAGTGCACAAAGCAAGGTCCATAAAGACATGGTTGGGTGA
>JAODJW010000001.1:33317133-33341639 GCA_026777045.1 Hyperopisus bebe | reverse complement strand
CAGTCACTGTTATAGGAGCAGTCAGCTGGTATTCTGTGTATGATGGAGCAGCAGCACAGTCACTGTTATAGGAGCAGCTTGACTGAATGGTATGTTACAAGTGCCCGTCAAGCCAATCCAGCCTGTGGGAGATGCTTCAGGAAGCCCGGGGTGAAATTTCATCAGACTACCTCAATAAACTAACAGCTAGAATGACCAAGGTCTATAAGGCTGTAATTGCTGCAAATGGATGACTCTTTGACGAAAGCAAAGTGAAGAACACAATTATTTTAAATTCAAGAATGATTATTTCTAAATTTGTCAATGACTACTTCCTATCTGTTTAGTTATACTTCCTATTGAAACTCATTTCATGTATGTTTTCATGGGAAACAAGGACATTTCTAAGTGACTCACTTTTGAATGGTAGTGTATTTGTATGGCAATTTTTATGGCCTTTTGGAAACTTGAATAGACACACAAATCTTACATAAAGTAAATTCAAAGCTAGCAGCTCACAGAATAAGTGAATACATGACTATTATTACATTACTATAAGTTGTTTCTTTTTTGCTATAGAAAGCCTGCGTTGCATGAATGTTAATTCTCAGCACCAACAGATTTGTGTCTACTGGAGGTATTTATACAGAATGAAATGTGCTGTTATTGCTTAATCTGAGCTATTCAATGCTCACAGCCTCTATACAAGGTAAAAATGAGCCTCAGTGCCATGAAGGAATATCCTGCATTCTGTGGTTGCAGGCAGTGTGTCTGTCGCACTGGAATACCTGTTGCCATGGGTACATATTTGTATTTGTACGGAACCTTCTGTTAAGTTGCTTGTGGATTCCTCAAAGGCAGTGGCCATTATTCTGGATCACCAAGGCAGAGGCTAAGCAAAGTCGGTCAGAAATGTCAGAAATCAATCAATCAATCAATCTGTCTGTCTGCCTACCCGTCCGTTCATCCATCCCCTCCATCCTCTAACTGGTTATCCTGGTCTGGGTCGCTTAGAGCCTACCCCAGGCAGCACAGGGCACAAGGCTGGCGTGCACCACAGATGGGATGTCAGTGTCTCACGTAATTTATCTTTAGAAGGAAATACTCAAACATTTTCCATAGCACACCAGAAAACGTATCATATGGATATGCATCCTCCAAAAAAATGCTTCTCTGGCTAAAGAATATAAAATGTGCAACCTCTAAAAAGGTAAATATGGCTTTATAAAAAGACAAGTGTCAAACAAAAAAATTAGGCTAATCTACAGTCTCCATTGAGAAGAAATTAGCGAGCATGGAAATGACATTCGCACGTCTCCGAGCCTCTCTGGGTGTCACATACATGTGACCTCGGCCGCGGCGTCATCCTGCTCCAGGCCGCCGTCTCCCAGATGGGACAGGGAGCTGCAGTAACCCTCCTCAAAGACAGAGAACTGCTCCGTCTCCCCTGTGCAGGAGGGCAGCTCCTGGGGAGAGAAGGCTAACCCCAGGTTTGCAGAGCAGCTGGAAGCCATCCTGGGGTTGGACCCTCTCTAAAGACACAAATGAAAGAGGGCACATAAGTCAAAGCCGTCAACCATACACTTCCTGTTTGTCTCACAGCTAACACTGCTAGTGGTCTCTCACCACTGGGGGGCAGTGTTCTTCTTGTAAAAATAAAATGTAGAAAATTCCCATTGGAATACAAAAAACGAATTATTGGGCTATATTACAGTTAAATGTGCTGTATATCTACCTAGCATCAGCACCACTAACACTGACATATCAAGATATTAGCCCGTCAAAATAAAGGCGGGACCACTATTGAGGTTCTCTTACCTGATTATGTTGCTGTACTGGGTCTGGTATGACAGGCCTCTGCAGAAATAAAACCTGCTTTGTGGCCAGATTTCCCTCACTGTAACAATTACAAAAGAGTTTTCACACAGAGACAATAACTGAGGCGGATGGGTGATGTGCAATGTGTTGCCTATCAGCATTAGCATGTAGTACTTACACCTATACAGTGCACTATATGTCAGTGAGTGTGTAAACTTTACCTGTCATGGCGGATTATGGGTGTTGGCAGAACGCAGGTAAGCAGCCAGCCAAAGTCAGCGAGAGTGTGCAGGAGGGGACCATAGTCTGACTTCACGCCAGAGCCCTGGGGATGACCATGCATGAACAGACAAACAGAGGGTGCTTCTGGGTGAGTATGAGTTTGCATGTGTTTCAGGCACACTGGGCATCTTGCAGCATTCCTACAAATGCATACGCCCTCTACACAGTGTTTCCTCTAGCTCAGTGTTTCCCAACCCAGTCCTTGGGGACCCCAAGACAGTCCGCGTCTTTGCAATTGGCGAGCAACGTAGACTATCTCATAAGGAGTGGGAAAGAGCAAAAACGTGGACTGTCTCACAAGGAGTGGGAAGGAGCAAAAACGTGGACTGTCACACAAGGAGTGGGAAGGAGCAAAAACGTGGACTGTCTCACACGGAGTGGGAAAGAACAAAAACGTGGACTGTCTCGGGGTCCCTGAGGACCGGATTGGGCAACACTGCTCTAGCACATGTTCCATAAACTGGCATTCACACAGATCACAGCTGTGGATACAGATGGCTGAGAGACTGATTGATACACATCAAATCTGAGGCTTGCCGAGATGCACCCCCACCTCAATCACGGTCCACTGCTCCACCACGATGGTGTCATTGGGTGGGGCTGTAGCACTGCACTCTTCATACAAAAACAGCCCTTCCAGAGACCTGGGCAAAGGCTCCCCTAACAGACAGTCAGAGTAACAAAACCAACAGCTTGTCATCCAATGCAGTATAGCACAGCACTATGCAACAGGACAGGAAAAGTGTTGCTGTAACATTTACATTTATTTATTTAACAGATCCCTGGAGCAATTCAGAGTTAAGGACCTGGCTCAGGGGCCCAACAGTGAAATCAGTGTACACACTCACATGCACAACACACTGCCCCCATGCAACAACGTAACAGGTAACAGTACAATTAAGTCTATACATCAAGACCAACACTAAAATTACTGAAGGAGTTTTTGCCTTATGCTCACATTTATATGATGTCAAGAAATGTGCTGCCTGGTCCTTCTACTCTGCTACAGTATGAAAGACAACACGTGAGGCAGCGCTGACAATGCAGGATGTGACTGACGAACCATCATGTACTAATGAATGGAGTATATAACGCAGATGCAGCCCCAAGCATTTTAGGAAATGGGAAGCAAGGCCATAGGGTTAAAGAGGGAGGACTATATTTGGCTCAAGTGGGAAAAAAAGATGAGGGCAAGATAAGGGTAAGAGAGAACAGGAAGTTAAAGAGGGGGGAGGAAAGAACAGGACGCAAAATAATGGGAAGGTCACAAAAACCAAGCAGACAGATTAATGGAAAAGGAGAACGAGGATAAAGATGGGGAAACAGGACATGGATTTAGGGGAGGGAGTATCGAACTAAATAACATCATAAGTAACAATTTCTGTTTAATGTTTTCTGTTTCTGCTTATGTATATATATACATATATATACATATAACATGTTTATATATACATAAAAAATATATGTATCAGACTGTCCACATTATATATTATATTTTTTTTGCGAGAGGCACATTTTAGTAAGGTACCCAGGGCAGCAACTAAAAATAGTGACTAACAAATCAAGTTTGCTGCAGTGTCTCAGTCAAGAAGTAATTATATTAAGAAAGCTTTACTACCTTTAGGTGTGTCCCAGTACACAAAGGAGTCAATCAATGACCAGCCCCTCTGGTAATATGTGGCAGTCAGCTCCAGCCAATCAGCTTCCAGTGAGCTGATAACATGGCCCTTTCGAGAGACTCGCATGGACAAAGCCCCTTGGTGGTAGCAGTATGTCACAGGGTCCAAGGGGACACAGCATGAATCCCAAGAATGGAACAGGACCAACAGATTTAGATCTGGGCAAAAAAAAACTGCATTAGGAAATTACAAAGAATATTTACTAACTTAAGTCACTGATTCCATGACTCACTGTCTAGGCCATGGCGCTAATGGCAGATCTTGTTTAAATTAGTTCAGCATGTCCAGTGTGGTACATAACCATATAACTTATAATATCATATAAAATCTATTTATCTTGTAAATGTTTATCCTGGTCGTGGTCACAGACACAGGGTGCAATGGCACAAAACCATCACATGTCTGCTCAAAAGCTGAAAATGTAGAGAAATATCACCTTTCAGCATGACGGTGACCCAAAGCATGAATACAAATTAACAAATAAATGGATTCACTAAAAGAAGATCAATGTTTAGGAATTGCCCAGCCAGAGCCCAGATACGAAGGGGGCTGTGCACAGGAGATTCCCTCACAGTTCGATGGATCGAGAACATTTTTGCCAAGTCAAGATGTGCCATGGTCATACACTCTTACCCAAAAGACTGATTGCTGTAATGAAATAAAAAGGCGCATCAACAAATTATTAGTTTATGGGTATGCACACTTATGCAACTAGCTTTTTCCCCCCCCCCCCCCCCCAAAAAAAAAAACATTTCTGATTTCTTTCCACCTTATTGTATAGCTTGCAGTTTCATATTAAAGGCACAAAAAAGTTCTAACATGAACATGACTTGTTTGTTATGTATTTTGACTAGGACAATAGAGGGTAATTTGCCCAAGGTTACAAATAACGGTGACTCAAAAGCTGTAACCTCTGCTCAACTGTAACACTTCCCTTAACCAGTGACTGTGGAAACCTGAGAAAATTTGTAATGCATCCCTGCATGACACACACTGTCCCTCAAGAGCAAGTAGGCAGCATAAACCTTTAATCTAATGGTGAAACACAAGAGACCCAACAATAGGACAGATTTTACTGGGCATATGGATGGTCTCTTCTCACCAGGACTGGTGCTTCTGGACTCCTCTAGGCCGGGGCCTTCACTGGGTGACTGGGCAGGGGATACGCAGCTCCGCCCGTTGCAGCCCAGTGACCATCCTCCTGCCTGCTGCAGCAGTGAGCCCACGAACCTCAAGCCGCCACGCACACAACTGTCCACCTGGGAAGGGCGGAGAGATTCAGGGAAGCTGCAGCTTCAACAATAAAAGCACCTACCAGTGGCTGATGGTGAGATAAGGACAGAAGGGCAGAAAAATGAACAAACTAGCTTGACAGGTTGTAGAAAAACTGGGCAGAGAAATAGATATTCAACAGGCTGAAGACCTGATACTCAACGAGAAAGAGAAAACTGTGGGAAACACGGACGCAGTAAGACTGTTATAGCAGTGTTTCCCAGCCCGGCCCTCGGGGACCCCAGACGGTCCACGTTTTTACTCTCTCCCAGCTACCTACCAGACTGTCCACATTTTGGCTTCCTCCCAGCTTCGAGGACCAGGTTGGGAGAAACTGCGTTAGACTACATGGACTTGACAGCCTTGGTCAGATGGGCTTACCCTGTCAATAAGAGCCTGGATTACGTCAGCAGTCAAGGAATCTCCAGGGAGGGGCCACTCCTCCACCGTCAGCACAGGGGCACTCTGGCAGACTGGCACCATATCCTTACTGAGTCAGACAGAGGGGGGGGGAGCCGGAGAGTCACTCAGCTCTACTGCACCCCCATGTGACTCTGGGGGTTGAGAAGAATGAAGACTGAACTGACTTAAGGGAGTACAGTTCTGGAGTTAGGGCAGTGGGGGTCAGTATGAATAAACATTGAGAGGTTTGTGAAGTTAGATGAACCAAATGGACAGAACGGAGACAGATGTTATCGCAGTTACAGCAAAACTATCATGCCTAGTATGGAGTGTAGATGTCTAGACAGGTCATGTCTGGCAGTGGGCCTCTCTGTGGGAATACTCTCTGACGTTTACAGGCCAGACAGTGAAAAATTTCCACAGGAAACAAAGTCCAAGGCAGCTATGTCTACTGGAAAGAATCATCAGTCCTGTATCGATACGGATTTAGTCTTATAACTGTGTATGAGACCACAGCAGTCTTCATATTTGTTTGTATTTGAAACATCTGTTAGCATAAGAAACAACTCAGACATAAGAGGAGATATTGATTTTCCTGTGTTCCCATGCTGCAGTCCCTGGCTAATTATGGCTCAATAATTCACCGGTTCACACGTTATGAGGGCAGGTCCGAATCACACTCATCCCTAGGTGGCGCCGATGAGTCACCTGGTCCGAGGGCGAGTCAGAATGGCCCGGTACTGCAGGCTGCATGGCAGGGCACCAGACCGTCTCACAGACAGGACGATGGGGTGCAGCGCGGCCAGTGTGTAGCCCTCAGTGTAGTATGGTTCCAGGGCTTTGGGTAAGTCGCACAAGGATGCCAGTCCCTGCACAGTGGCACGGCTGCCTGGGGGGAAAGTGAAGAGAGACGAAGGGGAGACACAGCGCTGTCAGAAGGGCGACTCTAAAAAGGAGGAGGGAGCTCCAGCCTGAGGTTCCCCTCCCATGGGCTCCGACAGGAAACCAGGCCAAGCCCCTAAGGCCAAGTGCACTGACCACTGCATTCTGCTACTGAGCTGCTACAGCAGAGAGCCAGAGTAAAGCCCTCCTGGGGGAAAGGGAAATACATAAATATCACCGAAAAGAAAGCACAAAAGACACATGGAAAGAAGAAGTGAAAAAAGAAGCTAATGGAAACAAAAGGTGCCTTAGTGGAGGTTAAAAACACACCCAGCCAATCAGCTTCCCCTGGTAACAAAGGGCAGGAGACTCACACATGATTTTTGTGCATTCTTATACGCTTCCGGCTGTGGTGGCATATTGGCTCAGCGGGCACAAAAATAAGGGTAGCACAGGACACAAGGCTGGATGAGACACCGGTTACGGACACATAACTGGGACAACTGGACTTTGCCCAGTGATTCTACCTACACTGCTCCTGGACAAGACGCAAAGATAAAGCAAATAGCTTCTTCAACTGTTTTCAGAATTAAAAAAAAAACTATTTTAGTGGGTGTCTGAAGGTCCTGAGAAAGCGCATCTCTCCCGAGGTCCCCAGACTCCTGTCCCCCTCTCCTATTACCCTTAAACTGCTCCTATATTACTTCGCTTTCCCAACATTGAATCTGTAATCAGATCAATATACAGACGCTCTCCAAGTTACAATGCTCTACATTACAATATTTCAATTTTACAATTGGAATGATTATTGAATGAATTACATGAGATATTCAACAATTTATTATAAAATAGGCTTTGTGTTAATGATTTTGCCCAAGTGTAGTCTAATGTAAGTGTTCTAAGCATGTTTAAGGTGGACTAGGTAAGGCTATGTCATGTTTGTTAGGTCAGATGTACTATATTAAAATGCGATTTCGCCTTAAGATATTTTCGCCATACAATAGGTTTACCAGAACGTAACCCCATCTGTATATTAGCTACTTAAACTTGGACTCCAGTCCTTGTCAGTCACTCCTATTTCAGGATTATCAGGACCTTTTAAAGACAGACCTAGATTAACTGATGCTGCATTTGTCTCTTTATTTTACAATCTCAATCTCAATATGACACAAAACTCTCCAATAAATAACAACTAATCCTCCTTCAGGTTTATTATTATTATTATTATTATGCATATTTTTCATATTTAGCTATGTTTCTGATTATATGCCAAAGTAGCAATATTGGTGATTTTCTGTGACAGGTTGAAATTGGTGATTTTTTGTCTCTGCAAAAATGCTGATGTTTTATTGATATATAAAGTCAAACATTTTTTTCTGCATTGAGGTTGAAGTTTCAGGATCTTCTATTGGCCATGTGTAAGAAGAGTATTGGAATGCTTACTTGTTCAGCCACACCCAGTACAAATAAAAACATATTATATATATATATATAGTATATATAGTGTGATAGTATAGTATATTACAAATAAATAATACACAACAGGCGCACAATGTAATAGTGAAAGCAAGTAACATTTAGACATTAAAATTCAAATAAAGGTCAACACCAAATAATTTTATTTATGTTCAAGCTGCTGAATGCCCACTGATGGGCATTATGTGACTTACATCACTGATAGGCCTTAGAATCTCATGCAGAAATATACATGTCTACATTATTATCTAAAGAGTGTTGAATTGGAAAGACTGGAATAGATTTTCAGGTCATTTATATCATCATCAGTTGTAAAAGAACTGAAATGAGGCCATATAACATGGGAATTTTTCATTAACACTTTAATATCAAGGCTGGTTGAGGAAGGTAAAGTGATTTGAGTATCAGTGTTAGATGATGATTTTTTAAAATCCTGCTTCTAGAAGCAGAAATAGCTAAATAATTGGGTCATCCGCGGAACCTATCTCCAGCTGTGCAATTTGTCAGATTCCACCCTCTGTGTCATGTGGCTCTAGTGATATATGAACTTTAATCTTGAGCCAGAGTCATCAGAGCAGTGACAAGTCTGTAGACATTATCACAAGCAGTAACAATAGATTCCAGGAAAATAGACTAAAGCCCGCAGAGAGATGCAAATCCACTACTGGCTAAATCATTCTTTAAATGTATTTTAAAATGAAATCAGACAGATTTAACTTTAACCATATATTAATTTTAATTGCATTGGACATTAGATCCCAGTAGTGAAAGCTTTGCATGAGTTAGGACAGACAAGCACACCACAATGTCTTTTTATGACAATGTCCAGATGCTCGAAGGATTAAGCGGTCACACAATGCGGGAAACTGAGTGTTATGAAAATGGTGACCCCAGTCTCACCATTTGTCCTAAAAATGGGTCATGCACATTAAAATGATAATGCACACAAATGCTGAATATTAACAATACCATGAGATTAAATCAAAACATACTGCATGTGAGACAATGCATTGTTTTTTAAAGACAAAATTTAATATACACGAGTGAACTATCTGGTTTACTTTAATACTATATTTTGCTAAGATAGAAATTGTATGTTTTGAAATTGTGTACAGATACAACTACTTGTATGAGATCAGTCTATTCTTCAGCAGGGCAGGGGACCTTTCATACATTTATACAGGCAGAACCCTAATCTCAATCACGACACCCTTAACCCCAACCCAGCCCTAACCTTTAACCGTAAGTAACCAAACAAAAACAAGTCTTTTGACATTTTTACTTTTTTGATTGCATTCACAGATCTTTGCAGGGACCTGAAAAATAGTCCCCACAACGTCAAAAGGTTTTTACCTTATGGAGGACATTTGGTCCACACACACACGCACTGACCTATTTTTTATTCGGGGACACGACTTAATGAGCCATCATTTTCTCAATAACTCAACCAATAAACTGTTCCAAATATGGGTTCACGTTCTCAGAAATACTGATGAAATAGTATGTGTTTTGGTAGCAAATCGACACTTTTCTGTTAAACGAAAAATACAACGAAAAACATATAATAAAAAAACTAAAAAGCGTGAAGCAACATTAGCACAAATGCACAATGGAACTGATTATATTTTATAAATGCATATACTAACATTGTTTGATATAAAAAACTTCACTTTTTTGTTACTGAACTTTACGCACACAAAAATAGGCACTTAACCAAAGCTTTAAATACGTTCTCTGAAAAATACGTGGCGTCTACCTTCTAAGCTGAAGTCCAGTAGCACATACTCATGCACAACGTCGCACCTGGTCTCCACCTGGGGCCTTTTTAAAGTAGAATAAATCTTCCCCGGGCTGCTGTCCTCCCGGTCTTCCAATTTGCTCAACCCGCACCCCATAGTGCTGGGAGCTCCAGCGGGCACAGGCCGCGCCCAGGGGGGCTCTTGTGTGCCACGCAGACGCAGGAGTTCCGCTCCGTCTTCGGGGCTACCGGGATAACCTCCCCCTCCACCTCCCCGACTCGGCCGGCATAACCCACGGGATCCCCAAACAGAATGACGTGCGCCCACCGCTTTCGGACACTGTGAGGGGCGCTATACCATGTTTTTTTTTTTTTTGCAAAATATGTTAATGAAAATCCTGATGTCGACTTTCCCTAAAGCGTACAACTCTAGTAGTAAAAACACTTCCAGAGAAAATGTTATAAAGTACGCATAAAAGACAAAGCAAATTAAAAAAGAAAAGGACTACCATCGTAGATATGCTGTTTTCGAGGTCTGCCCACGATGGAAAAAATCCCAGAACGCACACTTCCCAGACATCTGCTAAAAATAAATCCAGCGCTCCAAAGTCTCTGATGGACTTGGAAAGGTAGGAATGAGGAAGGGGGATGATCAATTTAGGCAATGCACACTTCTTTATTTTGGCTAGGCTTCGTAAATGAAAAAAAGGCGCAATACCTCCTTCCCTTTGGAGGGGGTGGGAATGAAGATGATGAAGCCAACCAAGGCAACGATTTTGTATGTCGCCGAGGCGCCGATGGCGAACAATTGAAGTCTTCCCAATAATAACTTGAAACTTTGCATTATTATGTTTCGCAGTAGTAACTTTGTATTTAATTAAACGCTTTGTTAAGCTTAACAAATAAGTTAAGTATTCAATGCGAAGTCGTTACTCTAACATAGGAAAACAAACATCTGAGATGCTAGAAGACTCATTCACGGGAGTGAAACAAGTTAAGCCGATCAACTGAAAGCTCTGACAAAATGATTTAGTTGGAAATGTGACAGCCGCTTATATTTTCCATCATGTAATATCGCCATTAAAGCTTCCAAATTGTTTAAATATGTGAAATGAAGTACAAACTTTATCACAATAACAACAAAACACAAAGTATCTATTATAAATTAACTTTGAAATATTATTTTAAAATATTCATAATCCGTTATTTATTCTTTAAATAAAAAAAAACTGTCGGGACTAAGGCGGCATTTAATTTGGTGGTAATGAGGTTATGGAAACGAGATACACGGAGGACAAAAATGCATTCTATTTGACAGTCGATGTAAAGTTAACGAATGGCCAACTCACTGTTTCACAGTCTATAACAACAACCAGCTATTCCCACCAGTGTTATTCATGTCTGATGCAGTAATACATCGTTCATAATTGCAGAGACCACACAAGGACAGTAGGAGAGACGTGGGAGAACTTAGCTCCACCAGAATCAGCTGTTATGACATGCAACAAATGTTACCATCCTGTCAGATAACATGCCTTGTTTTAATCCCATGAACTTTTGGTTAGCTTGGCTGTTCTTCATCATCAGCAGTGGACCAAGATTCACAGGGCATTTATGTACACCTACACCCATGGTGTCCACCCACCAAACAGTATCCCCTTGCATTGTTCAACAAGTACTCAGTGCATATCCTGAAAATTAGGAATAACAACCATCCCATTAAATACATTCATCCACCCATCTTCCATACCTTTCTTATCCAGTGCAGGGAGAACAGCCTGGAGCACGTCCCAGAGAGCCCAGCACACAAGGCCAGGGACACTAAGGATGGGATGCCAGTCTGTCACACTCACACGCAATCACACACTAAGGGCAATTTAGGGACACAGATTCACCTAACTGTACATATAAAAGTACACCGACTAAACTCTGCTTAACAATTTCCAAAATAATAATAAATAAAATACAAATACTGTAAAGCTGCAACACTTTTATTTTCTGGTATGTCAACCCCCCCCATCTTGAACATCTACCTGCACAAAAAGCAATACAGAGATTACAAAGAATTCAAATTAAACAAGAACAATTTGTAAAGCAGTAAAAATATAAAGTACAGAATAGAAATAGATATACAAAATGTAAAAGTTTCCCATGAATATAAAACTATATACAAAGCAGCCTACTTTTTTGGTTATTTATGAGCAAGCAGCACACAAGCAGCTCTGACTGAATGTGTGGTCACTGTTGACCACCAGTTCAAAGAGCTAAAGACTGGGTCAAGGGCAGAAGCACAGGTCACACCCACATATGAGTAAAAAGAATCACATTCGGTTATGATGTGCATTAAGCTGTAGACAGACAAATATAACACTTCATGCATGCATTAGAGTGGGTGGGTGATGAATTTTCAAATTAAGGTCCTTAATTGTCCTTAATAGTACATTCAGCCAACATAAAACACTCTCATTATAAGTGATGCACTAAAATGACACATGGTACAATTTAAGGGAGATAAAGAAAAAAATGACAACTCAATACAAAATGTTGAAATACACTTATCTCCTGCAGCGTGTGCAACTGCCCAGGCACTTAAAATATAACTTCTAATATCAGTATTACACAAACAAAACCAACTAAAGCCAATCCTAAAAGAACTTCTGCAACTTCAACTGCATGAATAAACCTACAACAGCCATTGTTTTTATTAATAAAACAACCTGAACCAATTTAAAATCTAACCTGTTGACTTTTTGATGTACTTGAGTTTTTTTCAAAAATGTATGCAGAGACCAGGACTATGTTAACAGTGCTACTGATATTGTAACTTAAATCATAAATTAACCTAAATTATTTTTTTTGTGAATTGAATGACACCACGGTAAATATTTTTTTCGAATAATAAAAAATAAATAAATTGCACGCAAAAAATAACAGCAATAAAATACCGGAGAAAATTTCAGTGCCGAACTCTATGAGAGCTATTTTACACTAATGCCATGTAATGATTAATAAAAATAATAGAAACAGCAATGTATTCACTCAACAGTCCCAAGGGAAATGCTCTACGAATGTTCCTGAAAGAATCTCACCATGTTCTGCCAATACAGTATTTTAAATACATCATGTTTTACCATATAAAAAAAATAAGTTTTCAAAGTGAGGTTCAAGAATTAAATACATGCAATTGTACTCAGCCGACATACACAAAGGAGCAGCCCAACTGCCAAGCTGGCAAGGCACACTGCCAAGGTAAAAGCAAACAAAAAAGAAGAAACTGTCCAGACAGTAACCACTGACAGTTATCACCCTGCTGCTCTTTTTATGTCTGCTCTTTCTGTGTTCAAAGTAATCATCATTACTGTACAAAAAGAATTTCAAACAAGTGAAAAATAATTTGTCCTGCTGAGAAAAGCTGTAAAACTAACCAAGAAAAACACTAGTATCTCTTGAACAGGACAAACACTGTATACAATGGTTTGCTTATGAAAAAACAAAGGATAAATTTGGATGTCTTGCATAAAAATCTAGCAAATGTCTACCTCTGACAAATCCACTAGGATTCAGTACATGTCAGTGTAAACATCAAGTAAACTACTCTTTCAGAAAAATATAAAGTAAAATTTGTTGTGCCTAATAAACTGCAACATCCAAACTTGTTCTTTCCTTTGCAAACTTTTTTTGTAATGGAGAAAACACATTCGTACAAAAATATTTATGCATCTGATAAATCCTGATGCAAGTGAAGACTTATGCTAGAGAATCTTTTTTCTCCTGCACAGACCCAGCAAAAATGTTTTCCTCACCATCTTGTATTTACATTATTATTCCATGCTACAAAAGGTCCAGCAAATGAAATGTACAGTTTGGATCCTCAAACAAACATGTTTTAGGGTGGCAAGACAGGAACAGAACAATAGAAATGACGAACAATAAGAACTGGTGTATGAGATAGCAGGAATGCTTTGACTGACCGGACTGTGCCCCAAATCCTGACTTTCTTGGCTGCTACGCACTCTATGATAATAACAACAATAACAAATTCCACATTTTGTGATGATAACTTATTATATTGGCCGAGGAAATGTCAGAGACAGGTATAAATAGGATACAGCTTGTACCGTGCCAGCAAATTAATATGTTAGTCACACTCTACATACAGGAGGTAACTGTACATGACAGACTACAGCATTCAGAAGGTTATGCTGTCTGGATTGGTAATGGCATCTGCCAAGCTCGACCTCTGTGGAAACTGGGCTGCCAGGTTCTACTCAAAGGCAGCAGCAGAAATGTAGTGCAGATGTGGACCTCATGAAGCCAGATCTCATAGCAAGCTGGTCCTCTCTGGCACAAACTTTGTCCACATATGCTAGATATGTAGGCAGGACCATGTAACCTCCCCAGCAGGCTTATACTAGCGTTATTCAGTTGCAATGTCTTCGCTTTTAAGTAAAGACCAATGTGGGACTGCCCCCTGGTGTCAAATATGTGAACTGATGAAAGGATCTTTCTGCCTTGCAATGGAACTTCAATGCCGTTTTTTAAATGTTTCAAGGGACATCCTTGACTTTTTGGCACGTTTCAAACCCTTTAAATTTCTGTTTTTCATTCTCAGAAAAATATGAACAGCAGTGAACAGTTTTAGATTAAAAAAATGCTACAAAAAAATGTAAAGCTTTTGCTCTGCTTCAGCACAGTAGTATACTACAAAACAGTTGGACCTATAAAAGGAAATGCAAATTATTTGGCATTTTGACAAAAACTGCTATGGTAGCACGTAAACAAAGATATCTGATTGTACATTTCAATACAGCTTGCAATTCTCAGTTAATTACTTTATAAGGATACATTTGTATCAATTTAAAACGAAAAAAAAAAAAAAAAAAGTGAAAAAAGTCTGCTAGGGTAGGTGTGTTCTTATCTGAAACCCAACATGACACCGTAGTAAAAAACACAGTGTTTTAGGTTCAAGCACTGAGGGGTCAGTATACCGGAGACAGCTCTGAAGCATTTTCCCATTTCAAGTTCAGGTCTGTCTCAACATAACTACAATAAACAGAATCTGCTCACTCATTCAATATTCTCTGATGTGATTGATGTGGTTTTTATTAGTTTCTCTGTCACTGTATGTTTCAAGTTCAGGGTGCAGGGTCTAAAATTCTGGAAAGCACCAAATGCAGGTTATGTAGACAGTATATTTATCTCTAAGCACTTTGATGGTAAAAGGAGTTTTTGTGACTTTTTTGCAATCGTGCCACTTCTACAGATGGGTGAAGCATTTGCGAGAAATCTAGTCATCGTGAGCAAAGCACTGTTCATGAATACTGACCTCCGGCAGCCTTGTTTCTTTGTTTTCTCACATTTCCACAACGCTTTTTAAAAATGTGATCTTAAAATAAACATGTATGTGTAGTAATTAGTATTAATATCAGATGGCAAACAGATGCAGCATGAACTCTGATACCAGTCCAGAGTGCATCACCTGGGTGTGCAATTAATTAACTGGCATCTGCTGCATTACATTTAATGGGGTGTGACGGTGTAACCCAGAGCGGATCTGAGTGAATAAAAGCAGGAAGTATGATGATGTGCTTTCTGGTAGATATCAGGCAGGGGAGTAGGTTGTGTTTCACGCAGTGGGATTGCCTGCCATCTACAGAGCACGGCTCCTCCGGGAGATCGGGCCCATGGCCCACAACCAAACCAGACCTGTCTGCTCTACTTGAGAGGCTCCGTACTGGGCTGGGGAGACAAGGCAGTAATATCCGTGCGATACTCCTTGTGAGGGTAGGTATAGTGGGGGCTGCGGCTGTGGCGTGTCTTCAGGCTGACCGGTGAATGGGGGAACCCTCGCCTAATGGAGTAAAAGCGCTGCTCCTGGAGACGAGTAAACGTGCAGTCACTTAGCATGTGCAACTTTCATATATGCTCAGTTCAAGCAATTTCTCCAGTTTAATACCAGGAAAAGAAATAAACAAACAGGGCAGACTCTCCCTGGGGATACAGCATTATGGTATTTTGCCTTTAAGATGGGCATTCCAGTTCCACCCTTTTTTCCACTTTCAGTAAATCATTTAGTAAATTACATTCGGGATGTTCAACGCTTTATTATAAAATAGGCTTTGTGGTAATGATTTTGCCCAACTGTAGGCTAATGTACTTGTTCTAATCATGTTTAAGGTGGGCTAGGCAAGGCTATCATATTTCTTAGGTATGGTGTACTGTATTAAAACAGTATGATATTTTTGCCTTATGACAGGCTTATCAGAATATACCCCATCTTAACCCAGGGAGCATCTGCAACCACTTGAGAGACTTACTATATAGCGTTGCCAACAACACTATACTACCATGATAATATGCAGAAATAACAGGTAAGGTTTGGAAGCAAAGATGAATTCTGACCTTTGCTGTCTCCTGCTGAATGACAGGTGGTACTGCTCCCCCAGGGCTCGGGGCGTACACCTGGTGATAGGCTGGTTGCACCATGTGATCAACATACGGCTGCCATGACAATACAGTTAGAGGACAAGCAATTAACCAAACGCCCCACTCCTGTACTTGCCAAGGAGCAGAAAAGCAAGACAAGACAACCAAGTCTAAAGCATAGAACTTAATGTAGTCTTGATACCTATCCTCCTAATGCAACAGTTAATCAATATTTTACATAAAATGCATTGAACTGATATACTAACAGGCCTATAGTATTTAGAAGAAATAACATCTACTACATGTAATACATAGAGGAGAAAATTTGTTTTAGGGAGATTTGAATAATTTGAGCAACATTTTATATATGCAAATTTAATCGGAGACTGGAAACATCTTTTTTAACAACCTGAAAAATTCTCTATTTTCCTATGTGGATGTATTATTCCATTATAACCTAAGGTAATAGTCCTTCTATTGTAAAGCCCCTGAAGTACCTCAGCAGTGGTCGCCTCCAGCAGGGACAGTGAAGGGAGAACACAACCTCCATCAGACGCCAGCTCAACTGGCTGGTACAGCAGCTCCGAAGGCTGGACATAGAGCAGGGGGCTGCTGGGGACTGGACACTAACACACACAAACACACAAGAAATCAGTATTCTGTCATGTGTCACGGCAAGCTTACAGTTTCACCCTTTAGTCAAGCTGGACAAAACTCCGGACAAACTATTATACATATATCATTCTCCCTATCTTTCACACACAAACAGGGTCATACACACTGGGCTCTCTTACTTGGGATATATTCCACTGCACTGGTCCGGTAACACAATGGGCTGGTGCCTGGAGGACAGGCACAAAAGCAAGCTGAGTGTTTAGGCTGCCACACACAGGATAGGTACAGAATCCAAAAAAAGGACCCTTTGATGATACCCGTGAGGAACGTACCAACCAAAATTGCTCTAACGAAGCTAAAATGGACAACAGGCCAAACACTGTCATAAGTTTTTGTTCCAGCAAATAATTAGAAAAGCATTGCAGAAGTGTATATATTAAAAATAAACCAAATAATTCACTTCTTTTCTGGCTCAAAAGGAGAGAAAACATGCCATACACTGACTAGTGTAATAAGTAACATTCCGGAAGCTGGCAAACTGCAAACCTGGTAGGGATGGAAGGTGGGCGGGGGGGGATAGACTGCCGTTGGGGGATGGGTCACCATGACTGGAGACCCAGAAACTGACCGCGGCTGTGAGACACACACCCATATTAATATGAGATGCACTTCAACACAATGAAACACCTGCATACTTCAAACTATTGAGGGAAACACACGTTAAAAAACAAGGTTCAGACCACAGTATTTCAGACCTAAAACTGCACAGAAGTAACTGTCATTGTACCTAAAGAATTAACATGCTAAATATTATAGTAGTAATACATCATTACAAAAGTAAAAATTCACCTGAACCCTATGATTATGCATGTCACAGTAAAATGGGATGCTGCATTTTTAAAAGCAGCAGATCTGGATGATTCTCGTGTTCACTTTGATCTAGTCACCTTGTGAGGGTTTAAAGAGGGTCAGCCTGGAGGATTCAGAGATTATGTTAAGTACATGGATTTGTTAGGTTAGGAAATATTTTTTGCAGTATTTTTTTGAGTTATTTATCCTCCATCTTCTAACCACAAATCCAGTACAGGGAAGTGCAAAGATTGGAGCTTATCCCAGGAAGCACAAGGCACATGTTTACAATATATATATTTTTTTATTATTATATTTCTGCCTTTTTCACAAAATCCCTTGTTTGAATCCTGCTGTGCTGTGTCTGTCCAACTTATGTGGCAGACTTCCATCCTACAATTCATTTTTAAAATGTCATTTAATTTCAAGAAAGCATAACAGACAAGCAAAAACCGTATTCGTTTGGAAAAGAGAACCTGGAATGACATAAAGGCATCCTGCTGTTAGTATTACAAGATGAAAAATACAGCTATAGCCTTGGGCAAAGCTCTAACATCAGCTGCTTCTATGTTAAAATGGAAATGTAATCAATCTCTGCTAGACAAGATTACAATATTTCTAAGACAATGTGGCGTGACCCACATTTATCATTCGGACAACAACCATGCAAGTTAATACTGTTATTAAACAAGGCTATAGCTTCCTCAGTGCATTACAGACATGGTGGTCTTCAAGATTAGATATTTAAATAGGTCGATGAGTGAGCCACGTTTGTTTATCGTTTCTGTAATAAGGGGAATTTGGAGCAGTGTACTGCCATGGTTATATTAAGTCAAATTATCGTGTTTGCCGACCACACCAGAATAAACAACTTTGTTTTTCTTTGCTACAGACTCAAAGTTAATGTGATCTCTGAGGGAAGCTTTGAAGGGTTAAGTGTTATTACAATGCTGCATGCACTGTGGCAACTCACAGGCCAGTGGTGAGCTGAAGGACTCATCTCGGGGCTGTGAAAGTAGGCCACGCCATTGTGGTATGTGTAGGGGTATCCAGTGGAGGTGGTGAGGTACATGGTTCCCCCTGGGGCAGGAAAGGCCATATTTGGGCTTGGGCTGGGCACAGGGAAGCTGGCTGCTGCTGGCGAGAATTAGAAAAAGGGAAACATCAAACCTATAGAATCGAATGTGTGGACAAAATGCCACAGATCATCATGGAGGGCTGTAGGTGTTTCAGAAAAACGTCCACAGCCGGCACTTCAAATATGCAAGTGCACCTTGGAAAACATATTGATCTCAGTGGTGCACGAAAGATTAATGAAACCCAGAATATTTTCTCCATTTCTTCTTATTCACCTGCCCCCCCACCTTCCCACCAAAAAGAAAGAAAGAAAGAATGAAAGAAAAACTGAACCATGGTTCAAAATTGAGGTCTGAACTGAAGCATGGCTGGGAATACCGTTATCATTCAAAGAGACCTTCCCTGCTTTAGCTATGCGTCAAGATATAATTCATATCTGACCATACGGAATGAGGGTAAATGGGTCAGAATGATGAAATGTCAGCCAGGTAATTAAAAGCTATAGCCCATAAAATCAACACCTTTGTTTAAAGGAACTCACTAAAGAAATCTACCAGAGATCGTAAGAGGATAAAAGAAGATTTTTCTTTACACAGCTGAGAGGAATGCTGCAATATATAAAAGCGTATCTTTACCATGGTGGTCAATTGAATGAGAAGGTGTGTCCAAACTTTTGGCCTGTACTGTATATGAATCCTATATTGCATTGATACAAATGCATCAAAGTACAGAGTAGCTTTTAATTGATCATGTAATTAATTACTTTGATACAATGTAAAGCATTAGGGCGAAAGTTATTTTTTAATTTTAGTTAGGGGTTACAGTGCAAGTCAAACAGAATAAAACCATATCTGCCAACTGGAGAACACCAGTACTCAACTGGAAAAAGAAGATATGCTATGGGACCATTATGTATGCTGGGTTCCAATAAGCAACTGGAAATTATTACAATTCTTAAAGAAAGCATTAAAACAATAATCTACAATGGAATTACACAGGTGCAAGACAATAGATGCAGATGCCTCAGAACCTTGTGTAATTTGATAACTCGCTGAAGACTTGTGGGAAGTCACATCCTTCAGTTGTTGTAGGCTACACTCATACAGCAAGGTAAAAATGTCACTAATTTTTTTCCGTAAGCTCCAAAATATGATATTACAATGTTTGCAATGTCAGCATAAATGAATGGGTCTACTTTCACAAAGTCGTTAATTTAACTTGACATTAATATAGCAGTCGCTGTCTGGCAGTAGCTTCCATCATTTTCGAGGTTAGTAGGCCTGCTAGTTACTTAGCAAGCTCAAGATATAGCAAGTTTGTTAGACGGTGGGGTCACGCATCAGGGCTAATAAAACAATATAACGCTGGTGAAATTTCTACTTTGAACAACCCATCTTTGATACTAGATTACTAAGTATAAGACAAGAGAGCTTCAGTTTAAGGTGGCATAATATTACAGACTTTATTTTACAAAAGGTGGCTGCAAGTTAATGTGACCTAATGTACAAATTCCAAGCCAACTAACCTCATAACATCGCATCCTGTGCTAGGACAAGATGGCGTAAATTATGCTAACTACTGTACATCTTGTGTATCATGTCCCCTTTAAATCCTTTTGTGCAAGGTGACGTGTAAATGAGGAAAACTTGGGGACACAGTTGGGGATGAGGCAGCTTGGGCCTAGTGGTGATATGACTACTCTAGATCTTTTACCTGACAAGCTACACACCACCCCCTTTTCCTCTACTTAAGATGGCAATACCATCCCACCAAGAAAGTGAGAAAGTTCCGATCTAGAACCCTGAGTTATATTATAACAGTTTCCTGTGAACAGAAAGCATCAGATTCTTCCGTACTTTTTTGTATAATCAGTTATTCTTATACACTCTCTATGTATATATGTATAAAATACACACCTCTATCAAAAACTTCTGCCAACATAAATACAGTATAAAATGTGGCTTTTATCTAGTGTTAAACTATCCAATGCAACAGAACTGTGTACCCTCATCAGCTATAGATAGTAAGTACTAAGAATATCTCCACCACATGGAGTTTGTTTCTTCCACATCATAGTTACAGGATTTGAACAGTATAAGACATCACATGACTGAAGCAGATTTAGACCAAACTTAGAAGCAATATTATTTGTTTGTGATCCCTGGGGGACAGATGCCTAGAACAAGCCTATGAGAATATAACATAATCTCAGGATTTGTTTACTCCTCTACATTACTTAACTATTGTGATTACAGACTGACAGAAAATAAATATGGCTATAAATAGCATAAGGACACACAGGCAAGACTTTCAGAAAGACACTAAGTAAATAGTAAATTCAAGCCCTATATAATATTTTGAATAAATTCGTCCATAACATTTTTCAACCAATTTTACTTATTTTAACAAAAAACAGGAAACAGACAGAATCATTTCACCTATTCTCAAATGTTAAATAAAAGAGTCCCTTTAGGAATTAGTTTAATGTAAGAAGCACTGATGATACTGAGAGAGCTTACTATGTACTCCCACTTGCTGCTTGCGAATGGCCTGGCCAATGTTGAGCCTCTTGTCCCTGAAGCAAAGCCTGTCAGCCTAGGGAAGACACAAGAAACCCCTTCAGCCCACACACAAAGCTCCTGGACACACAGACCTACAGTTAATGCTGGGCTGGTATTTTGTATATGGAGTTGTTGCCAGTAACAAATAAGCATCATGAAGCACAGTCAGATAGTGAAGGTAGTGACTAGCTGAACCTAACTGCTAAGTTAGGCCAGTATACTATAATAAATTGTGCTGTGTCTTGTTACATACTCCTGTTTATTTTTTCAGTGAAGCTGCAAATGCTGCTCTCACACATATGCAATTGTCTCTGCCCTAGCACTCACACCTGTGTGTGTCTGGAGGAGAGATTTTCCCTGCAAAATGTGTGAGACTTGGGCTAAGTTGCTGACCTTGTCCTTGTAAGCCAGTTTGTACTATAGAAGTATGCAGGAGTAGCGGCCAGAAGTCGCACAAGGGGGAATTGGCGTGCAGAAAAAAACACGACGTTGCGGACAGGAAACGGGAGACCAATGAACACAATTTGGACTTACAGTGCTCTTCATTCATATGTCTGAAAGTTCGTAAGTTGAAAGTTTGTAAGTAGACGAGCGTCTGTACTAACAAAATCTCAAATGGCTTAAACAGTATTTTATAAGTATTTAACATGGCAACTTGGCTGATACTCACATCATGAAGTATCTTCTCAGCATCCTCCTGTGTCTCGAACGTCACAAACCCATACCTGTTAGGTTATCAGAACTATGCATTTTAGTATGTTACTCAAAATCAAGCTATATGGATGATATTATTTGAAAATACTTTGAGAAACTTTGTGTAAAAATGGTATATCTGGTGCTTACACTGCTGAAAGGCCAATGAGTCACACTTATAGAATGTATACTGACTATATTTTTTGTTGTAATTTATATCATTGTGTGCTGAAAACATGTCTTTTTCTAGGAGTCTAGGATTTACAACTGTGTGTTTCAACAAGTGTACAGCTCGTAAAATTGCAAAATGAATCTGAATTTTGTATACTCAAAGACATTTCAGGAATTCAAAGTCTTCTCATTTGACATACTGCTGTCTTACCCTTTGGAAATCCCAGCACGGTCAATAACAATTTTCACCTCCTTCACTGATCCATGCTGGGAGAAGAATCGTCGCAGATCATTCTCGTTTGTCTAGAGACACATACAAACACGACAATGCTTTCAATATAGAATGTTCCCTGGTCTGAATGTCAGTAGGCTTCTGTCAACATGGAGGAGATTTACCATTAAATGAGATCTTTCCAGTGTGAGTAACTGGCATCACCTAAGCTTAAAGCAGCTATCAGTGAAATGTATGCAGGGAAAGACATTAGGGAGAATTACTCACCTTGAAATCTATTCCTCCCACAAAAATTCGATTGGGGATGACAGTGCCATAGCGGGGGGCATGATGGGGTGGGGCACTGGGACATGGGGACACAGGACCAGGAGAAGGGGTGCTGGTTTGAGTCTGGTTGCAGCTGAGCTGTGAAGAGAACAAGGAGTAATGAGACACAACAAATTACAAATAATTCTATATAGTGCACCAGCACTACACTACAACTACTGTAACATTACAATCAGGATTCAGTTACAATTACTATTATATTAATAATCACTGATTTATTTGCCGATTAATAATCATTTATGTATAATATATACAGGGGCTGGACAATGAAACTGAAACTTCGGGTCAACACTGTTTGAGGTTTCACGCCTATATTTGCATGGCCTGGTGGCAATTCTTCACCGACTGGATATACCATTAACAACAGCAGAGTGCGAAGGCTGAATCAGCAGAGCAATGGCACAGCTCTACATAAAATACTGCAATCCAAACAACATAGTGGGAGACATATCAGAGTTCAGGTGAGGATACAAATTGTTGGTGTGCATCTCGCTGGCTCAGCCATAGTATCCAAAGTAATATCGGTATACCACCATGAAGGACAGACCACTTGCAACAAAAGTAACTGTGGATGAAAGGAAGCTGTTTGAAAAGGATGTCCAGGTACTAACCTGGACTGGATACAAAAAACATAAAACCACAGCTGCCCAACATGTTGCAAAATTAACTGTGCACCTTGACCCTCCTGTTTACACCAAAACTGTTTATTGAGAGTTCCACAGCATCCATATTCATGGTCGGGCTGCTATGGCCAAACCTTTCATCACTCATGCTAGTGCCAAACCTCAGTTTCAATAGTAGTAGCAGTGCAAATCTTGGGATGTGGACAATGTAAAACATATATTGTATCTGATGAGTCTACCTTCACTATCTGTCCCAAATCTGGTAGAGTTATGGTGTGAAGAAGCCCCAAAGAGGCTTAACGCTTACTGCTGCATAATCAGAGTGCAGCACGGGGGTGGATCAGTGATGGTTTGGGCTGCAATATCATGGCATTCCCTAGGCCCACTATTTGTTGTAGATAGGCGCGTTACTGCCAAGGACTACCAAACCATTCTGGAATTAACACGTCACCCAGTGGTTCAAACATCGTACCCTGAAGGTGGTGCCATGTATCAGGAAGATAATGCACCAATACACACAGCAAGACTGGCGATAAAGTGGTTTGATAAACATGAAAGTGAAGCTGAACATGTCCCATAACCTGCACAGTTATCAGATCTGAACATTATCGAGCCACTTTGCAGTGTTTTGGAAGAGCGAGTCAGGAAACATTTGCTGCTGTTCTGCAACAGGAATGACTCAAAATCCCACTGGCCACTGGCCAGGACTTGTATCTGTCATTCCTAAGACAAAATAATGCTGTATTGGCCACAAAAGAAGGCCGAACATCATACTAATGAATTATTGTGGTCTACAACCAGGTGTTTCATTGACTAATATAATATTTATACATTATATATTGCAATTGGTGAGAGACAAGAACCAATCCTGGACGGGGGTTATCACTGACTCACACATATGGCAAACTTAGGCACGCCAATTTCACTTAAGTAGAATTTTTTAGAATTTTTAGTTTTTTAGACTGTTGAAGGAAACTGGACGATCCAGTGTAAAACCCACGCACACATGGAGAGAACACGCAAAGTGAGCGCGTAAAGTGGCATTGTATGGGGACAGCGCTACCCAATGCACCACCGTGCCGTCCTCGACACTACACCTGCATGATGTCTGATGATGATATTGATTGTTATGTACATGCAATTTTCACATCACAAGAACCACAAGTCAGCTGGTTTGAGACCATCCATCCATCCATCCATCCCTCTTATCCTACTGGGTCGTGGGGGGCCCGGAGCCTATCCCGGAAGCAATGGGCACGAGGTAGGGAACAACCCTGGACAGGGGGCCAGCCCATCGCAGGGCACACTCACACACCAGTCACTCACACACACCTATGGGCAATTTAGGAACTCCAATCAGCCTCAGCATGTCTTTGGACTGCGGGGGGAAACCGGAGTACCCGG
>JAODJW010000001.1:33304167-33317033 GCA_026777045.1 Hyperopisus bebe | reverse complement strand
ACCCCACGACGACACGGGGAGAACATGCAAACTCCACACACATGTGACCCAGGCGGAGACTTGAACCCAGGCCCCAGCGGTGTGAGGCAACAGTGCTAACCACTGCACCACCATGCCGCGGTTTGAGACCAGTAAATGCTAAAATATTTTTACTTTGTCACAGGAAACAAAACTCAGCAAGCTTTGCAATTTTAATCATTGTTCCATTGCAACTTTGTTCAGTATATGTTTTTAAAAAGTCTAAAATTTACTGCTCCTTTTGCAGGAGCTTTACATGTGTTCTCTCAGCCCATCATAATCATTCTCATCCTACCTATTTGACTCACTCATAGGCAGTGTGGCACATTTGTGAGAAATTTAACAAAATGAATGAGGAGGAGAAAAGTGAAAGATAACTGGTCACCAAAAGACATTCATCTTCTGCTGTATAGAAATAACTTTGGATTCAGATAGAGAAGATACTGAGAAAAAAGCAAGTGATTTGTCTGCACTGTTTTGTTTCTGTCGACACAACTCATGGCACCCTGCAATCGCTGGTTGGTTCCTGCCTTGCGTCAATTTCAATGTATATATTACACAAACAACTACTTGCTGAAATGTGAGATTAATCAGCAAATTACTCAACTATTGATATAACTGATAGTGACAACCCTACCAGAAAGTCTTCTGAAAGTCTGCATTTTCTTTCACTTTTAATGTGAAGAGCTGTAAACAACAGAGGCTTTTGCTCTTTATTTGGACCTCAACTACTATGCTGTATTCCTTCCGCCATATTGTCGAGTATTCAAAAAAGTCAAATGTGAATCAACGCCATTTTAAAATAAAGAAACTGAGTTTAATCGAGTAATCGCGAGATCTCTATTTATAATGTCTGCAGGTGAAGCTCGTCTTTAATATTGATAACTATATTTTCAACTGGATGAAATGAGGGCACACAGCCAAGTTCAGTTCCACATACACTTAATTATAATTCAAGCTATTATTATTTAATAAACTGCATAATAAATGGCAGCATAGTAATGCAGAGAAATCCTTTTAGCGACAGACCATTCATTACCTCAACTCTAAAACCATTTTGGACCAGAGGATGAAAATCGTGGTGCACAAAAAAGTATGAGTAGACCTTTGTAAAGTAATTTAAGTACATGTATAAATATAAACCCAGCTGGGTAAACCTTCTAAAAACCAGGTACTGGCTGTTTGCATACATTTAATTTTCAAACCTGTCAGTCTCCCATGCACTTACTAGCTTGAGTAGCATGCCCTGTTGAACTGTAAAACAAAAACATTACCAATCTCTTTGTTTACACTGTGCATAAATACAAAGTACTGTGTAAAAGCCTTAGGCAGTCAAAGAAAATGTTTAAAGATATTTATCTGGGCAGCAAGTGTATATTTGTTCAGAAAATAAACCCCTAACATTAGAACACATTTAAGAACAATGTACCTTTAATTAAGAACAACACAATAAAAACCAACAAGAATTTTGTTTGTTCTCCACAAAATTACTGATATCTTTTAGAATGGCTAAAAGAACACTGCTTCAGTTCCCAATACTCTCCTCAGGGGCACCTCAGCCATTCCATGTATTTGTTAAGTAATTAATTTAATTAGTTAAAAATCAATGGGATATTGATCAGGCATAATAACTGTGCTAGTAGTTAAGTCAATAGATACATGGATATATAGAATGGTTACTGCAAATACTGGGATGACTCTGAGAGAGGGTTTGAAATGGCTAACACACCTTGACAGACATAATATTATTAATACTATACATATTTTACCTATATATACTAAGGCCAATAAGAAAATTCCGCCCATGAAGTTTTTGCATGGACACCACTATTTCATCCTTATCATTATGGACTGTGAGCTGGCCTAGCCCCAACAGGATTTTGGTCACTTGTATATTTGGTTGTGTCAGTCTGCCGCTCCTGAACGCAGGGGTGCCATAAAATGTGTGTGTGGGGGGGGGGGGGGTTAGGACGATTCCAAGGGCCAGCTAGGGGCCTAAATTCAACATAATCGGATTGGTTTGGGTAGAGAGGGTCTGGCGTATCATTTTCACTTTTAGTGCCTGTTTGTCGTTCAGTTTGTAAGTTACATGTAGTGAATAGTCTTCCCTCATTTTCTTCTTCTTTGTAGATTGAATGTAGATGCTTTGCTTCTTGTATGTCTAACAGCTGCGCATAAAAAGTAAAAACATTTCCCTTGGCCTTTAATATATAACATGTGATAGCTATACCACTTACCATATAATGTATAATCGCACACGCATTGTCACGATTCAACTGTTAATGCCTAGCAGTGTTAAGTTACAATGAAAGAAGCATACAGCTCCCCACCATTTTCTCCAGCGAGAGAGAGCTAGCTCCATATCTCAAAGTAAAAATGTTAAAAGAAACTTTATCAAGGCGTCGTCATGGCTAGTCATAATCAGTACGTACATTGACTAACGCTAAATCTCATCAGAAACCCATTTTTACGTCAAATCATTTTATCTACTATAATATGTAGCCATGTATAAAAGACGTGTCCCATTCGACATATAATTAGAATGGGACAGATTTCCAGCAGGATCCGACAACGGAATATAATGTAATCTACTTTTAACCACCTACTAACTGCAGTGTGACTGATTATCCTAGGTATCATCCTGTTATAACTAGTACTATCTTAGTGGAAAGTTAGGTATTTTAACATAACTTCAGCTAAATCAACACGTACCAAAACTAGTCAATTTCACGGCAACATACAGCCAGCGAAATGGAAGTTTCGTTTAATTTGCTTTTGGGTGCATACATGTGTTAAGACTGTAAAAAATAAAAATAAAACTAAACACAAAGACATGTAATATTAAGGAACAGACACACAAACTGGCAAAAGATTATGTTTCCCGAGGTGCTTGTAAGGCACCCCGGCTGGGTCCCGGCCTGCCGGCTACTTACTGTTGTTTCGTTTTCCATCATTGGCATTTGCTTGATTGCGTTTCAGTCTTTGGCAAAAAGCAAAAAGAAAAACAAATGCAGTGTATTTATTAGTGAAATAAAACTGTGGGATTCTGATAGGATTGTCGAGCCCCGCTGGGTCACTCTCACCGCTCTAGCCGCCCGCTACAGCCCTCCCTGGCGGAGAAAGAGACGGAGCCGCGTAACCCCGCTGCGCTACCGGAGGGCGAAGAGAACTACGACGCCGCCAGAAATTACTGTTTAAATATGTTCGATTATTAGAACGCCTATTCGCATTTTAATTTGCATTTTTGTTTAATTGCCAAAACATACACAGCTCATAATCAATGTGAATCTGTATGTTACTGGTCCCCCACATTTTCTTCTTTTTGGTTCTGGACGACGTCGTGTCCGCTGTAGTCTGACTGCCGATAGCACGCATTTGGCGGGAAACGCCATTTTTAGGCACGCAAGCTTTTATAGAGCGATACCGGCATCGAACGTGTGCAGTTTTCATTTAGGTGAATCAGCGGAGTTGTCAACTTTGGTTAGCTGGCTGGAGTGAGGTTTTTAATTCAAGACAAGTCTGCACACGCACTTATATGTATGTACTAGTTTTATTACCTTGTAAATCGTCTGTGGGGCTTGCATACTACCCCATCGCTTTTGGTGTAGCTAATTTTAGGCTTATAGTGTAACAATATAGATTAGCCGTAAGATTTTTTTGCGTTAGAGTGAGAGTCTGAAAGCGGTTTTGCTACGCCAGATGCGTGAGTTGGCAACCCTGTGAATGCTTAGGCAGCGAAGTAAATATACTGTACCACACATACACACACACACAGGTCGACATATTCCTATCATTGCGAGGACGCTCCATTCATTTCTACAGGGATAACCTTAATACTACCTATGATAATCATAACCCTTACCCAGCTGTAACCTTAATCTTAAACAAACACGGGAAATACAAGACTCTTTGCTATTTAAGGTTTTTGAGTGCAATACTTCTATAAGGTTTCGGTTTTTGGGAAACCGAAAAGTGACAGGGTTAGGGTTTATCACATTGTGATGACATTTGCTCCCTACAATGTGACAAATACACAAATACCTCCCCCAAAACACACACACACATGTAGGGTAAACATATCCTTATGGGGACCGCTCATTCATTTCAATGCATGGGGAAAATGCTAACGCTAAATATGACAACCTTAACCCCTACCCTGCCCTAACCATAACCATAAGTAACTAAACAAAATACAAGAGTTTTTGCATTTTTAGTTTTTTCATAGCAGTCACCGATTTTTATAAAATAGAGTTTTCCCTTAACCGGTCCCCATAAGGGAAAAAAGGGATATTTATCACGTTATGGGGACATTGTGTCCCCATCAGGATAGGGTAACCCGCTCACACACACACACACACACACACACTTACCTGCATGCACATACACGTACATATATACGATGTTCACGTTTCTGATTTATTGGTGTGGAGCCGAGGTGCCCTGTTTCATTGGTTTGGGGAGAATAAATGGGTACAGTGTACGGTTTCTGTCGTCGATGTTGTTGATAAAAAGTTAAATTAAACGTCCATCTTCTCTGTCTGGGAGACCCGTCACAGGATTGGTGCAACCTTTAGTAAGTTAACTGATTGTTAAATTTTGTTGCCACCATTAACCTGTTAAGTGTTAAATGGTGAGACGCCAAATAACAGCAGAACCACTCAGATTTAGGTTTAATTTGGTTAATAATGTAGCCGCTGTAATACTCTTAGATGAAGCATTGACTTGTAGGAAGGGGGAATTGCAGTGTGACAATTACACACAACTGCACTTAATGTTATCACAAGCTTTTTTTTTTGGTGTTACATTTTGAGTTTGACTGCCATGAATCTGTATACAATTAAGATAAGATAAACTATGGTGATTTTTAGTTCTTTCTATGCAATACGCTGCTGAACGCATACTTAATGGTGTCACTCCGACGCACACCGAATGTGTTTGTACATTGAGGGCACTTTAAGACCTTGTGTTGGCGCAGGGAAGTGTCAATGCGTACAGCACCTGTTGCTGTCTTGCATTCGCCAGCTTCCTATCGCATCTGTTGCAGAGAGACAGGAACAGGAAGGCTGTCTTGTTATGTACTTCAGTGGAGGCTCAGACAAAACATGCTCAACCAAGTTACTTTCCAAGTCACGTTTAGCCATTTATGTATCAATTATATTTAATACACATTATAAACGTTCTGCAATTTCAGATATTTTCAGTTTGTTAAAAACATCACTCAACAGTAGTCTTTGAATCTCAGCACTGAACAAAAAAGCAACCGTAGCCCATATTAGCACTAGTGAAACTTGTGCCAAATGTATCCGATACCAACATTCATATCAGGTAGGAAATAGTGAACATGGTTTTTCAGAGATGTCTGGAGTAAACTAGATCTTGTTCCTTTTTGTGCTTTAATCCTATCCAAACTCTAAATTACAGATTTAAATCCAGAACACTGAATGCTGTATTATTTAAGAGACGATTTTAACAATGCAGCAAAGTCAGTGGTGCAGCTAAAATGTCTTTCTACAGTATTTTCATGCGGAGTAGTTGGTTATTACTCTGTGATTTTTATTTGTATTGTGTCATGGTTGTTCATGCTTGATAGCCATTTTTATCTTCATTTTTAACAATAGGGAGCAAGTTAATTTTTGGGAACACACAATTACATACAGGGAACCGTAATGCAAAGGGGAAGAGGTGCACTGCTTTGCTGAACCATGCTGTGTCATGCTGTTTCACAACAGTGTGTCATTTATTCATTGTGCCACTGATTTCCACTTACCTGAATCACCATTGGGAAGACAAGGATGAGAAAGGCAGGAATGAAGAGTGGTGTGGTGTTCTGGAAAATTCTTAAGTGGGTTTTAATCAGAAGAGAGGAGTAGGTAAAGGTCCATGGTTCTGGAAGCAGGAGATATATAGAAGGAGAGAGGAACTCTCTCTCTTGGCTATCAAAATCACAGCTTACATTCCAGAACGGTGTCAGCTAACGCTGAACTGACCCTTCTCTTTCTCCCTCACTCGCTCTTCTCCTCTCTCCCTCTTCTGTCATACATTTCATACACTGGATTTGTGTCACTATTTCCCCAACATTTTTTTCATTTTGGTTCTGGACAACATCATGTCTCTTGCTGCCTGACTGTTGTTAGCATGCCTTTATTCATACATAAGATCCCTGAGTACCCACACTCTTCACCTATTTTCTTTCAGAATTTGCTACCCAAATGCAGGGAACTCAAGCAACTACATCTTTTAAGGAAACATATATAAGATTTGGTATTTATGGCATCACCAAGCTTAAACTCCAGTTATCCTAATCACATTTCTGTAGGATTGTTTTGTTAATTCTGGACCAGCTGTGTTTTTTCATCGCTAGTTTGCATTTGACAGTGTGAATGGATGCTACCTTATCCAACAGGATTACAGACACATTGGCAAGTGACAGAAGCAAGCCCAATCCCATAACTACCAACATGTAGTAACATCCATGTATTTATTTACTTAATACAGATTATGTAGGTGGGTACTATAAAATCACTGTAATTGTTCTGTCAGTATTTCCGTTTTATATGTGAAGCATACATTTTGGATTTCAAACCTGTTAGTGATGTTAAATGATTCCTTTGACAGCCTGTGGGGTTTTGTGGATTCATTTCCTGCCCCCAGTACTTTGAGTGTGCATTTGTTGGTTCTTCCTATACTTGTGTGGTTATCGTCCTACAGTCCAGAAACACTTTTCAGTTTTGTTTTTCTCAGTTTGGTGTCTCCAAATTGCCTTTAAGTGTGAGTGTGTCCTGTAATTGACTAGTGGCTTCTTCAGCGTCCTCTGCCTTGTGCCCCATGCATCAGATGTAATGTAGCCCTATACTGGATAAGCAGTATGGAAAATGGATACACAGAAAAAAATAACTTGATGACATTGAATGTTATATAAAAGCACATAATATATGGGGATGCAGCTAATCATTTTTTTCTTACAAGTATATCCTTTTATCCAGATTTAAATGACTGTAAAAGAAAAACACGAAGACTCATCAATTTAATGTCTGTTGTAAATGGATGTCAAATTATCTAAATTTGTTTTGTGTTGTTTGTTTAATAACAAAAACTTAGTGTAAGGGGGCAAGTGATGCGTGTGTGTGCGTGTTAGTAAAAGTATGTTTTCAGGACCAGGTGCACACTGGCATAGCACTGAGACTTTTCGAGGGTCACAGAGAAAGGCAACAGAACAATTTATACTGTATGCTTACCAGTCAGCTCTGCACAAACTTTAAACATGGCACTGACTCTACAAAATACATGACGTTCTGTTTCTCCCACCTGACTATGATAGTACAAAGCTCACTTCACAGGATAACACCAACACCAGCATCACAGTATACAGTTCGTAGTCTATATAATGATTAATAATAAACAACATATGAATGGGAAGCACTTTATTTGTGCATCTTAAACACTAGCTCACCTCATTCTTTCAGTGGTTTCTAGACCAGAAATAGACACATTGTATGGGGGAAAGTTTGACTTTAAATACAAATGATGCAGATAGTCACATGTGTCATAGTAAATTAAAATGACCAACATGATTTTATACAATACCAGTATATGTAGGCCTACTCCATTTCTGAGAAATGAACAGTCCACTAATTAGTTGAATACTCTAGGTGCTTTATGACATTCCCCAAACAAACACTCATTAGTAAATTTTTTTTAAGTAAAAATTTTTTTAAGCAGTTGTCTGTATTTGCAAGGTGCATTTTTGAGCATTCAATAAGGTAGATTTCACTTTTTCACTTTAAACACTGCATAATCTCCCAACCTAAAGCACCTCAAATTAGACACCTTAGGCTGCAAGCAAAATGAGCTGTTTTTATTGCTGGGGACTCTGTGTTTTTCAGTGGTAAAGTCAACTGCCGCAGCTAGGTGAAAGATATAGGACGCCAGTGCAAATGATTCACAGAGCCTGTCTACATTCAGTAACGAACGTGCAACATCACCTTCAGAAATATTTTAGAGAAAAGAGCTGGGAAAGCAATTTACACTCACTTCATACTATACAGACCTAGTGAAAACGGGGCCATTCTAAACGTGTTAAAGCAAATGTTATAGTGATGTTGCAGCATTTGTACAAACCCAATTGTTTTACATTGCATCAGTTGTATTTCATCTTGAAAGCCGTTTTGAATTGTATTCAAAAAGATATAGGAAGTACGTCGCACCTTTGCCAGCAGTGTTATAAAACAACTGGTCCTTTGTTTGTCATGACGGATACACCGCCAGTTATAAATTCGTAGATAATCTATCTGGAACAATGCCCGTGCAGAATACCTTCCTCTGTTCTTACTCACCTCATCCTACTTTACATTTTAAAGAACTTGTGCGAAGCCATTAAAACTAGCTACGTTCCACAGAATGCACAGAAATGCACCAGGACACCCTCGCAGTTGTAATAAGGCTGAATGCTGCTCTGAACCGTTCGGGAACACAATAAATATATAACACAACACGCCAAGATTTATATATCAGTTAAACAATAAATACTGAGAGTAAAACCGTTTTGTATTGTTCAGTGGATATCGGTTATTTTGTTTCGACTAAACTGCAATATTGGTATTTCAAAACATTTTGGATGTCCTTACTTGAAACATTCTCCCCGGCGATCAGAGTAAACACACAACACATTTTTACTGTTGCTATAAGAGCTCTCTTTCAAATAACTTAAAAAGGGCGGACTTTGTTCCAATGTTCTAAGAACGTTCAATGACTTTCTAAATAAACTGTTTATCTAGACATAAGCTGTCTAAGCTCATAAGCTCTTTTGTCAGACTGTGCTTAAACTGAAAAGTCTCAATTATTTTAGTAGCCTATTCTTTTCCATCGATCTCTCTCGCCTTCATGAACATCTGGGCAGCTACTAAACACAGAACGCCTCGGAGTAAGAGCATTGTGGCTCCGCCCTCCTTGAATTTGGTTTGCCGGTTATATGTTTTGGAGAATAGGTTCTCCTGTTGATTGGTCTTTGGTAACGTCGGTCATCATTGTGGGTGTGTGCAGAAGAGGGGTTTTAGTAGGAGAATCAGGAGGAGGCGCTGCTGTCAATGTGTTCCTCATTCTTGTCAAACGCGGCTCCGTCTGCGGTGCGCGTTTTCAAAGAGGAGGCTACTCGCACTGGGAAATATTGGCGAAATTTGGAGCAGAGCAAAGGAAAAAAAAATCTTTTCGGAGAAGGCATTTGTACCTTTAAAAAGGTGTTATATATCTGGTGACTTACGTATAGATAAGTAAAGTGATTTGTTTTGGTACAAACCGGACAAGCCTAATATTAATTTAAAGTTTCTGTTAGTGCCGTTTTCCGTTGAGACCGCGAAGGTGTTCACAGCTGACTGGAAAAATTAAGGGAATGACTTGTTGCGCTCAAATCGCATCAGTGTTGTAATATTTAGGATTTAAGTAATATTTAAAATAAACTGTAATCTGACATTGGAAAATCTATATAAATCTCACAATGTTATTTGGTTTTAAGAAGATCTTTAAGTTGGAAACAGCAACAATAAGTGCGAATATCTGACTTTTTACAGTTGAAGGGTTTATAGTGACTAACGAAAGACTTAAAATGGAATATCTATTACTACAGGCGTAGACCGACATATTGAGACAGATACCTGTAACTGAAATGTGAAATTGTTCCTAGCTTTACTTATTACTGATGGAAACTAAAAATGAAGCTACTGCAAACTAATGGTGAATGTCTCATTAAAGCAATCCACTAAAAGAAAGATATACGTAGTTTTTAATAGCTCTGCATACGATGTCGGAGCGAGAGTGCTACGGCGACGAGTTGTGCGGGGAAGGAGTTCCTGAATTTCCCCCCGGGAGAGCGACCAGGGCGGGCAGGCGCAGCGGAGTCACCCTGCCGATGGCAGAGCGCGCCAGCCCCGTCGCTCAGGACGCCGAGACGGCTCTTATGGAGGCGGCGAAGGCGGCTCCCCGTAGAAGCAGCATCATAAAGGTACGGGCTTTTGTTGTCTTTCTTAGGACTCTGGTTGGGTGTGTACCTTTGTTATACCGGAGCAATAAACGCGATTCAGTTTATTTGGGTTTTCAGTAATTATTTTTAAATATAGCTGCTTATTTATTACCATATACAGTACTGTTTCACACGCAAATAAGCAAAAATCCCAAAAGTCCCCATCTCTTCTGAAAATTATTAAATGTGGTGCGTTTCATCCACGAATGCTGCCAAATGAATACCATTTTGTGATGCGAAGTATATGTCCTTTTGCGAATATTTTGCACATAGTTTACAAACATTCTTGATAACACGCCCGCAACTCGACTGTTAATAATAAATACACGGCATAGTGCTTATAAATTTGTCACTGGACTTGCAAATCATAAAGTTAAATGAGGTCCAGAACATTATTCTGTGGTCTCAAACTGCAAGTATACTTGATTCGAATAGTCGTGTATCCATTGCCAAATGGATGTACAATAACATTAAGTGAGTATTTGATATCAGAAGCGATAAAAGAGAATCCTCAACATAGAATAGGTTACAACAGCAATAAATTTCGGTTTACTCTGATCTCCAGCGGCTGTGGGGTGACAATAATCTTACCTTTTCTGGACAACAGAAATGCGTGATTTTGTGCCACACTACGATGCTTTCGGTTGCTACCGTATACATTTTTAGCCAAGTAACGCAAATGCAAAACTAATGCAAAGTAGCGTATGGAAAACCTGGTAAAATCAGTATGTGCTAGTACGCACATTGCTCGATCGGTACACGCCGCACGAAGCACGCTCAATCATTCGGCTGGCAGATTCTTTCATTTCTTTGTGAAATACCGAGATAAAGGAGACACACTGTAAAGGATGAATTGCAGCACGAGTGAGAAACACAGCGCCTGATTGGTACCATAAGGCAACGGGAAACATTCTATCCAGGCTATTAATTGTAAACTAATGTAACATCCAATCCTATAATCAATTTGATTTCGATTATTACAAGTTATTTTCAGATCCCACAGTTATACAGCTTCTGTGTAATAGTGGGTCTAGTCAGAAGTGGGGGCTTTAGTTACTGACTCGCAACTTGACTTGGACTCAAGTCACAAATTTGATGACTCATGACTTGTTTCTGCAAATCTGATGGAAAGACTTGGACTCGACTTGGACTTGAGGGCAAATGACTCGAAACTTGGAGCAGACTTGGACCCTATGACTCGAGACGTCTTGAAGTTATAGCCTGACCTGAATACCACAATGATAATTTTATAATTTCAGTGTATATTAATTCTGCTGTCTTCAGTTTCATTTGGCTGAATGCAAGGTATCCTGAGATAGTTTGTTGGAAAGATGCATCACTCCCTGCATATACACAAACGTAAAAACTGTGAGGACAACTGTGATAGAGTGGAGACTGTTTTTTCAACTTATCTGTGCCAAAAAAGGACTTAACGTACAATGTACTGTGGCAGGTTTTTAGCTGAAAATAGTTTTAATCACTAAAGGTAAAAAAAACTGACATAAGTAGGAAATCAAATTATATAACTTACAACTCGATTTCAACTTGAGTCAAATTTGACGACTTGTTACTCAGCAGCAAAAATGATGGAAAGACTTGGACTCGATTGGGACTTAAGGGCACTTGACTTGAGACTTTACCCAGACTTGCACTGTTTGATTTGAGACTTGAATTGGACTTGCCATGGAGTGACTTCTTCCCATCCTGGGGTGTAGTACACCCATCCATGTCTCCATCATTTCTTCTGTACATTTTTTGATGTATAACTGTATAGTACTATGAAAATGAACAGTTTTGCTCTGTAAAACAATTGAATTTCTTTTTTGCTTTTCTCTGTAAATATTTTACATCAGAAGAAAATCTATATTTTTTACACCAAACATACACTGTTCACAGAAAGTTTTGGGACACTTGCTTAATTCAGTGAAGATATTGCAAATGTATTGGTTTTATATTTAATTAGTAACACCAGCAATAAACACCAAACATCTGTGTTTAGTATCCATTTAGGAGCCAGTGACTACAAATGCAATTAATGGCAAAATGGCATGAACAGAACTAAAGTAAAAAGAACCCAGAAGAACTCAGTTAAAAATTATTAACACTTATTAAAAAGAAAATGTCTGTGTGGTAGAGAAGTGCAGATATCTTGAATGTTGCATGTCAATTGACTTGTCATGAAACCAATAAATTGGCAAAATGTTTACAGAATTAAGCAGGCATCCAAGATGTTCTGTGAGCACTGTAGGCCTATTTTATTCACTGCTTCAATAACAATACTAAATGCTGTAGCAATAAGATGGGATGAATGCTGATTTTAATAAAACACATTTCTTTATATTCATTAGTGGAATTATTATGTAGTCATTTGCATTAGGAGAACACTATGCTCTAGGTAAATAACAACAATCAAATAGTAGTTGGAATCTCCCTTTAAACCAGCCTTAATACCCTGCCTGACATCTCAGTGGTCCTGCACATTACAGAGTGGGCTAGATAGGTATTTCAGTAGAAGGTGGTGGAGGATGATTAATATATGGCAAAAGGTTTTGTCAATGACAGTAATGCCATTGTGTTCAAGTTGTGAGCTGAGCTACGCGTTGCACAGCAATATGGAAGGAAGCTTAATTGCCATTTCCTTCATGAGCAATAATTTCGTTGTGTTCCCAGGGAACCAATCAAGAAAGTACCTGTTGTAATGAAACAGATGAGCAGATGTTGATTTGATCTCCTTGACATTCAGAGAGTACATGCCTTGATCCTTCATGAGCAATAATTTCGTTGTGTTCCCAGGGAACCAATCAAGAAAGTACCTGTTGTAATGAAACAGATGAGC
>JAODJW010000001.1:33190226-33245470 GCA_026777045.1 Hyperopisus bebe | reverse complement strand
AGGTCTCCACCCATTATGGGGGAAACATGATTATTGGGGGGGTTGTATTAGCTGGTTTTGATTTATTGGGGGGGCTAAAACCCCCCCATCCCCCCCATAATTTACGCCCATGGTGGGTAGGTAGTAATAATAAAAGTTTTTGACTTGGGGGGGTTCAAACTTTATTAAACAAGGTTAGTTCAACTCCTTTTTAGTGAAGGTCCCTGTGCTTTATTCTGAATAAACTTGTGCATTAAAGCACCTCAGTAAACAATATTGAACAATGAACAATCTTTATCTGGCCATTTATTTTAAATAAGGCTGCAGTGGTCTGGGGGGGGGGGGGGCGGGGTTAGGGTTTGCCGGCATCGATGCTTGCCTGGAGTGCCATGGGATTGGACTGGCCTCGCTCACTGACATACACAGGTACCGCCATGCGAATCATCTGTTGCCGCCTTGGCAGAATCACAGACGTCTCAACATAATAGCAGAAAGACAGACAAATAAACTTATTGACAGAACTGGAAAATGATGGATAATGCCTGTTTTGTGGTTGCACTCAAGTAAAAAAAAAATCTGAGATCTATTTATACACATGGACTTACATATGTGTGATAGTGTCAGGATGAAGTAAAGCAGATCCAGGGTTTTACCCAAGAACCCCGAGTGCGATTGGACACACATGTCTGTCTGTCTTTGGGGCTGCATACAGTATGTGCTGTAATTGTGCCTCTGTTGTATACATACGTATGTGTATATATGATCAGAGAGCTAGGTGTGCCAAAGAGCAGATGCCTGCGCTGTCGTGTTTAGAAACTGTTTAGAAACCTCATGCTCTGCAGCTAGCATGGGCAGGAGTGTGGGGCGGCTGAGCTGAAAAGCCGAGTGCGTTCCCTGCCAGGCAAGCTGACACATCTGGCTGTGGAGCGCGAGGGTGGCACCCCCAGAGTGGGACCCAATCAACAAAAGCGGCAGGGACACATGATGGCAGGCTGGCCCTCAGCACCCAGGGCTCCATTGAGCATTGCCATCTGCCAGCTTGCATACTGTTCCTACACGTACCACCATGGTGGCAATGTCTGGACTTTCTTTCTGGAGCTGTCAGAAATGGCGCATGGAGGAACTCAGGGTGCACCACAATAATGGTGCGGACGTTCAATTTAGGTAATAAAATCCAGGGATCGGCAGCGGCATGTGCTGCTTGTAATTCAGCACTGATGATTTCATAATGTGATCCTGAAAGATGGCTGCTTTTACAACGAGATAGGTAAGATCACCCTTGTGATGATGCAGTAATTACAGGAATACTTCCTGTCCTTTGAATGCTTTCATTCTTAATTGCTGATTTTTTACAGCTTTCCCTTGTATGTATGTGTCCTTGGAAATATACAGAACTGTCTATTCATCACAAAAACTGATGAATTGAAGAAGTGCCTTGTAGCAGGTTGAAAGGTCCTGCTTTAATAAACCCAGGCAGTTGTGCAATTACAGATTACTAACACCAGGTGTCATCCAAGTGCACTTTCTAATAAATGGGTCATTGGCACTACAGTATTCAAATAAACTATTAAGGGATTGTCAGCAGGCTGTGGGAAAGCAGTACAGTCTGACACGCTAAGGTACAGGTGCAGGTCCAATCAGAGGCATCAAAAAACCCGGACAGAAGAGCAGACATGGTCAACCAGACAGACACAGGAGACCAGGGTTTTCTGTGTGGTTTACTGCTAAACATTGGTTAGAGAGGCCCCTGTAATTTCTTTTTAAAACTATAATTTTTCCCCTTCAAAATGTGGCAGTTTTTTATGGATCAGACATTCCTTTGGAGAGAAAAAAACAACACATGAAGTACAATACCGGCAATTAATGGTTTCAGCCAAGAATCCCAGGGAATGTAAGTTTAAGGCGGAACACTCGGCTTCTCAGCAGCCGCTATCCTCCAGCCTCCCAGACTTATTCTGTCCTGCTGTCTCCCCCTGCTGCCCCCCCTCATAGTTCAGTCCTGCATCTCCAAGCAGTTTTCCCACACTACGGTCACATGGATGGGGATGTAGGCGAACGTGCCTTTGATGAAAAGCTATTCTCTCATTTGTGTAAAATTTATTTATGCATGGTCAAATTTTTGGCCTGCAAGTCTTTAAAATAGTGATTTTGTTAGATTCTGTTTGTCCACAAGACAAATGTCCAAAGGGTCCACTTGCTCCTGAGTTTTAGCTATGTATATAAATAGCTACAATAAATATATATGTTTGCCCCGTCCCCTCTCGACCGCAGTGCGCTCAGGTCCTGCTTTATTCCGCAGCTCTGTGATGCTGGCCTGCACGTCATGCCAGTCTTGATATCTATACATTAAATGGGAGATGAAAGCTGAACCCACAGCCAGCCTCCCCGCCCCCCCACCGCCCCCCCGGCCATGTCTCCTGTATGTTTACCTTATCATCACAGACCTTTATTGGTAAATAAGGGCTGCCCACTCAGCCCAGATTCACTGTGAAGTCTAACCACTGCTGATGTGCCTGTGTAACTATAGTGCCGAGTGTTTAGGCTATTAAAGAGCCTATTTACAGTCTTGAATTACCTATTGATTATGTCTGCCTTTTTCTCTGTTTACTGAGGAAATAAATAACATGTGTTTTTCTGCCTCCCTCACTGCAGCCCCCCCACCCCCTGATCCACTTCTTCCTCTCCTTTTTCACCACCAACTCATTCTCTTTATTCACTCTTTTAATAAGCATTTTACCTTTCATTGTTTCTTTTTCCCCAGCATGTTCCCCTGGTAAGGTGTTCAGTAAAAAGTGTTAAATAGTACATATACTGCAAACACTCAGCACCATTTGCTAGATGGCTGTTTGTGGCAGATATGAATGCACAAGATCGGCCTTGGAAGGAGACTGTAATCAAAATCCTCCGTGAGGCACAAGGAAAGCAGAGCTGGCAGCCCGAGGACGTGGGGTCAAGTGTCCTGGCAGGGTGAGGGATGGCATTGCAGAAGGCTGACACACACGGACAGCACACACACACACATACACACACACATACACACACACGGACACACACACACACACACACACATTTAGTTTAACCATAACCAGAAACACACTGCCACACAGACTCTACCCCTGAAGGATGCACTTTATGACATTATGTCATTTTGTCTTTTGTCTTTTAATTTTGCTTCTTCCCTTTCTTCACTGCCTCCTGTGGCCCGTCTTCTTGTGGTCAGTCACTCTGGGCAAGTGTCACCCTCATCAGCCTGCCTGCATGGGAAGGTGCGGATCAAACCAGTGCAGAGGGATAGATGGAAAGACAGATAAGGCTGGTTAGCACTCCCCACTGTGCACACTGCTGGGCTGGCCGCCTCCCTCCTGGGGATAGATGAAGCTCTCAGCCTTATGGGAACGCTTTAACTGGAACTGAGTCCTGCCAAGCCGGGATCAAATCTACTCTTTTTTTTCACTGGCTTTTTGTGATTAAACAGCGAGGTGGTGTGTGCACAGCTGACCCAGTGCATCATGGGTCGGTGAATGAGCTGTTTTGGCTCTGCACTTTCCCATGCTGGATGACATCAACATGTAGGCCTTTCTCCGTGAGGCACATGCTTAGGGAATACGAGTGCTTTCCCCAGGCTAAGCTCATGTCAGGCCATCTTTTACCCAGAGTACATTGCTTTTTGGATAGATTTGGGATGACCATGGTATATGTTACATATTACCAAATTGTTTAGAGAAATAGTGCACTGTAAAAGTAACTCTTTGACACTGCGGAATGTTAAGCGGCTATTGACCAACAAGGCTTGTTCTGTAGGAATCTTCTCACTAGCAATTTACATGCACACTTACATGTGCTTCTGAATGCTCCCCTAAACTGCTCGTTCTGCAGTTGTGCAAAGTCAGTTTAAGGGCAGATTTTATTGGAAGGGAATGGGTTACAGGGCTGTAAAATCTGCTGGAAATGTATAAAATGCAGAGTCATTCTTCAGATCTGGTTTGGTAAAAAGTGACTGCTGATTTTACTTATTACAAAATACTTTATTAGTTCGACAAAATTCCAGTTTACCTTAGGCATATCATTGAACACACATATGTGACTGCAGCTATAAACACCTATCGGTTACACTGCTTTGTAACTTTTTTTGACACAATGGAAGACCTTGGCTTGTTACGTTTCCATCTGATGGACTTACTGTAAATGTAATTAAGCAGAATACTTCAGGATGGAGGCTTCTGGTTTATTGCATATTCTTACATACATTCAGCATATTGTGAAACCAACAAATCTAAACTGCTGCATAATGTATTTCTTATCATTATGGGCAAAACAGCATATTGCAAAATAAGATGTTTTACTGTTAATTCAAGTCAACTGTATTTTTTATATTCTCCATAATGTCCCTTAATCGTCCAGGGGTTTAACACGACTGCCAGCTGGATTAAGTTTATTCTCTCATTCAACCAAACAAATTTGTGTGAGATACTGTGGCTTGAAATCCCTGTGTTTGTGAAGTTCACTAGAATTATTCTGAAGAATGTTTTAAATACAGCTAATTAGTGGTAGGTTAACAGACTGCTGTAAAATTCATTCTACGCGTTGTTCTAACTTAACTCATTACATAGATAATCAGTACTCTAAACAACCAGATATCTTGCATAGCTAATTTCTACAATGTCCTTTGGAAATAGTGATTAAGTCAGGGTTAGATGCAGATGCACACTTCTATGGACTCTAACCAGTGTACAAGTACTATAATATGGTAGCCTATGATTTTTACTTTAAATTGATCATTAGAGAAACACAGCTGTTTCCGTGCTCTCATACTGTACTGCATGCAGTGATAATGTTGCTGGTGGCTATTTAAAGGCCTTGCATGCATATAAGCTGGCGCCCAGGGTCCCATCTGCTTCTCCGCACTGCCTCCTAGCAGCCAGCAGGCCGTGTCGCCCTCATCCAGCCTCTATGCAGGGCGTCCATGTGTCCACTGCTACCTTTTAAGCTCCCCGTGCTGTGCACAAGCCTATATGTTTTAATCCAATGCGTCTCTGATTTTTTCACGTTATGTTGTCTGGGGTAGCTTTTATAGCATGGAAAATTCTCTTAGAACACCTTTGCAAGACTCCTTCTGGAAGCTAATTCACGGACTTGGTTTAGTTTTAATCTAAATGCTTTTCTTTGAACTCCTGATCATTACCTAGCTAGAGCATGATGATCTGACTCTGTTTGAGTAGCACAGCCATTATTCACCAACAGAGGGCAGTAGAAGATTGGTAAAAAGCCAGCCAGCCAGTCCCCTTTGCTGTGAATGGCCAGACAAAAGAGACACTTTATAGCTCTTAGCTACAGGTTGTTCACACTGCCAGAGGGCTGTTTTCAGCACAAGCGTCCCATTAACAGCTCCTGAAATCTGCCCATATTCCTGCCGCTGCACCGGGGGCAGAATGTGTGTGGCAGCGATCTGAAGGATTCCTGCCACCCACAGGCAAAAGGAGGTAGAGAGAGCAGGAGGAGGCCAGGGAGGAGGCCGGGGAGGAGCTGTGAAAGCTCTGTCAGCACCGGTGTTTACATGCCGGGAGATGAGAAGCACGTGTCCGTGTGGGACCCACACTGGCCCTGCTGTGTGCATGGTACTAGGGAGGAGGGGGGTTCAACCCTCAGACTAAACACCAGCTCAGAGCAGAGGCACAGAGGGCTGTGGGCGTGTGGGACACTGTGGCCCGACACCCCTGGCGCAGCTCATGGGAACACAGCGGCCCCTCGGGGTGTCAGGCTGCCGAATGACACATGCTGGTACAGTGCGGTCAGACCGGACAGCCCTCATGCTTCCGGCCCAGGCTGCTCTGTTTGGGGGCATATTCATCTTTAGTAAGTTACTTTGTAATTTTGTGCTAAAATGTAATTTCAGTAAAAATGTTATCAATCGTAGATAATAAAGCCAATTCCAAGTTTACAAGCACACGCAGACACAGATATATGTGTGTTGGCTGTTGTGTTGGGTCTATGGATGAATGTAAGCTGGGGGGCTAATTATCGCCATGGAGCTCTGGCCGAATAAAACACAGCTGACAGGGTCGCGCTAATGAAAGGGCTTGTCAGACTGATGGGATTTACCATGATTTACTAAACTGTTTGACACTATACTATGGTGGTGATGATGTAAGCAATACCTCACCAAGGGAATCTGAGCCAGAGGCCAAAGGAAAACATTTTCATGAGAATTAATCGTGCCTTGTATAATTTTAAGAGTCAAGTGTATGAGTGAATATTGCAATTAAGAGTTTGTCTTATAAATTATCACAATAGTTATTGGTCACATATAATTAATTAAAGCAAAGCTCTATTCAGTGTAAAACCTGGGTGATTATATTTTCTGAAATGTAGTCAGGTAAACAATAAAACTTTTTGCGTATGGTGATTCGCTGACTTTGTTGGCCCTTTTACACTGCAGAGAACCAATGGCAGCCAAATTATAGACAAATTAAAAATACATCCTTATAAACCAACACTAGCAATTACCTTGCTAAGTATAGGACGCCAGTGGGCCTGGTTTTACAGCCCATGAATTGTGTTACAAACGTGTCCCATTGACGTGTATGGTGTGTGTGCCTGTACGTCTGTACACGTGTGAGACCGGGCAGCCCATAACCGCTCGTGTCGTCTGTGATTCCGTGGCTGATGATTCTAAGGATCAGAAATTGTGTGTGAACAGCAAGTCGTCTCATGCCAGGGCCGAAGAAGCGAGTACAAAGACTGAGCAAATTATAATGATCATATTTCCCATTACTTGCAAGAGAGTGTAACCCTGAAGATTCTAACTGGGGAATGGTAGATCTTATGAGGAGGACACACTGCTGTGGCCCAACGGAACCAGCTGCAGCCTCGCAGGTGAATCCCCTCCCTCCCGCAATCCCCCCGGCCCCGTGCACTTTCCCTTGCCCCACATGATTAGAAAGTGACAAGCTCTCTCGTGCCTCGTAAACAGCAGCATGTGAGGGCTTTATGGCAGGATGGGGAATATCCCAGCATAGTGTGTACTAGCCATGGTGAGCTGGACCTCTGGTACGAGGGTCAGACAGGGGCCTGATTCGACCTCACCCGCACCCCCGCCATCCCGGCCCCACCCCAATGACAGTGACCCGAAACCCCGGATTGTTTGTGCTGACCAGGATCGCGGGGTGTGGCTGTCGCTTGTGGTCGCCCTACGGTCACCCTGCGGTCGCGTCGGCTGGCTGGTCCGCAGTGGAGCCTGGGTTCTGGGCCAGAGCGCAGTGGAGCCTGGGTTCTGGGCTAGAGCGCAGTGGAGCACTCGTCCACACTGTCCCTCCACGGTGGCCTTATGGCCGTGTTTATAGCTGAGTGCTAGCAGAAAGCCGCTTTCAGATTCTGCATTGATTCTGCTTTTCGTAACTGTTTCTCGCTGCTATAAACACCTCCAGGATTGTCCTGATTGAGGTTCATAGATCAGTCATAATAAATAGAGTAAAAAGTGCTGTAAAATATCCCTGCTTTGTTGCGGAGGGCAGAGTGATGAGCCGGCATGACATTACAGTCCTTACACTGCCCTAATTGTCACAGCAAAGGGAGCTCTGCACTGTGCCCAGGCCAGAGGCTGCCATGTCTGTCCTCCTGCCTAAATAGCCGGTAGCACCTTTCACACCATAGCTACCTTTGGTCAGTCATGGAGGAACAGACTTCCGGGGTGCATGTGTGAACTGGCACATAAGGACGGCGCTCAGGGGGCCGGCCACCCCGCAGGATACCGGGTACTGGGTCCGGAAATGCAGCACCGCCACGTGCGGACTGTGAACGACCTCGCCCCCCCGCCTCCCGCGTGGGGAAGGTGCGCAGCGGGACGCCGGTGCCCCATGCGGTGTGGTTCTCCACGGGCGGCAGATGGAAGGAATCAGCGTGTTAAATTATGGACAAAGCCACAGACCGGGAAGGAGGGAGGCAGGGAGGGAGGGAGAGAGAGATGGAGGGATAGAGAGGGGGGGGGGAACATGCAGTGCTTGCCGCGCGCCGGATGCCGCCAGCGCAGGACATATTTAGCGGGTTGTTTTTCGACAGGGCGCTCCTCCGGCTGCTCCCGCCCTTGGCGGCGACTGTCTCGTATTAATGGATAATGGCTGTGCCGTTTAAAGCGGGACCAGAAAAACAAAGGATGCAGAGACAAAAGCAGCTGTCATGCAGAAAAACCGCAGCCATTATTACTTCTGAGGGGACCGTTCCAATGGTCCACTGGCTTTGTACTTAGACAACATCAAAATAAAAAACTCCCCCCCCATTCCCATCCCCTTTGCCCTGCGTCATGCAGGACCTTGATGGTGACCCACAAGGGTGTGGCCTCTGACCCGCTTGTAATACTTTCCAATTTTTAGTTTAAGCATAATTTGATGGAAATTAATATGATCTGAACTTTACCACAATTTCATATGGTTGTTTTAAGCCAATATGGTGTTATAGATTTGTGTAGTTTGTACTCAAACTGTATTTCAAAGCATATTTTACTATAAAAAGGTTTTAAAGACCATTAGAGGATAAACTGATACATAGAAACTCCAGAAACTTCAGCTGCAGACAAAAACACAGTGAGTAATTATTAATAGTACAATACATAGTATAATACAACTAGAAGAGTTGAATAAATTATAATATTTTCCTTTTACAATTCAAAGATGTCGTAATTGTCATAGGCAGAATGCAGGTGACCTGCAGTACATTTGGGATGTTATTTCACATTTCGTACTGTGAGCTGTCGTTACACTATAACGATCTTATTACTTAATGCACTCGCAAACAGGAGACAAAAAGAGCAGAAAGATTGAAGAAAAGAAAGCAAAAAAAATAAACACTGAATGCTGCCTCTCTCTGGTTTATGACATTCTTCAGGGGGACAGTGCAGAAGTGACACCAGTACTGACCTTTAGAATGATACAATCAGGTGATGATGAGCAAAATAGTGATTGAAAAGGCAAAAATTCAGATTGAGGCCTGTTTAATGATTTCTGGGAGGATTAGAGTGCTGTACTGTGTTCCCGTCTTTTAAGATAAGCAGCCACAGGAGGTGGAGCTGTTAGCTCAGACAACCATCTCCAGCGGACCTGCCTACAGCTCCAGCGGCACAGTAACACGGCGGCCTTCTCTCGCACAGGCATGGAGTGTAACACTGCTGCACTCACAGGGACCTGCAGGACTGTGCTATCTGACTATAGACATATACAGCATCCCACTCAGCTAACTTAATTTCATCTCTTTATGGTGGATATCAGCATTTGTTAAAATTTTATCATTAATTTAAAATTTTTGGATTGCTATGAATTAATCATTTTAAATTAATGGATCCTTTTAGAAACATTATTATTTTTTGATTGCCATTTAATTATTAATAATTTGGTCCATTTTTCCCACTTTTAATTCCCCCGTATTTATTTCTGCATTAACGTCATTAATGATCTGCCCTGTTGAAATCTGATATTCCATTCCTTTTGAATTATGGTGAGTAGCTGCAGTAAAGTACTGGTAATCTAAACTAAAAATATGCTAATATATTATTAACTTTATTTAGAACCCCAAGATACTCTAAACTATTTTATGAAGTAAAACTTTTATGAAACTATCCATCAGAAAAAATAAACAAATGAATGCTAGAGAAAAATAAAGAGAAATCATCACGTTTCATATTAATTTAATATGTTTAACTTCCTATATATTTACTTAAAATATTTTAAACTACAGTTCCCAGCATCCCTCTGCTTGAACACCCCCCTCCTAATGTTAGCAGTCCATATGCACACATACATATGCATCACATAACAAACATGACCTCTCTTCAAATAATGCTACAGATCTTTTCTTTGTCAACTCACTGCATCATTGTTTCCATAAAAAATATTGCATGATCAGTAAACATTTTACTTAAGTATGAATTCATTTCCTGATTTAATAAGCCTATGCACCCAGAAGTGCAGTGGGCAGCCCTGTCGCCTGACAGCCTCAGGCTATGTGGTTTGGGTTCTGGACCCAGCTCTGCATGTGGAGTTTACATGTTTGTCCCGTGTTTGCTTTGGTTTTCTTTGGGTACTCTAGTTTCCTCCCGCAGTCCAAAAACATGTTAAACATGTGGTTAAGTTAAATGCTGTCTCTAAATTACCCATAGTATGTGGCTACATGTGAATGTGCCCTGCATTGTGCTGGCATCCCATCCTGCCTTGAGCCCTTTTTGGGGTGGGTCCTAGCTCACAGAGCCCAGTGATTGCAGAAAATGAATGGATGGATGGATGGATGAATGGATTACCTCAAAATGATTTCTTATTATGCATATTTGCAGGTATAGGTTATAGATCTTGTTAAAGCATAATAAGAGGCAAATGATGTGAAAGCATTTTGCTTCTATAAAGAGAAGTATAAAATTCCATCCATCCATCCATCTTCTAACCCTTTACCCAATACAGGGTTGTGGTAAGTTTTAAAATGTAATTTAGACAAGACAAAAAGAGGCAGATTTTTAGTTTTCGGCTTTGTATGTTTAGCATTATGTGAAAATGGAGACTTAAATGACTGCTGGCTTACCAGGGTTTGGGTCACAATGGTGTCATCGATTGCATTTTTTAAAGCAGTTTATGCTTTTATTTTTTTGTAGATAAGAGTTAGAGTAACTGTTTCTGGTGACAAATGTGACAGCAGTTTGTTACCTCTGCATCTACTGTACAAGCTTTATTTAAGGTACCAAGAACCCAGGTGAAAATAAGGCAGAACTTGAAGGTTCATGGGCTCATACAACAACAGTCTCCTCCAGTTCAATCCCTAGAGTACACATCCGTTACGCAGCACACAGAGTTCATACTCATAACATACAGCTTAAAGTAGGCTGTCACTTCTCTCCCACTTTGTGTGTTTGGAGTTCCTGTGTCCTCCCTGTGCCGTGTCAGTTCCTCTCACTATCCACTGACATGCAGTCAGGCCAGCTGTCATCTCTGCATTGCCTGTGGTGTGGGCGCTCTGTCATGGCCTGGGGGTGTGGACTCCCTGCTTAATGCCCATGGCCCTCTGTACTGGGTAAGCAGCTGGAAGATGGATGTGTGAGCACGTCTACGCATTGTAATGCAGCACATGGTGTATTTCTTGAAATGTAGTGGCACAGTGGCCTGTGTTGGCTGCCTTGTCATCAGTAGCCCGTGGTGTATGTGACCTTATGGTAAATAATTACCAAAGTGGATCCTTGATCTCCCTTTAAAAACATGACTCATCAGCACACTAGGGTAACATTGGGATTAGAAGTAACAATATTACAGCGTATATATTTTTTTAAAAAATGGCAGCCATAAAACTAGTTAAAGTCATTTTTTATTTTATTGTTGCTTTTAAAATCTTTCTTCCTGGTCTGGACAAAGTTCTGAAAAGTTACGATGCCACCGTTTTATGGAGGTGAGACATCTGACAGACACTGATAGATAGAAGTGAGTGTCTATAAACAGTTTACTGGTTGCAGTTCGCACTGTATAAAGGTGTCAGGAAAATTTACATTAGGGTCTTGAGGCATTTATATGCCATATTAACAGCACAAATCCTGACAATTTAGAGAAGACCCAGAATCGCTACAACAACACTTAGTAGGAAAATTGGCAAAACGATGTTCATTTGCTAATGCATTTCAGGTAATACACTTTTTTGTTTTGAACAGTATATCTTCCTACAACCCTGTGTTACGGGTCAGTGGTAGGAAGGTGGGTAGATGAATGGAGAATGTCTAACTCTCATGTAAGTTTTATGAACATGGCTCCCCAGGGATGCACCAGTAACAATGCGAAGTGTCTGTGGTGGAGGGGGAGGCTTGGTCCTTTCTATACTGCCCTGGTGTATCTGGTGAGGATGCCTGCCTCAGCCCAGGAGCAGAGCTCACCCAGGGTCTGTGAGGGTTGGACTCCCCCTCACTGATCTGCAGTGATGCTGAATGTCAGTCAAAGAACCACAAGGCTTCAGAAGTATCCGTAATTAAGGGTTCGGCTCTCTTTTCAGAGTGATTCAAAGCGTGTTAAATCACCCAATAAAGGCCGAAGACTGAAAAGATGTGGGCAGCTAAACAGGACATTGGTATAAGTGCATGTAATGTTTGCCCTCCCAGGGATGGCAGTGAGCTATTCAAAAAAATCTGGTATAACAACAGGGACAAATTAAGGAAATATTGAGTATGCTTATCTTGCCAGCTTTACTGTTATGAATTTTTAACAGTAGAATGGTGTCATCGATTGCATTTTTTAAAGCAGTTTATGCTTTTATTCTTTTGTAGATAAGAGTTAGAGTAACTGTTTCTGGTGACAAATGTGACAGCTGTAAAAGGGGACAGTATTAAGCCCAGTGTCCTTCATCAAATGCTGTATGGATTATCTACTATAAACAGAGTTATAATATAAAACATTGACTTAGCAGCTTTTGGAGTTCAAACTTTGAACTATCCAATAAAAAGGAAAAACTTGCAGGGAAGCAGGAATATTTTACGAGTTTTTTTGGCTAATAAAAATGATGACTGAGAACTGCAGCTGCCCTGTTGTTTGTTAATGTGTGTTACTAACTACAGTAGGAGGGCCGTGTGTAGCACCAGTCTGCTTATAAGCATAAAGTTTGAGTTATTACTGAAATACACTAGAATCTGTCTGCGCTCATGTGCTCCGGTGCATGACAAGCCGCAGCATGCGGAAGGTAAAAGAGTAGATTATGCTTTCCAGCTGTTTGTTATTAAAAAGGAAAAAAACTGAAATTTCCTGATTTAAGAACTAATTTAATGGGACTGTTTTATATGCCCTGTGGCATCTTTGTGACCTTAAATAAAAGTTAACAGTTTGAGGATGCTGCAAAGAGCTTTCCTTTAATTTATAGGTTTATAGATCACAGGCAGCAAACACCCGTTTATTTTTGAAGAAGGAGCGAATAGAGTTATGTTATCCTAGAAAAGACATGGGTGCTAGATTCTGTTACATTGCTAGATAGTGCTTATACATAATTCCACTGGTCTCTCAGGTTTCAGAAACACTATTTTCTTGCCTTATTGCAGATATGAGTGCAGAACGTTTGATTTGGAATATAAAAGCATAACATTCCCTTTAGGGTATGTTGTACTGTTGTTAATCTTTTGAACATTGTGACATTAGTGATGAAACACGGGATCTGCGGTAGACACATTAAAGGGATTCTGAAGACGATATTACGAATCGCCTTATAAATAGGCCGCACTCTGCTTGACACTAAACGTCTATTTTCCGTTAGGTGGAAGGAGGAGGTTTATGGCAAAACTTGAACTGGATTCTGTCATTCACAGTTATTAGAGTGGGTAGAAGCTGTGATTTAATCTGAGCCAAAAGTCTGGAGATCGTCAAGTCATGTGCTATTACATGAACAGAAAACACATTAGACAGCCTTCGATGTATTGATTCGCCCACTCTCCCTCTCTGTCATGTTAATAAACCCACACTTATTAGGACTTAGCATTCTATTTGTGATTACTCAGAGACAAAATGGGCAAAATAGATTTGTGACTAGTTTCTATTGATAAATATGCGTTTATCATTAAGATTTTTTATTTTAAATGTGGTTTCGGTTGATCGCATTGGCAGATGTTACCTCCTGTTTGTCATATAAATATAATAATCAGATATTTCTTTTTCATAAAAGTTCATTATTTTATGGCAATTCACCATGGGTCATCAGCTTAAGTGTATTTTCAAGTATACAGATAGCAAATGCAATGGAATAAGCAGATATTGCGCAATAAGCTCTGAGCGGCAGAATTGCTGAGACTGATGAAGGCTGGTAGAGAGGAACCCAGGGGATCTTTGATGGTGCAGTAGATGTTGATACAGAGTGGGCTACTGTTTATATGCTTCTTCAGCTCACAGCAAGAAAATCACCATCTGGCCTGTGTCTATAGTACAGAATGTGTCTCGCTCTACAGGCATTGTGGCATGTCGACATTGAGCCTTGTGGTTCTGTAAGTTGGGTATTGTCATGCATGTAGATAATTTCCTTGATTATTCCTAAATTTGCTGTTATGGCCTTGATGAAGGGTAAAAAAGGCTGTTATACAGATCAGGTCCCAGTGGCAGTTTGCCCATCTGACCTCTGTTCTCACACCAATGAATCCTGCGAGCTGGCTTGCAACAGCATCTTTCGCAGGCTCACAGGAAGCCAGGTCAGGGGAGGCCTCCTTCCTCTAGGGGGCGCTGTGCCGATCGGCTGTAAATTCCGTCGCATCCTCCCACTGCCATTCAGCCACATAATGGTGTGTGATGAGAGCAGATGCTGAGCTAATGACAACCTGGTAGTGCTCAACCACATCATTAGCACCCTCCCCCCAATCCCCAGCTCTCTCTGGCCTGCCTGCCGCCAGGACCTCCTCCCACACTGCCTGTCTGTGTGCCAGACCCCCCATGCCTGTCAGTCTGTCTGTGTTTATGCATATGCTGGCGTGGCTCTACATGGGTGTGGGTGTGTGTGTGTGTGTGTGTGTGTGTGTGTTTGTGGATTATGTTTATATTACATTATGGGGACCAAATGTCCCCCACAATGTGATCAAAACCTTTTATTTTGATGCTGTGTGGATCATTTTTCAGGTCCCCACAAAGATCTGTGAATACAATCAAAAAACTAAAAATGTCAAAAGTCTCATATTTTGTTTGGTTACTTATGGTTACGGTTAGGGCTGGGTAGGGGTCAAGGTTGTCATGTTGGGATTAGAGTTTTCCCCATACAAATGAATGGAGAGTCCCCACAAAGATATAATTACAAACCTGAATGTGTGTGTGTTTGTGTATGTGTGTGTGTGTGTCTGTCTGACAGTCTGACATCATCTGCTCCCAAAAAGTGTGACACTCAGTGCTGTGTCCTGTTACTCTTGTATAAAGCTTGCTTCCAAAAGGCAGAAGTAGTGAGGTAGTACGCACGGCTCGATTACCGGTCAAAGCCACTAATGAACAGTAATCCAAACCCTGATCATTCCCTGGGACAAACACGCCCTGTGTCTGGAGGCTTGTCCCAATCACAGATGACTAACCTGCTGTTCCTCGAATATGAGCTTTGGCAATACATACTGTAAGGCTTAGTTTGTGTTAATAAACTAATCAAACTTTGAACACAGCTGACAAAAGGGAAGGAATGAAGAAGAAAGACGCTGTGTATTGTCACCTGTGCCCCCCCCACCACAGCCTATGGGCACCGGGGGTGAAGGAAGGCGGCCAGGTGGGGAGGAAGGTGGTGCTGCATCTCCTCCAGCCAGCTTACTCCTCCCCCTCCCCTTCTCCTATTCCTCCCCTGCCCCTCAAATAGCAACTGCCCCCCCCTTCACATCCCCCCCCCCGTCTCGCTGGAATCCCCTACCCTGTGCCACTCAGCCAGGCAGAAGGGTGTATATGTAGGTGCCTAATGATGCAGGAACTTATGTGCAGATGCTGCTGTCTGGGATGCGATACTCAGAGAGGGCAGCCCAGCCAGGGCCGCCATCCTCCTAGCGACACGTTAGCGAAAATGCTCTCGCAACATTTCACGTCCGCGTGATGTGCCGTCTCTGGGGGCTACTCCGCTCTCTTTGTTTACCCTTTAGTTGGAGTGCTGAGCCCCGATGAGTTTTGCTGAGCGCTGCACATCAGGACCGTCCTTCCGATGCAGTGGCTGGCATTCATGCAACAGTCGCCTACACACATCATTTCCATTTTTATTTATTGCATTATCTTGTCTGCATACCTCCCATGTGCAGCCTGGGAGCGACGCATTAGCCTTTTTTAATAAGTGGGGTGGAAAATGGGGCCTGGCAGTTCAGAGCTCATAAACAACGTGTTTACTGAATGTGTTTGTGAGGGGGCTCTTGGTTTTAATCAGAGCCATTAGGCTTGTAAGCTGCAACAAGAGAATAAATCAAGGAGACGTTGTATATGCCCTATTGTATCAGGGTGTCAGATCCGCAGTTAAATGTAATGTTGCGCTGTGGCCCCTGATTGAAAGCAAGAACAATTACTTTGGATGACCACAAGGAAAACGAAGTACCTTTCACCCAGCCTGACTGTTTGCAGGGTTGCCAACTTTGATCAGCTGGCTGGCATGAGATTTTAAATTTGAGACTTGTCTGGACACACATTTACATGTATGTTTATTACCTTGCAAATAATCTTTAGGGTTTGCCAACTATCCCAATGCTTTTGATGTAGATGATTTTAGGTTTGTAATGGAATAATATAGACTTTGCACAGGATTTCTAGCGTGAGCCACCATGGTTTGGTAATTGCCTGAATATTTCAACATGTGATAAAGGGTAACAAAATAAAAAATGCTTAGACAAAAGTTAACCACCTGTCCTTCATCCACCACTTATCCAGTTCAGAGTCAGAGTGAGCCTATCCCAGGGAGCACAGGGCACCAGGCAGGGGACGCCCTGGATGGGATGTCGGTCACAAATACCGGCACACACACTCTTATCTTTGGCACTTTAGCAGTCCTGTCTGACCAAGTAGGACCGCAGGAGGAAATTAATGCAAAACAGTGACAACATGGAAACTACAAACACAGAGTCCATTTTCGCCACTAAGAGCGAGCCAGTGGCTGCAGACTCGCTGCCTTATTTATCCCTGCATGTGGAGTTTATTTGTCAATAGAGGCGAGGGCTGTCAGGCCACTTGTGATCAGACAGCGCTTAGTGGCGCCGCTCTGCCAGACTGTCACCTCTGTTCTGTATCTGTTGGCTTCAGGGGGTCGCGCTGGAAGTGCAGAACCATGTCAGCGAGCATGACCTGCTTAGAGTGGAGCTGGGAGCCAGGCAGCGTGCTCCCGATGAATAATACAGCCAGCCACTTGCAGGCCTCCGTGGGCATTTTAGGATATGGCTTAGCGTATGGCTGATACACAGCAGGTGCTGTAGTGCTGTTTAGACTATAATCAATGCCATCGCTGTAGACTTTGACTAACACTCTCAGTTTCGGTGTAGAGCAGCAGACTTCATCCTGGGGGGCAGCTCCAGGGATAGGCAGAACTGGCAGTTGCTGAGGGGCCCTGAATTGCCTGCACTGTGAAGGAAGTGAAATTTTCCTGGTAGAAGGGCCTTTGCCTCGGGCTCCTGAAAAGGTGCAGCCGGCCCTGTCACCTGTCTGTTTCCCAGAAAGCGGAGGTCTGTTTAGATACTGTACTCATGATTTGTTTGATGTTTACTAAATATGCTGCTGTATATCATAAGCTTTATCTACCTCGTCTATATCTCTTATATTCATACATTTCACATTGTTGATAGTTTAAGTTCTTGTTTTTTAATTTAACTTCATCTCGTTTATCTTCACATGTATCACTAAGCATTGCTGAAAAATCACGTGCATTGAATTTGTTGTAATTTGCAACAATGACAATAAAGGCATTCTATTCTATTCTATACTGAGGTTTCTCTGATTCAGAAACTACTGGTGAGATATTTGACAGATATTGAAACGGTTAACCCTCACTGCAGGTGGTGAAAGAGGGTGAAACATGTCAGTGATTATTTGTCAGCTGCATATATTGCAGTCTTTTTTGGATTTGTAGGACATGAACATGATGATGAACAAAATGGACTTTATTTCATTTCTGGGTGGAATTTCCCTAATAATAACTGCTTAGTGATCACACAGCAAACTCTTACTGAAAACTGAAGGACGCTGTCACCTTACTGGGGTGTTGTGTGTGCTGCTGGATGCTATACAGATACGTAAAAGCAGCTAAATGCCTTATTAATTTATTAAGCTGAATTTTAATCCAGACTGGCTGGGCCAGCAGCAGTGTTTGCCAGCAATATACTTACATTTTGCATTTTGTGTGCGCTTGGCCCATGGAGACTGATTGCTAATATCTTTCTGGGGAGCCTCTGAAGGTATGCGTTCCTCTAGCCAGGGCCCAGCTGGGTCTCTTTATTGCCTCGTGGCGTCTGTCTCTCAGGTCGGCTACTGAGCACCGGGGAGGCGCTAAATGCTGAGTAGAAACAGGCAGGGAGGGCTGAACGTCGACAGCTTAAATGCCAAGCCTCTTCTGGCACACGATCCTGTCCCTGATCATCTACCGCAACCCCCCCCCCCCCCACTCCATGTTTGTTCCCGTCAATGCGATTGAAGCAGGAGGCGGGCAGTGCTTGGAGAGAGAAGGGTTAACTAAATGGGCTGATTGGAAAAAAAGCAACAATTTCCTATATTGTTTGGTTTAATTAAATTTTCAGCTCTAATTACAATTAAGCCACTTAGTATGTATAATAATGTTTGCATCACAGAGTAGCACAGATGCAGTCCATCAACGCAATTAAATATTAAACTTGGGGGGGGTTTATTAATAGCGGTGCAGCACGCAGCCGCGCGGTCGATGTGCCAGCCAAAGCTGCTGGGACTCCTGCAGAGACGCCTGGAGACCCAGCGCTCCCTCTGCCAAAAGCACACGCCGCTGAGTGACCCATGTTCACCGAGCAGGCAGCGGAAAGCCCTAGCGGGGAGCGCATGAGAGCGAGTGCCTCTCTGCCTCGCCGCTGAGTTATTAGCATAATGCTAAGTTACTGCCGTGGCCCGAAACAATTCATAGCATGCCAAAGAAATGAAATTTTAAGCCCAAATGAAATGCTTCTTGCCCCCTCCTCCCCCATGAACGTTTTTTTGCTTTATGTTGATCTATGTCCCCTCCATAATAGTCACAATAATAATGTGATGGACTGCTGTCTCACACTGGGTGGCCCCGAACCTCGTCCCCTGTGCTGCCTGGGGGACCCTCCAGGAGAGCTGTTTAAACTGCTTCCCCAGCATCAGGTACTTGGGTATTATTATTATTATTATTATTATTATTATTATTATTATTATTATTATTATTATTATTATTATTAAGAGGATTAAAATACTACTGGTCATTATTTCAACATAAGCAGAAAGCACCTGCCTATGATACAGACATTCACAGCCTGATATCAGGAAATGCATGTGCTGTGTAATTTGCAAGGTCACTGGGTGTCTGTTCAATAAAATTCCCTTTTTTTCCTTCTTCATCCCTCTCTTTTTCTCTTTTTTCCTAACTTTTTAAAGATTCGGTGCATCCCTTGGCAAGGGGAATCAGGGAATTATGGGCAAGTAGGAATGCATCCCTAGTGCAAGATCTGAACGGTTAAGTTCAGTTAGCGACTCCCCACGAGTCTGCATGCCTGCTAAATATAGGTGCCATAGAATAAACCTAAATATATGTCTTCTTTTGGGGTAACAAATGGGTGTTGCTGCCCTACAGTGTAATCAGACATAATTTTAGCTAAATATTTTTTTCAAGGAAACAAACAAATAAAGTAAAAAAAAAATAAGAAATAGAAAAGGCAGTGCCGAGAAGGATGAGACTGCACTGGGCTGGCGTGTGGCAGCTTGGCAGGAGAGCTTGGCACGGAGACAGTGGCCAAAGGCCTGACCCAGGCAGTGCAGAGGGTGACACTGTGCACCCTGGAGACAGTGAAGTGCAGCATATCTTACCATGGATGTGGATCTTGCTGCCATTTGCTAAAGTTACCCATATGCGCAAGTGTCTGTGTGTGTTTGTGTGAGAGCTGGGATACAGCAAGCAGTAAGTCTGACTTAAAAACACGTTAATATGCAACAATGTGTATGAATCAGTTGATTTTTTATGGACGCTTTCCTGCAACCTCTCTACAAACAAAAACAGTGGACCACACAATTCACCTTCATCCAAACCATTGTTAAACATCAACTGTTTGTTTCCAAACATTCAAATATTTCCAAAGCTGTCTGTACAGTACCAACAAAAAGCTTTAATGCATTTATAATAAATAATAAGCTGTTGCTATTTTCCCTTTTTTAAAAAAGCAGTGCAAGCAGTTGCTTGTCCATAGTGTCCCGGTTCACAGCACAGGACAGATCTTTAGGGAGGGCATTAAGACTCAAAGGCTGCATGTGGGTGACTCACAGGGTCTCGGTATTTGTTTATACGTACAAACTGCAGGCCGTGAGGCCTCTGAAAGCTGAACCGTCACGGTGCGTCGGAAAAAGGATTCACTAAGACCTTCATGGAAGAATCCCCTCATCCGAGTGTAATAAGGGAGGGAACCATCTACCGCCTTTAGTTTGTATACTTTGTGTTGACTGCAGTTTCTTAACAAAGTATGTCCATCTTGGAAATAATGAGTTTTCTGCAAGACTACCGTTTAACTCCAAGTTAGACAGTCAAAGTTACTGGGCAGCTCTGGCTTGTTGTGGACACATCCTGTTTGAATGCTGAATGCGGAATGCTGAATGCGGAATGCTGAATGCTGAATGCAGAATGCAGAATGCGGAATGCTGAATGTGGAATGCTGCACTAAAATGAATTTGTTGAATACGTATATTGAAGGCTTCTGGCCCCTAAAAAGACACTCTTCCTCCACTGGAGACTCAGGCTGATGTTAGCCTTTTGTTTGATAAAAAGTCCTGTAAAACCTTAAGATTTAGGTATGCCCACATTTTAGTGGATGGTACTCATGTTAAATGAATGGGAATTTCATTATGAGACCCCAGTGCTGATTAAGAGAGCACTTCACTAGCAGGCTAATAAGCTGAAATCTGAGAACTGCTTGAGGGTGGGTGACATACCGGGGGGGGGTCCCATTGCTCTTTTGTGTGCATTTCTTTGGACGCTGGCAACAACATGGCCTGACTGATCTACTTGGGACCCATTTCAACACACAGGCAGACACACACAGACGCACACAGACACACACACACACAGACATGCACGCATACACACACACACGAACACACACACACATGCATGCACACACACATATACACAAACACACACACACACGCACGCACACACAAAGTCATGTAATCATATCTTTGTGGGGACTCACCATTCATTTCTATGGGCAAAAATGCTAATGCTAACTATGACAACCTTTAGGTGTGTGTGTGTGGTTCAGGTATGCCATACCTTGCCGGGTGATGAATACCCCTTGTTTTTACCTTATGGAGACCAGTTTCCTGGTCCCCATATGGGAAAACTCTATTTTATAAAAATCCGTATTTTGTTTGGTTACTTATGGTTAAGGTTAGGCCTGGGTAGGGGTTAACCCTAATCTTAACCTAATCTTAACCATAAGTAACCAAACAAAAGGATGCATTTTTAGTTCTTGATTGCAGTCACAGGTTTTTATGAAATTGATTTGCCCTTGTGGGGACAGGTTTTTATCACATTGTGGGGACATTTGGGGATGCAAACGCACTCGCACACACACATGAAAGGCATGAAAGGCACAATTAAAAGAGAAATATTAAAAAGGCATTTCCCAGTAAACATATAATGCTATGCTCAGCGTAATGCTATGACCAGTACAAACTCCGTGATGCATATAAATGCTTCTGAAAAAATAGGCTGTGACATGAAACCATTCAGGGTGCAACAAGTGGTTTATTTACTGAGCTGCGTCACACGCGTAACCAACATCGAGGTGCCTATGAAACAGCCGTCTTATAATCCAGCCACAGAAATGGCATTCATGACGTCAGAGACAGCAGAGCATCTGGACCGACAGAACAGACACAGTCATACATCATGGACTCAAAAGCTGAGCCTCTGAACTGTAGGTGGGGGGGATAGAATGCAGGGCACCATTGCCAGAATCACAATCCCAAAATCCCTGGGATCTGGCTGAAACACACACACGCACACATGCACACACACACATACACACATACACACACACGCACACGCATATGTACCCAGACAAGTGACATGCAGATCATTGCTCAGTGCTCACAGGAGGAATCAATGCAGCTCATAATGAAATGCTACTGAGTTTTATCTTAGCAATTTGAAAGCATGAATGCCCTTGTATGCTTCCGTTATGGCAACGCCTGTGACAGGCAGCGATGATTGGATGAGGACGTAACTTTGGGAACTATTTGTACCAAAAGAGGGGTGGCGCTACAACAGTTTTACCATGCAAATGTGCTACCTGCATGTTACGGCCATCATTTATTCCTGATGTGATATCTGATGCTTTCTCTGTCGTCAGGACGACGTGGTTTGGTTTCTGATTGTTCAGAAGAAACTCTGTCCTGTTGGTCTAGCTTTATCATTGGTTCCTTGATTTGAAATATTCTTTAGACCAGTCTATAATTCACTAATGGTACAAATGAATTAATTGACGTTTTCTCTGATAAAGGTTATAACTATTTTGTGAAAGTCTCTTGTAGAGCTGCATCTGGGTCACTTTGAAATTTCTTTTAATTAACAATCAGCCTATCACTAAGTTTCCTGTCAGGTGTCCTAGTAAAGAAACGTTATCTTGTAATAGCATTATGAAAGAGGGTTATCAGAATCTGTGCCCCAAAATTGCAGTGAATAACACTTTTGTGTCTGGAGGGCATTACTATAATAATGTGGGTTGTGGAGACATACTTAAAGGAAATGAAAGCAGGGAGAGGAAAATGCAGCGTAGGAAACACGTCCTGGCCTGACATCTAGGGGGAGGGTTACCTGTAAAAATGGCAGACTGGGGCCAGTATCTCTGTGTTTAGTCTCTGCTTGACACTCAAACAAACAAACAGGATGGAGAACCTGCAGGGTCACATCCACGATGCCGCCTTTCTGCTCTGCGCTGCCAAGCCTCCCTGTAATGGGAGTAATCAGTGCCCCTTATCTGGGTCTGCCATCAGTGTCACTGGCAGTGCTATCACATGCTCATCTCCACTAAGCACGCTGTTCAAACACACAGGTGGGGGGGGGCAGCTTTTATCATCTCTCACATCAGTCCCCAGCCTTTTTGACCAATAGGTGTCTAGTCCCACTTTGAAAAGAAAAGGTATCATTTATTCTGGATAAACACAATTCTCTTTACCTGTTTGTAACACTTTTTGAGGCGTGCTTCAAGTATATGTTAAAATTCACTAGGTATTCATGAACGTTTTAGCGCATTGAGCCTGTGTGTGTGTCTGTGTGTGTGCGTGCAGAGACATATTTATGACTGAGGATTATCCTGATGCACCACAATGGGTCCAAAGAGCAAAGCTGTGCACTGTCTTGTCTCTCTGCTCATCATTAACTCTGAACTACTTAATGGTCAGGCCTTACTGACTTTATGGCCCTTGATGGCTTCCTTTCCCACCGGTCGTCCTTGAATGTCAAACAGACAGAGAGAAGAACAGCGTCTGAGTGTAACAGCTAAGTAGGTAAGGGGAGAGGTGTGCAGTCTAATGAGGGATGATGCAGTACCTTCACCCGGTGCCTGGGGGCAGTATGTACACAGAAGTTCCACCTGTGGCTTTCCATCCCACCTGGATTCACACACTCGTCCCATAGCTCAGTAGGAGTTGTTTTTCTTAACTCATCTGTAGATTACATCTTATTTTCACTGAGAGCTAAAATGTTTAATTGGCATGCACAACAAAACACGACGGGACCTAAAACACACGAGTGAATAGGCAAGGAGATATTTTTGATGGCGCTTGTGTGATTTGTTGGGTCTTTGAACAGTTGCTGTGTGTTTTATATCCCATCTGCACAGCAGTATTTCGTTAAGAACATTTCAAAGGACATAAGCTGCTGTACTGCTGCTGAAAACCTTTTCTTATGCTGCAACAATAAGGCCTTGAAGGAGCTTTGATCTTCTGCTTACAATGTACATGAACTGGCATCAGACAGTAGTGATGCTTGGTTGTTTGGTTTAGCAAACAGACTCATTGCTTAATAGCAACTAGGTGGAACCTACACTGAAGCCCCCCCAAGCTCTGCCTTCCTGCCCCCCTCATTGTTTCCACCCTGCATTCAACCCCCAGTGGTTGTGCCTCATTTTCATTTTAAGATGCTGGGGGGGAGAGGGGGCACCCATCCTCCACAGATGGAGTAACCCCCGTACCGGCGTAGTTCCCAAAGAGTACGCCCGCCTGCCCTCCCGCCGATATCCCCCCGCCCCCCTCTGCAATGAAGCCGCTATATTTATCTGCTTGGTAGGAGCGGGGAGACACACTAAGTGGCAGTTAGAGCGCAGTGTGGTCGGCCCCAGTGGTTTCGGCGCGGTGTCCCTGTGATTCCTCGTCAGTGCCTTTAATTACAGCCCTGCTTGGGCGGTAGTGTGCAGCGTGCCCTGGGAGAGGCGCGGCCAGGCCTGGCCGATTCCCGGGAGACAGAAGACAAGGCCCCAAAAGCTGTCCCCATGCCTCTTCCTGAAACAGCGCCCTCTAACTCCACCTTCTAAAACAGCGCCCTCTAATGCCTGCGAAGCTTCATGAAATCTGGGAGCTTTTTTCCTGCATAAAAAGGCAAAAGTTTGTGCAGGTTCTGCTTATTGAAACAAGTTGATAGTCAGTGGTATGTTAACACATAACAGTTGTGCTATTTTTTTCTGTGGAGAAATCTTTACTTTTCCTTTTGTAGATTAATGAGGGGGGGGGGGATGTGTTGGAGAAATGTATCTAAAACCCAGGGCTAAAACTGCATTTCAGTGTGCCCAGTCTCATAGGGACACACACAGACAACACAGAGGCAGACAAACTGCCATCAGCTGCCCCATTCTGTGGTAATTACTGGACAGCTGTGAGAGGGAACGGTGATGTGAAGCAGTTTACACACACAATTACTATTAATGCTGGAGACACATGTGCCGCCAGCTTTATTTATATATTTCCCACGCTGCCGCTGTGCTGACTTGAAGCGCGACTGATTGGGGGCTGCTGTGCATTTTGGAAGTATTGTAGCATGAGAAACGCACCTGTTAGACTCTTCCTCACTCCTAGCTGGCCCTCCATTGTTACTTCACACCTTCCCAGCTGGCTGCTGTACAGTGTGCCCAACCTGTTCCGCAATCCCTGCACAGTGTGTCCATCCTGTACCTCTATCCCTGTACAGTGTGTCCATCCTGTACCTCAATCCCTGTACAGTGTGTCTATCTTGTTCCTCTATCCCTGCACAGCGTGTCCATCCTGTACCTCTATCCCTGTACAGTGTGTCTATCTTGTACCTCTATCCCTGTACAGCGTGTCCATCCTGTACCTCTATCCCTGTACAGTGTGTCTAGCTTGTACCTCTATCCCTGTACAGTGTGTCTAGCTTGTACCTCTATCCCTGCACAGTGTGCCCATCCTGTACCTCTATCCCTGTACAGTGTGTCTATCTTGTATGTCTATCCCTGTACGGTGTGTCTATCCTGTACCTCTATACCTGTACAGCGTGTCCATCCTGTGCCTCTATCCCTGTACAGTGTGTCTATCTTGTACCTCTATTCCTGCACAGCATGTCCATCCTGTACCTCTATCCCTGTACGGTGTGTCCATTCTGTTTCCCTATCCCGTCTATGCCCAGTGTGCTCAGTGTGACCATGTTTGTTTACTGATGTGTTAATGCAATCAGGTTTTTTTTCTCCTGAATGTCACTTCCTTTTCTTGCTCATAATAATGTCTTCTCTTTAGAGGTCAGTGCTGGAGGAAGCAGCACGTTGTCAGGAGTTGTCCTTGCTCCTCTTCTCCTTGCTCTCCCTCCATCTCCGCCTTCCTGGCTCCCTCTCCTCCTCCCTTGGATTGCAGACCAGATGCCAGCGTTGGCCAAGCCGTCTCTGGAGGCTCCCAGTAACATATTGGTTTATAATTAATGAAATTAGTGAAATTATCTGTTGTGAAGATTCGAGCTCTGTTGCAGGGCTATGTGCGAAGGGAGGGAGAGAAGCGGGGAAAGAGAGGCTCGGAGCGAGGGAAAGCAGTGCCGCAAATGAAGAAAAAGTGCAGTCAGTGAGTGGAGACGACAGGGCAGGGGAGGAAGGACAGAGCTGGGAACATGGGGACGGACGCAGAAGAGTGAAGGGCGGAACAGAAGCCAGAGCAGGAAAAGTAACCAAATGAAACAAAGGGGGACATACAGGTAAACGGGAAAGCAGACATAACGATCAAACTCTGAAAAGTGAACCAAGGAGATGACAATGTAAAGGTTAGTGTAGGTAGGAGACAGGCCATCCAAAATTCAATTCAATTCAATTCAATTCAATTCAGTTTATTTTATATAGTGTCTTTCACAACACACTCACCCCAAGGTGCTTTACATGGGTGTGTTGTGTTACATTCCTGCATCGATTGTACAGAATATTACAAAAATAGGAAAGACAAAGAAATTATAGAATGAAAGTCGGATGGCAATGGAGGAGAGGAACCAAAAACCAAAAAATATGTGCTCCGTCATATAGATATCAGCTTATCTAATCACTTGCATATTCAAGATATGCAGCCAAGAGGTTTTCATGTGAATAACATCACTAATCATACACCTGGGTTTTCTTCTGGGAACTTGACCATAAATGTCCTTTAAGGGGTATATATCACATGGTGTGACCATGAATCAAACATGCTCAAAAACTTATCCGTTACAGCCAGGGCAACCAACTAGGGCCGCTTCCTTTTTCCAGAGAATTCTTTTAGCAAAACAATACAAGGAAAACATTATAGCTGGTAGACCTTTGCAAGGGCGGACATTGTCTGCCCAGGTTGTTGGTGTGAGTCCCAGTACCAGCATGGCTTTTGCTGTGTGCCACAGCTCTATTTTGATACATTCAAAAGTTCTCTGAGTCATTTTATCATCAAATACAATTCCCTCCCAAACACTGACCTCCCTGAGCCTTGGACACCCACAAAATTTCACAGTAGGTGACCAAATTTTGTTCATGAAAGTATTTTTCAAAAGCGGTGCCCCTCTCCCAGACTGCTTCCGTAATGGTGCTGATTAATAGGCTGTTATTAACAAAAGGTGAATTGTTCTACCCGCCGGGCACTTTGTAACTGTAGAGTTCCATGTTAATGTAACGGCTTGTTTATGATCTCAGTGATTAACTGCCATTTGCTGCTCCTAACCCTAACCCTGAATAGGCGTAACATAAATTGTTTCTCTTTCTCTTGTTTCCCTTGGTTTCCCTCGTCCTTCTCTCTGCACTAACCGGAACAACTGATGGGGGAAAGACGTGAAGGAGAGGATGGCTAAGATGGATGAAAGGAGGCTTCAGTACCAAAGCGGAATACATAGAAATATAGGCAGAAAGGTAAAGAGAACACGGCGGTAGACATTTGCAATAAACTGCATTTTGGCTAGAAACAGGATGACCACACCAAAGATCTCTATTAACCCAATAAAATCACATATGCGTCCAATAAACTGCACAGTAAATTAGGCTGTCTCTAGGACATTTAGTAGGGGGCTTGCTGTTTCCACACACAGAGATCTGAGGGTTTTACAGTGATTTACACCCAGCGCACTTGGACTGTGCCAACTACCAATTATAATATATGCATGATATCCGAAAAAACTTTGCTCTGAGGAAGATGACTTCACTCTTAGTTAGGTAAACAGACCAATAGGGTATTAAGGTGACATACGTCAGTCACAGATAGAAGGGTACAGATTCAGTTTATAACTAGAGAGTCTTTAATTCACTTGTATAAGTAGCATAGTCTGCACTCTGTTTCTCCTTAACTCCACGCAATGGAAGTGGAAACCTGAATGATAGCTGTAAGGTAAAAGAGGATAGAAATGGTAAACAAGCAAGCATTTCAGGGCAGGGAGGAAAGGAGAGTGGAGGAACAGGCGGCGTCCCAATGCAGTTATAACACTCCCAGGACACTCCTGCCATCTTCTGATTCGTTTGGTGGAAATAATGAAAAAATAAATGAATAAATGGGGGAGCAGGAGTGAACACTGGCTGGCCTCCAATCTCGCTCCCCGGACGAATGCCTAATTACAGCAGCCTGCCTGCCTGCTAACCTCATTCCGCACTATCTAGTCCTCCACGTTAACTAATCCAATTACGCTTCATTTCAAACTTTGCACCGAAGAACTAATAGAATAATGCCCCCACCCCCCCATACCCGTAAAATCATCTCGGCGCTCTGTGTTTGGGAAGTGGGCTTCTCAGTCTACCTCTGCAGGCCCCCTCTCTGGCACTGCAGGCCAGGCTGTAATAATTATTATGTAAATAAATGTGCCACACGTAATCATATCTATACCACTGATCCGATTAGAACAGCGATACTCCACACAGTCCGCCAGCTCAGGCCGGAAAGGTAGCCCAAACGTACAGCCGCATGATGTTCGTCCACGGTCTCTTTCATATGAGTGTGTGTGTGTACCAATATACCTGCAGATAAATCCCATTCACAAAGTGCTGTAAATACCATTTACTACCTGATATAAGTATTTGATTAGTGTGACTAAATGTTGAGGTAAGTAGCTAATCAATCATGCTTCTGAGAGTGGAAATGCATCATGGGAAGGAAGTGTCGGCGTCTTGTCACGCTGATGACTTGCCTCACAGGGGAGAGGTAACTCTTTAGACTTTAAGTGATCATTATGGTGAAACAGATTAGACGACAGTTTTACAATAGCTTGAACACGCTCAGTCTCATTGAATCTCCAGTGCAGCTTGAATAAAGTTCAATTTGTTCTTTGAAAATTAACAATACTGAAAATGAACAATTAACAGTACTGACAATATTTATCAGATTGACTAGATCTTTCTTGGATGTGTATTACCTACCTCGAATACAATACCTATACATACATTGAGTATTTAACACTCTCTTTGGCTAACATCAAGAACAGTCCATTGTTTTATTTTATAGTATAACTTAATTCTCACTTCAAAGAGAAGACTTGAGTTTATTTACATGTTATGCGAGGGAGCAAGGACAGATAAACTAATAGTGCATTTTTTCCATTAGTGAAACGTATCTATAATGGATTCAAAATTGGCCACTATTTCAAGCTAAAAAATTCCCTATGCACTAAGGAGAATGGAGGAGACAGGGAGTGAGAGTAGGGCAGAGACTAAATAAATAAAATTCAATAAAATACAAATGTGAAAAAATGTATTCTTTTTGTTTTTTCCCCTGTGCCTCTACTTCCCTTCCTCTTTCTTTCTCCCTCTCTCTCTCTGCCTCTCTCTCTCTCTGCTGGTCGCACGCTATTAAACAAACACTCTTAATATTTGGGCAGGCTGGCAGTTTGAATTTCATCTCATAAACGCATCTTGTTTCTCTCAAGACTCGACTGTTTTGACATTTTGTTCGATTAAATTATAAACAAGCAGCCCTCTTGATGGCAATGGTGGAGCCACTAATTTCCCTAATTGTTTGCAGTTGTCTGGGGCTGGAGCAGGGCTAGCCCTACCAAGGAGGCAGTGATTACAGGTCTAAAGACTTCCTTTGTGTGTTTATGCGCCAGATAGGCTTCAAACGCGGCGATTAGACAAATTACAGATTGGGGCTCTTGCCGTTTGGGGAGAAGGGGGCTGCCCAGGAGAGAAGGCATCATGAAGCAGGACAGAAGGGGAGGGCAGCTGAGCCAGGCCAGAGGGGCAGTGTGGAGGGAGCCAGGGGTGCTGAAGGACCGGCCAGACAAGCTGGGCCCTGTGTCTGTCACAGAGAATGGCTTATTAATGAGTGTTTTAAGAAAGCTGATACAGACAGTGACCTACTAGTAACAACAGCATAAGTGCATTAGGTACAGAACACTATATAGATACACAACACCATGTAGGTACAGAGTATCATATAGGCACAAAACACTATGTAGATATAGAACACAATGTAGACACTGAACACCATGTAGGTACAGAACACCATGTAGATACAGAGCACTATGTAGACACAGAACATCATGTTGATACAGAGTATCATATAGGCACAAAACACAATGTAGATATAGAACACAATGTAGTCACAGAACACTATGTAGGTACAGAACACTATGTAAATATAGAACATCATGTACATACGGAACACCATGCAGATACAGAACACCATGTAGACACAGAGCACCATGTTGATACAGACTACAATGCAGATACAGAACCACATATGATATTTTGTGTTTGACATTTTTGATAAATCTAATGATGTTCTTGCTGCTTACGCTGTTCTTTGGGTTCTTCATACTGTGCCTTTGCCCATCCCCCATTCCCACTGCTGTGTGTGGCCAGGGGCCGGGTACCTTTCAGAGAGCACAGTGATGAAGAGACCAGAGGCTATGTTCCAGTGTTATGACATAAGCAGCCCACTGGCAGAGCACCTCCCCTGGAGATGTACCACACTCGCCCACTAGTCCAAAAAGGCAGAAAACCCAAACAAGGCCCCACTCAGGTCTAACACACAGAGCAGAGGTGAGATTTGAACTCCCGACCCTGGAGGTGTGAGGCCACATTGCCACTCATTTTTGTAACTTAAAAACCCAACAGTATGCTTAACGAGAAGCTGCAAGAAAGGCATCTAATGACGAATTCCAGCTTCCCGTGCATGGATCCAGTGCAGTTGCAGTTCTGCTATGCAGCGCTGTCCACACATGAATGCAGTATTGAGGTTATCCAGGAACAATGTCACTACTAGACAAAGTTAAACTTCAGCTAGCTGGTCACTGAATTTCAAGCTATTAGAAACAGTTATGTTGAGCTCTTATGTTCAAAGCTCTGCATGTACCCTGCAATGCCTAATGCAGCCTGTAGGAGAGCTGATTACAGTTCTGTGTGAACTGTAAACCCCTAAGTGTGGAGCTGCAATCAAGCCCTGCACACTTCTACATCTACATCTTGGTCTTGGTCTTGACTGAAGCTGCTTTATTTGTGGGACAGCATAGTTGCAGCTGTGGTATCTGTCACCCAAGGCTGGCAGGGTTGCCGAATCCGCCACCTGTGCTGCTCGGCCGCCCATCTACCATATCTGGGATATTAGTTCATGAGCCCCCTCCCTTTCATTGGCCAGATCTGTCGTTGGCACCAAGGCAGATGCAGACAGAAGGGGGGGGGGTGTGTTTGCTCCAGCCTGTGGGTGGCTGGCGGCTCCCACAATGCCAGCTGTGTAAGGCACAGGTCCCTGCAGATGAAAGAGCCCCGTGCAGCTGTGAATGCTATCTGCACGCTCATCGGCAGACTGCCTGCGCACGGCTCGCTGGGATCCTGAGACTCAATGCTATCACCGGGGCCATCATGGAGCACGTCCCTGTCTGCGCAGAGTGGTGAGGTGAGGCAGCTCTGCACGCCCTCGCTGGCTGCTAATTGAGCGTGGCGTGGGGGTGGTGGAGCTGTACAGGTGAGCTAATACACTCCGTACTGCCTCTGACCACATGCACACATAGGCAAACCCAGATCAGCGCGGAAAAGTGATCGAAAAAAAACACAAGATGATGGCACACTGTTTGTATGTTTGAGAATAATTGTTAACAGAATTAACAATTCTTGGAATATGTGTGCTACATCATGTACTTACCATTTATAGTGTTAAATGGCACCCCCCCCCCTTTCCCAATCTATTTATCTGTGTGCCTGTAATGTAGGCGGTCAGGTATGCGAGTGGAGACGATGTTATCGGCATGATCAGTCCTTGTCTGATATATCCCAAGACATTCACATCTCCAAGTGCTGCCAAATGTATGTGTCCTGGAGAGCGGAGGCTCAGGCAAAGGGCAGCGATGCCGAGCGTGTCCCTGCATTCATCACTTATCGCGGACGAGATCACGACGCAACCATTAACCTTTTTATAGGCTTCTGAGAAAAAAATTAATGATTACTGTCTTAATTAGCAGCTTTTCACCATTGCCGACAGCTGCCGCGGCTGACCCTGCCCTATCACCACGGGCCGGTTGGCCTTCACTCTGTTTTCGTGTCTCCTTAACTAGGTGTGGAAAATTAATGGCGGGAATGATTACCTGCATGGCACTGTCTGTCCTAATGGCGGGAGGGCAAAGGGCACTGGCTCTTAATACCACAGCAGTGCATGGGAGTTAACCTCCCGCTGTCATTTATTAATCAGGACCTGGGAGGAAAATGAGGCAAAGAGACGCATGGAATCGCCGTAGCGATGTGCTATGGGCTGCTGAAGGGCGGGGCGGGGCATGGTGGGCTGGAGATGACCAGCCGTTTGCATTGCATCAAAGTCATTATTAAAAATGACTGACAGCGTACTTAGCATATTCATTCATGTTATATAAAAATAATAAGAAGGGATTGTTCAGCATTTTATACACTGAATGTAGTAGAATTTGTTTCTGAACCTTTAGGGGATTCATAAAAAGACTCATATTAGCTTAATGAAAGATTCAGCAAGATTCAGACTTGGGCTCTTTCATCCATTCTAGAATATATCCATCATTCTGCCCATGCTATCTGTAAGTGAAACAGTCAGAGTGCAACCAGAATTTGGTACAAAGGGGGAACTCTGTAGGCTATTCAGTGATGGTCTCAATTAAAACAGTGATGCGTTTTTAAAAATTGCTTTAGGAGTGCAGAGGGCATTCTGCTGAATAATCACTAAAGAATATTTGATGTGAATCTCTTTACAACATGAACACTCCACAGAGACTCAGCTTATCAGGCATGTTCCCCTTTACAGGACAGAAAAGCACAATGTTATTTAGTCCAGCACAGTATTTGCTGGGCAGAGTGTCAGGTCAGTGTGGAGCCCCCTGTCGCCCTCCATTGCTTTGCGTGCCCCAGCAGCTCTGTGTGCTGGTCTGCAGGAAGCAGAGCTGCTCTGTCAGCTGTTAAGTGGCCTAAGGTGCCGGCACCGGAGGAAGCAGCCCATTAAGTGACAGCTCACACATTAATACTGGATAACCTGTGTGTCCGCGCGCTAGTTTGAGCATGTGTGTGTGTAAATTCACAGATTACTCATCGGCAGAAGCACAGGCTGACTTCTTAACTATAAAACCAGGAATTGTACTGCACTTGCCCGTGGTTTTACTTTGTATTACTGCAGGTTGGTTGATTTAATGGTATATTTGTATTTGAGTTATTCTGCAGGCTACATCATTTTAGGTCAAGGCTATGCAGATACTGTACTGTGCATTAAGGGAGCATATTTTTTACATGGAATCATGCACACACACACACACACACACACACACACGCACACACACACACACAGTCGTGTAATCATATCTTTTTGGGTACCACTCATTCATTTCCATGGAAAAAATGCTAATGTTAACTATGACAACCTTAACCACCACCCAGCCCTAACCATAACCATAAGTAACCAAACAAAATATTTTTTTTATAAAATAGAGTTTTGCCATATGGGGACCAGGTAAAAAAATGGGTATTCATCATGTTGTGGGGACCAAATGTAAGGTATACCTAGACCACACACACACACCTAATAAGCAAATGGCATAATTGTGATGCACTAAACACAATGTAAAGCTTATCTGTGGCGGTGGCTATGTATTGGCTAGAGAATGCAGACCTTTAGTTTTAAGGGAGCTGGATTTCAGCAATGCAGAATCCTCCCATAGCACTTCAACTGCAAGAATGTTGCTGGGATTAAAAGTGGTGACCAGGCTCTTTTAGGAAGCAGAGATGCGAGCGTGCAGCATGACTGTCAGATTGCAGAGCGGGGTCCTCCACAGACAAGGCTGATGTCATGTGGGAAGAGTAGTAGAAATGATGCAGAGCAGAGCGGGGTCATTCAAAGAGGGTGCTGATGTCATCTCGGCTGCATGTGAGAGAAGTGTGGTGGGGAAGTCCTGACAGGCTGCAATAAAGTGGGGGCCAATGCAAAGCTGACATGTGCTGATCGCATTAGAGCCTGCAATACTGGACAAGCTAATTAGCTTTGGAGGAGGACTGCACTGACTCTCATTGGGCAGGAGCAGTTCTGGCTCACAGGATACTCTGCTGAAATGGCAGTGGCCTAGTGGAATTACTGAATCTGTTATTTTCTTCCTTATGATTCCTTTGTATCTTTCTATTCTTTGTCACACTTTTCATCCCACTTCCAACCGTTTAATCATGCTCACTCAACAGCTGGCAAAACCTCGAGTCAGTCACATTGGTTTAGCTTTTTCCAGGCTTTCAGTGGCATCACACTTGACTGTCTACGGGCCCCCAGCATGTTTAAAATACAGAACGTGTGATTGGCCAGTACGGTCACTATCAAGCTGACCAATTTTTTTTTTTTTTAAGTATGGGCAGACAATCCCTGGAGCAATTGGGGGTTGAGGGCCTTATTCAGGGGCCCAACAGGTCAGTCATCAGCTGACCCACACACTGCCCTAAGAGCTTGTCTGGATTGGTACATACATCCCTACTGTCAGATGGCAACCTGCAGCTGCCTGAGAGGTTTCTGGGAGGTGCAGTACTTAGGCAGCAGCCATAAAAGCAATCATGGGACATCTTCAGTAGTTTACCCATCCCTCCTGTGACGTGACATTGTCATCCACTGCATGTCATCTCTGTCTCTGGGACTCGACCTCCTGAATCTCTTCAACCTGCTTGACAGAATGCCACAGTATGTACACAGGTGACGTCTCTCAGCAAGCTGGAAGTCTGCAGGATGGGATCTCCTAACATTGCAAAACTTTTAATATCTTTCATTTACATATCAGAGGTGCTTCACAAAACGCCGCAGACGGCACAGCAGAAGGCACGGACTGGATGCTAACAGAGGGGTCCAGCCATTGCTGTGATTACCGAGAAAATGCTCTGCAGGTCTGCTTAACATGCAAATGCTCCGATTCCCTGACGACCTTTTGCCCACCCCAAATGACTGATTATTTAATCTTAGCTATTTTCACTTAGTCAATATTTAAAAGCCTGCGTTTATCTTAGTTGGCAATTAATACACAGATGTAGGGCACCAGTATATAGTAGGGAGACGTGTTTCTGCCTTGAGGGAAAGGACACTGGTCTATAGAGGTTCAGTGGGGTCAGATCTAGTCCAAAGATGACAGACAATCAGTAACCATGACCTTCACATTAAAATAAACAGAATCACACAGAATGGGGGGGGGGCTCGTCCACACCTTGTTTGGCGTTAATGGGTGATGGGGATTTAAACTGGCACCCTGAGAATAATTATTGATCTGAAGCATGTAACACACAGTGTAACTTGTCAAAAATAGAGAGAAAGAAGAGGAGATGGGGAATGAGAAGGGGGAGGATGATATGGGAGGAAGGGAGGCATGAAGGAAGAGCAAACTGGCAACTTACGAGTATGAGCCCAGTAAAAATATACTGAATGTAAGACTTCTTTAAATGACAGTGCATTTAGTGATGTCTTGCTAGTGCCAGCCTAGTGTGTGTCTGTGTGTGTCCAGGGTCCCCATTGAGATTCATCTGCCATTACAGCTATGCCTGGGGGGGCTTGCTGGAAGGGTGGGGTTCCTCTTCGGGGATTCTGCTCCTTCTCCGTGGAAGCAGCTCAGTTCTGACATCTAAGGCGTTCCAGTGTGTGAGGGGAGACAGACATGATTCAGGCTGACAGCTCTATGATCCTTTTCAGAACTCCACGTTCTATGCTGAGGCTGATTCTGCCTGGTTCCCAGTTGTACATTACAAGTTCTGATACTGGATGAAGAGAAAATGTCATGTCAGAAACTTATTGATTGTCTTGACTTTAATTAATACACATATATATGTATATTAACACCCACAAATAGAATAAATTATTATGAAGAGTTTAGTCTGATGTCCATAACAAAAACAGATGTGTTAGATGAAGTATTTACTGAAAGGACATATTTTTCCAGTAATTTGTTTGTTCTGTCTCAGTGGGTCAATTAAAGAATATAAAATTAAAATTTATGAATGTAGATTAAAGTAAAACATGAAAACAAAAGTTTTGTGGTAAATGTTTTATAGCAATTGTTAATGTGTTTCAAGTATTGGATCTTATAAGTAATGAGTAACAAAGAATATTTATTTAACTACATTTATACCGTATATATTTAACCTCCTTTTTAATTTACTTTATACCTTGAATGTAATTGTACATATATTATATCAAGGTGATTATTAATGATTAGCAGGTGGATTAACATTCCAACCAAAGGATCTCATAGAATCATTGCATCTTAGTATTAATAATATATCTGGACAGTCACTAAATTGCTTCAATCACACAAGTCTTTATTTGGTTTTCTTAAGAAAGGTACTATTAATGCCTTTTTGTGTATGTAAAACTGTCTCTGTTTTAATCTATTTAGAGGTACTCTTCAAAGCCAGGCACTTTTAATTGAGTCAAGTTGATGTAATTAAATGTTTGTTTTAAAGCAGTGATGTGGTTGCCTTCAAATCTATGTCGGCTCTCAGATCTATGTGGCCGTTTTCCCACATGTGCTCTTTTTATAAAGTGCATCAGTTTGGAGACGTAACAGCATGACATGAGAAGCCAACAGCAGCTCTGTTGCTCCCCAAAGGATTCTGGGAAGTTGGGAGGGCGACTAGTGCAACAATCCAGAAACTGTCACAGTGTAAATTAGGCCCAGTTAAACATCGTGAAATTAATACTTTCCTGGAGAATATGAGACGTTAATGACAAAATCTGCTGCATACATTCAAAATTTAGAAATCTCCATTTTAGTGAGGATTAAAGTAACAGGTTGGAAATCATGAAACATGCTTGCTGACCTGAAAAGACTACAATGGAGGGAAATGAAATATGTACTATTATTTCTCATGTGTCTGTATATTAGCGTGTTTATCAGCGTGTTTATTACATGACGGAGCTGGGGACTGTGGGAGTGTGCTGGCAGGGGGTCACAGGTGTAAGCGCCCACTCCACAGAGAGTGCCCCTTGGCATTGTGGGTAATAGCGGCTCACGAAGCACCTGCGCCCCTCTCCACCCCCCTCCCTCCTCTAATGGCCTCTAATCATGCTACCATCACTTCTAATACTGGGCCCTGCAGCTGCTCGATGGTCCCTGTGCAGACAGTGTCAATCTCACAGCCTCAGTCTTACACTTCCTGCACCTTGCTGCTGACCGTGGGCGAATTCAGGACACCTTATTCGCTCTGCTTTTTAATTTGCGGCATTTGTTGCTTTTGCCGCATTTTTCCTATAATTGAAGTGTATGTAACGCGATGCATATAAATGCCAGTGCGCACACGATGCACTATCTGAGTGTGGTCATAGTTCATCCTGTAGATGAATGGGTGGGAGCCCTAGCTGGATTTGCCCACACTGCATGCTTCTGTGAAACGAGGTGTGGTAAAGTTTATGACCCCTCCCTGCCCCTGTGGCTTCCCCCAGTGCCCTGTCTAATTACCCCCCGCACTCCTGTCCCAGAATGTAAATTGGGGACCGTGTGGTGTGTGTGATCAGGGTGGGAGGTGTGCCCCAGCCAGATGCAGCACATCTCGGCAGCCGACTTACAGATTATGGGCTAGACGGACAGCAGGAGAAGCAGCAGGAAGAAGAGAGGGGAACTTCTATTATAATGCAGGCCACCATGATTCAGCATCAGTAGCAGGTCATGTCCTGAAAGAGAGTAAATGTCAGTTTGGATTTTCTCATGCCAGACATCGCTCAGTGACACAAGCGGCAGTGTTAGCCTGCTGCCAGGACCTGGCCTTCCCTCGTCCCCCTACTCCCCAGGGGGCTCGTGACATGGCCTCTTATCAATCACCCCCTTTCCTGGTCCAAATCCCTCCTTGAGCTTTCTGTGGTGGATCTGAATTCCTCCACGCTTCTGCATTTTCATCTTCAGTAGGCTTCCAAGTGCCATAAACTTCATGGAGGTCAGACTTGTTTCTAATCCTTTGGGTCTGGGGATTTCCCCCCAACTCCGCCACCCACCAGAGCTCCATCAAACCACCTGTAGAGCAAACATTTACCCCCCCATATTTATAAATTTTGGAATGAATACTGTCAATGCCTTGTGAAAAAGCCACATTTGTTACATTTAAACTGGTGTACTATGCTGAACTTGTTAGGAAGATAGTGTTTATGATATTTAAATACCATTGAATTTTGCATGTTTACATACAGACATACAGAATCTGAAATGAACTTTCCATTGATATTGGGAATGAACTTCAAATCATATTTATATATAAAAAAAAACAGTTTTATCCTATGTATTTCTAAGAAACCATTTGAAAATAAACATGTAATGAGATCTGTAAATCTATGAATTGAATATAGAAAAAAATAGTATGACTAAGGAATGTTGGCTTTGGAGGGTCTGCGTGCACACTGAGTCGCATCTTCCTTCATCGCATTTCTCAGCTTGTCCTAAGGGACAAGTCAACAGGCAGCCTTTATATGGCAGCATCAGTGTCTGGGGACCATTTGAGGGATCTGTTGTTCATTGTTTCATTGTCTCATTTCTGTAACCAAGATTTCACAACGCCAACATCTAGGCTATAGACATCCATCAAGCTAGCCAATAAAACGGTTTTCAGTGCTGATTTATATTCCGAATTAAATGTCCTAATCAGAATAAGAAATATTATAGGGGAACGTAGTTGAACGTCTGTTTTTATACTTACCCAGAAATCCTAATCGCTATAAGGATGAGCCCAAACATTTGCCATTCACTCTGAATTTACCACGTCTGTGTTTTCTATAGATTTTAAGGCTAATATAGACTAATTCAGCAGAGTCTTAATTCTATAGGCCATCAGTGAACTTGTGATCTCTGTGTTTTTCACTTGATTTAGGTACTGAAGGCAAGGCACTTCCTTGCTTTTCTTGTTTTTTTTTTCATTAGCATGTTTTATAAATATGGGATTTTGTATAAGAATGGGAATTACCTGAATGCAGGACGGTACATCGCAGCTCCATACTTCAGTGCTTCACAGAATTGCAATGACTAGTAGCACAGTCTCATCCTGGCATCATTCATCCTCATAAAAAGGGCCAGATGGTCAGACTGTTGAACGATCTCTTTTCCGGGAAGGTAGCGTTTAAGAGTGACACAGTTACACATTGTACTGGGGCGCTGCACATTCCAAAATGCAAGTAATCCCACTCATAGACAAACACACCCCGCATTCTAAGATTATTAAACCAGAAGCACGCATTTGTTGCAGTTACATTCAGAACACATAAAGCTGGCCTTTTTGCAACCAGTCTAAATACTTCCAAGAGATGAACTTTTATTATTTTGTTTTGTTCTGGAATGTCACAAATTAATAATAAAACCTATATTAAAACCAGAATTTGTCATTGAATAATTCTTTCAAAATATTTCAAATGCAAATCATAATTTTTTTGTGTTTTTTTCATTTTAGTTTTTGCTTATCGATTGAAAATATGCAAGGCATTTGTAGTAGAACCACCCAGTATTCCTAGGGAGCTTTAGAGAGTGCATTTCCACAACAAGGGTACTTAGAAGTTATGACATTTCATGGCTTAGAGACAGATTGATAGACAGATAGCTGGCAAGTGTAACGTCAGTGCCTCAATTCCTTATTTGGTAACAGGAGATAAATATTAGTTATATTTTTATGACCATATAGTCTAGAAACTTGTGGAATGATGGAAATATCATTATTTCATTGGCTATCAAAATATTTCATCTTCCAAATATGGTGCAGATAAATTGAAAGTACAGGTTTGCATTGACTTACGTTCAGGTTACATTTCGGAGGTGAGGACATAATTCAATCTGGTCTTATTTGCGATAATTATAGGAGGGGGTCAAATATACTGTACAAGATATAAACGTATAAGATAAAATATCACACACATTTAACTAAATCTCCATAGCAGCAGTGCAGTCAGTTTGTGGCGCATGCTACATGTGGGGTAACATATCTGCTAACGTCTACTACATCTGCTTCAGACATTTCGTGATAAATTTTATCAAGGTTCTTATGGGACCTCGGACATAAGTATCATTGGACTTTACTTAATATGACGTAAGTCAACGGATGGCTATAAATTACTTTTGTTCGATACAGTAAAGCTGTATTAACATGAGGACTAATGCAGCTCATAGATGGCAGCCTGCTGTACCCCGCCTTGCTTTCATTGAAAATAGTTACAAATAGACACATCCTCTTATATACTGTGTGTCCAGCATATGGAAGTTAAATTATTGCTGACTTTATAGGCAATGCAACCTTTCAGAGATTCTTGCAATAATGGCCACTGCAACGTCAACATACCACCATACTGCAGTTACTCACAGGAGCATTGAGAGGAAAGTGGATATTTTTTGCACCTTTATAGGTGACACGTTCCATGCTGACCAGCTAACGAAACCGAAATTGGCTATAAAAGGCATGATGGAATTTTACCCAGTGAGCTTTCCTACTAAATGGATCAGATTTCATCCTTGTGAGTGGGACGTCGGCCCCAATGGGCCAAGCTGATCACTTAAACCTTTCTCAGCCATAGGCAGCCCTGCGCAAAGCCCTGGGCCTCGGCTGGCTGAGAGCGAGTCGCAGTGTCGTTGTGACACCGCCCTCCTGCTTGATTCCCCAGTCTCTGTTTATAATTAACAGACCGCAAATGACTGCATGTCAGGAAACTCTGGGAGCCCATATGGCCACGGTTTTGTGGACACAATAAAAAGGCATCATTGTACATTGGGAGAGGCCGAGATGCGCTGGGGAGCCACTGTCTCGGGGCCGCTGCGTGCAAGCGTGTGAATGCTCTGAGTTCATCTGTCTGCGGGGCTCCAGGCTCCTTTCTGCATGTGGCTCTGTGTTTACAGCTCGCAGAGTTGTTTTCCAACAGGACTCACTGGCTATCTATTGTTACCCTCAGGACTCTCCTAAATTGTACTATTGTTTTATTTCTTTTTTTCTTTTTGGTCAATTGCATGACCTGTCTGCGATTGAATTCCCTGGGTGTTATTTACTGTTGGCTGTCCTGACTAAACCATGAAGTTTGTCTAAGACCCCTGCTGATATGCTGTGATATAAGATCTCAGTAATAGCTGAGTTACTTCCTCTGGCTATGCAGCTAAAGATCCCATTGACATGTGGACACAAACACCACGGCAGCTGAAGGACGCCTCGTGAAACCCACTCATCTCATTGCCTATGGCAGATGGGGCAGTCTACTTTTTACAGTCTACTTTAAACTACCATTGAACAAATAAGAAACATCTGAGCTTTTGAGCCAAGCCTAATTTAAATCCAACCAACCATAAAAAGAACAATTCTAATAATTTCTGTCTTTTAATTTAAAAATGCTCGATCAATAAAAAACATATTAAATACCATTTCTATTCACGTCTGCCTGTGGTGCGCTGACTCTTTATTCTGGGCCTAGGTTCTAGCTGCTGTAGCTTCTTTAGCTGACTGTGTAGGGTCAATGTGCCCTCGATAGGTGAGTCTGCTGGTTCCTCTCTCTCGTCTCTGTGCAGAATTGCTCACAGTGACCTGGCAGCCTATAGGACTGAAGTGAGCTTGGAATGTTAGCGCAGTGCCATAGGAACTAGCCCTGGGTTGGTCAAAGTGGCTAAATGGGGTATCCAAATTCCTACACCCCAAACAGCCTACATCCCCAAATCTAAGGCTTATTGAAGGTGCCATATTTAAATGCTGCTTGAATTTTTCTTCAGACATTCATGCTAAGTGATGGTAAAGAGAAAAAGCATATACCAAAAAGGATCTGTTCTTTGAATTATTAAATTATTTTATCATTTGGTTCTCTGAACACCTGTGTACCTCCAGGTGAGCTTTGAGATTATAAACCTGGTGCATTTCAGAGATTTCACAGGACGTGAATGAGGTTCACTTTGTATGACTGAAGCTACGTGAATATGAATCTGCAGGACATGAAAACCTATATGTAAAGTTGATTCAGTTGACTGTAGTAAAGATATTGTTTCTTGGGTTACATATTCTCGAATTGAAAGCACCTGTGTTAGCACACAAACTGAAACTGAAACCTCTTAGAAAAGTATCCCTAAAAAGCACCTATTATTTATTGACAAAAAAGATTGCGTCATTAATGTCAATATAAAATAAGCATCATATAAACCTGCATGCATCTAGTGACCTCAAAGGCAATGTAGCAATAAATTGACTAAATATTTCTGTCAGGTAGTTAAATATTCCAAAGTGCCTAGGGCCAGACCCCAACACAGATGATTAGTAAATGGTGTAAATATATTTTCACTGATTCTGTAATGTTGTGCTCAGTGTCTTGCATCATCACATACACCACGAATAGTGAAAAGACTAGTGCCTGTTTCTTTATAATATATTAGGTTTAAAATGCTTATTCTGTGTTTATTTAATTATTCATAATGTTTCTGGGCTTATGCTCACCATGAAAATTACATTTTTAAATTAAGTTAATCTGCGTTCGCAGTAGCATCTCAAGCTGCCTTTTCAATTTATTTTTGCAGTCAACATCCAGTCCTAATACAGCTCAACAGAGGCTCCAATCCATCACCGCTCTCAGCATTTTTTATTGATCAATTATTTACTGAGTCATTTAGCATTTTATGATCCCTTTCATTTCCATATATGAAATGTACATGCATGTTTCCTCCATAGATCGGCTCACTAGGGTACAGTCAAGCTGTCCGTATCATAGCATAAGTCAGTCATATCCCCTGCTAGATTTACCTCACCATACCAATATCGGAGGTCCAGTATCAAATGCTTATACTTGTAGTTTCAGCCATTAAAACTCTGTGAAATAGAATGTATTATTTAGGCATAACAGCATACTATTGTGGTATCTAAAAAAAATTTGAAAAATCTTTTTCTGTATTTTCTGTACTTATACCTAGTTTTCGTTTACAACGGCAGTGTGTTCAGCAGAAGAAAAATGGATATAACCACATTTAGGTCAGGAACATACATATATGGCCTGCAGCCCCATTGTCAGTTTAGATTTTGTTTCAACAAGTGGTAACTCAGTGGCAACTAAAACTTCTACTGGCAGCTGATGTGATTTTTCGGGTATCCAGTGACCGTGAAGTATGGTATATAACTCTGAGGCACTGTGTGTGTACATACAGGTTTTAGGGTATCCAGTGACCATGAAGTATGGTGAGATACTCTGAGGCACTGTGTGTCACAAGCAGGTTTTAGGGTATCCAGTGACCATGAAGTATGGTGAGATACTCTGAGGCACTGTGTGTCACAAGCAGGTTTTAGGGTATCCAGTGACCATGAAATACAGTGTGTTACTCTGAGGTACTGTATGTACACATACTGGTTTTAGGTATCCAGTGACCATGTGGTGAGTTACTCTAAGGCACTGTGTGTGCACATGCAGTTTTTAGGGTATCCAGTGACCATGTGGTGTGTTACTCTAAGGCACTGTGTGTGCACATGCAGTTTTTAGGGTATCCAGTGACCATTAATTACATTGTGTTACTCTGAGGCACTGTGTGTACACCATGGGCGTCGCCGCCATTAAATCTGAGGGGGACGTGTCCCCCTCATATTTCATAATTATTCATTTGGACCCCCCCACATTTAACATAAAATATTAGTTTTATGCCAGTGTGTGCCCCACACATTCAACATTCTTCTGATGCCCCTGGTGTACACATACGGTTTTTAAGGTATCCAGTGACTATGAAGTATGGTGTGTTACTCTGAGGCACTGTGTGTGCACATATGTGCCCTGGATTGAAGATAAATATAGATACAGATTGAAGTTCTTGGCAGATACTATGAAATTGTAGGCAGAAAACTGTTCAACTTGAAAAAAGCAAGGTATTTTTTTACAAGACCATTGACAGTTTACAAGAGAGGTGATTAACAGACATGAAAAAAAATCCATAAAATATATTTTCCTAAACCTATGCATAAATTATTAATACCCTGTCAAAATGTTCATGAAAGCATTAATATATGCACATTTGGTGTATGATGAGGATATTGTACTTTATTTGAGCTACTGCCAAAGCAGACATTGTCTTTAAGCTTTAAGAAGACCTAGTTAGAAACCCGGTTTAACTAACTTCAGGAATCTATGACTAATACAAAACAGTCAATGGGCAGAAAGGTAGCTGACATCAGCTAAATGCTGCATCAAAGATAAAAATGAGAAATATTATCGGCATGACAGGGCTAGCGTAGCATGCTGGCTCAGAAGGTAGCACTGGAGCCTTGCAAGGTGTCAGTCCCCCAGCTAGTTGTTTGTGTGGCATTTGCATGTTCTTCCCGTGTTTGTGTGTCATGGTGGTGGGTTTATACCATGGTCCAAAAACCAAGTTAGGCAAAATGCTTTCTAAATCTGAAACACAATGATGTGTGTTTATGCCTTGTAACAGACTGACATCCCAACAAGGGGGTCCCTAACTTCTTGGTATAAGCTTCAGGCTCTATTTCCTGGATGCTAAGGTCCTAAAGATCTGAATTTCTGCAGCACATATAATGTTATTGCAAGGATGGCTTCACAAATCTCTTGGAGATGTCACAAGCGGGTATGCAAATTTGAGTTAGATGGGTGAGTCATTTATTGCACATTTAAGGCCAGGTTAACCACAGTCTCCCAGCTATAAATTTATGACACTCATCAGCTAATTGCAGTTTTCGTTTTTCCTGTCATGAATATCCTTGCATGACACTACTAGAGAGGATAAAACTGTTTTAACTATTGAGGTTCAAGCATGCCTGACAGTGGAGATAATGAGCTTAGTCGAGAACCTTACTCATACTTTTGTCCCCAGCATGAGCCACATGAGAAAGAACCTGTGCAGGATTGTGACAATGTCACTTAAATGAACCTTTTAGCCGTCAAATGAAATCCAGTTTCCCTGTCTGGGTGGTCCTAGTACACTGGACTAGAGTGCGAATTGGCTCTTATCACAGAATAAATGAATACCACTGGAATCCTGCAAGGCCAACAGTCTTAATCTCCCATGCATAAATGTTTTGTTTCTAGAAATTTCTTTCTTTAATCACAAACAGTCCCTGACCCGCAGGAAAGGGTTAAAGTGAGCCAATTGGGCGAATAATGAGTTCAATTAGGAGATTTGGGGCTCGTGCAGAATTAAAACCAGAAGATGTTGCTATCTGCACAAATGCTGAGAAAGGCAGAGAGTGATGGATGCTGGCCAATAACAGGACTCAAATGTCTCGATAGCGAAGTAGCTTGGCTGTGGGGCAGCGACCAGGAATGATAACATTTGATGAACCTCCAGGAGGTCAGTAAATTCCATGCCCCCCCCCCCCACTGAAAACAGACGGCGTGTGCCACGTAAATTCACTCACAGGATTAACATGGTTAAAAACTATTCTTTTTCACACTTGGTGAAATAATAAATAGCTTGAAATTATTATCAGCTGCCCTGGCAAGCAATAGGACATGAAATTGCACAAAGTTTACTGGCCTCATAAATAAATCTTTCCGAAAGAAGCCTGCTTTGCATCCCCCATCCCATCCCATACATACATTCTCGCCTGAACTAAGCAGAAAACAAGAAAACAAACAGACAAAGCAGGTATACCTTGTATACTGCAGAGTCGTCTATCCTTTTTGCTCATTACAAATCTCATCTGCTTCCCTATACAGCTCAATGTTGTATGTGGGCTGGGGGGGAGGGGGTGCTTTTTAATGTCCTGCTGGCTGATTTACGCTGCAGTAATCTCTGGCTGATTTACTTTCCTGAATATTTATTAAGAAAAATATCCACTGATTAAGTTTAACCTTGAAAGACCTGCTGAGGTGGCTTTACATTTAAGGCATCAAGCAGAGTGCTACTGTACCATCAGTAATAGCTTGTTTTATTTATTTCTTGGAAAGAAAAAAACAAATTATATGTGCAGTGTCAGAAATTTTGAGTAAAGTGATATAATTATTAGCTTTTCACAAATTAAATATCACCACTGAGTAACTCCACTTGTTACACACACAACATACATTAACACACAATACATAAGATATAGACCAATACCATTGAATGGTTTTCATTGAATGCATTTTAATTAAACAACAAAATTTAAAAGAACAAACTCTAAGAGCCTAACAATGCAAATAAGTTAAAAAATAATCATCACTTAGTGATAACAAAGATGAATTTGATTTCCATAGATAACAAAAGGACTGATCCACATAAAATAACGTTTATTCACATTGTCAATAATCATACTTATGAAAACTTTGATGACAATGATGGTGATAGAACTGATCCTGATGGAAGCAATCATGGTATACTGTTGTACTGAAGCAGGCTGTTGTGCTTTATTTGTGAAGCAATACAATAAATGATAACCCCAGAACTAAACACATCATCGCTAAGTGGCTACAAGAGATGAAACGGTCAATTTGAGTTGGGTCTCTCAGTACTGCTGCCCAGAATATTATTAAAATATGCTGCTATTGACTGGTTAGAAAGGCTCAATTTTTCAATCATCTGACTGGTATGTTGTACAGTCATGTATGGAGGTCATCTCTGTTCTGTTTCAGTATTAATTATGTCAGGTACACAACATACATCCAATATAATTCCCTCTCTATGGTGTATTCCTTTAGTTATCTTTTGTTTATACAACACATACAACATATTTACTTCCAGGCTGCATAATGACATAGAGAATTCAAAGGTTCTTAGTTTAGGCATTTTCCCATGTTTACACATTTTGGGTCGAGACAAACAAATTCTGGAATGAACGACCTGTGTCCATATGTGCCAATGCTCTGAGGCTCTAATCCCTCGCATTTCATTCCCACATGACTCAAAGCAAATCTTGAACTGCAGGCCGGCGGTCTGCTCCAATTACCTCTCGCCACATCATAAAGGAAGCGAGTTTCTTCCTTTAGGAGCTAGAGACGATGGAGACAGAGAGTGTAACTGCATGTGACCCTGACACTGCACTCAGCAGGAGGGTGCTGCAGTGTTGGTGTCCTGCTGCTCTGCCCCTCCTCCTGTAGCGAAGCAGGAGGTGGAGGACTGGCAGAGAGCATGGGGCAGCATGGGATAGCTTACAGCAGGTTAGGCACCCTCCGCAGCTCGACAGCCTGTCAACCATAAGCGCTGGTGTATTTGCCTGCTTGGTAACCCCCCCCTCCCCACACCATTTTACTTTACAGCAATTTGGGCAGAATTGGGGTGATGTGACACTCATCAGCACTGTTTGTCTGCTCTGCATGTGGGACCATGGGGGGTGTGAGGAGTTGCCGGGATACTAATAGCCTGTCTGGACTCTACTGGCCTAAGTGCCGGGTGACTGACAGGTAAGACTGCAGGATGGGGCCCAGCGGCTGCACACGTCTCTCACAGACCATACAGAGAAACTGGCATGTGACAGGAACCTGACTTAGAGGGCTCTCCGGTACCCCTACTGCTAGGAAACACGGGTCAAGATCAGAAATAAAAAGGCAATTTGATTCAGGAAAAGGGAACAACTTCCTTTTCTGAAAGGTACTGAAATAGATGGAAGGCGAAATGTAAAAAAAAAAAGCAAAAAACCCTACAAGGTCAATACTGAACAGCCTGTGGAATCTAGCATGAGACTTCAGAGAAAGGATGGTTAATGAAAAGCAACGAGAGAGGCTTGCAATCTACGTCAATTCTCATTCTATTTAGATCACAGCTAGATGCTTTTGGAACAACAACATCAGAATTTCTATATAAATGACTGTCATTTTCCATGAGTGTTTTATTAGTCGCCAGACGTGTGTGGCTTTTGTAAGGCCTCTCATTGAAACGGATGGAAAAGATGGACCTCCATACTAAGGCTGAGCCTAGTCCTCAACCTGGTAACATTTTGAGCTTTTTCTTTTCAATTCAAGACAACTAAACACAAATAACCCCCTCAGTAATATTTTCGTCAAAAGTACTTCAGTTGTAGTGGAGATGTACGGATGCCGAACCGTTTTTGGAAAACAATGAAATATAATGAAGTGATTCCTTGTCATAGTAGTACTGATGCAGTGAGCAGTGTTTGTGCTGAATGGATCCAGATAAGCCTAGATCAATGGTTCTCAAACTTTTTGTCCCTGCAAGCCCAAAGAGAAAAAGTAATATACAGCCATGGAAAAATTAAGAGACCATTCTATATTTTTCATATAATTTGCATTTCTAAATACTGGTTTAATCGTTCTGCTGCTGGCAGAAGACTACGCTGAGCAGCAGGTTGCTTCCAGGTTCAAAATTTCTAAGACAGTAGTACCCAAGAACAATTTGAGGAGATACTGGGAATGACCAGAAACCAGGCAGGTAAAGGGTGTAAGTGACTTTCTAATGCCAGAGACGGCCATTCACTTATCCAACAGTGGATGACATCAAGTGACCTTAAAAAGGAATGGGAAACATTAAGCTCAGGTGTGAAGTGCACTGCTAGGATAGTTTGTATCAGGCTCCTAGAAGGAGGACTGATGTCCCATAAAGCAAGGAAGAAGCCCTTCATTAATGAGAAGCAGAGAACAACCAGGCTGCAGCTTGCAAAAAAATAAAATAAAAATATTCACAGATGCACACACATGGTCTCTTAATTTTTTCCATGGTAATATTTATGACCCCCCAGATAGACATCTCACTGATTAACTGATATCTAGCATAGCTGGCTGCTTTTTCAAATATGCTGCAGAATTCTTATTTTAAACCAGTTTAGTAGACCATCAAGGGATACATTAGTGACTCATATATTTAAAAATATATGAAATACATTTAAATTGTAGTTTTACGCATAATTTGCCATATTTCCTGCATAATCTGCTATTCTGTTGTTAGACACTGGTAGTGAATGGAACATGTCTCTTTTTTAAGAAACATGATATAAAGGATGTCACCAACACATCCAATTATATGTAAATTATGAGAGGCTTATTTTCACCCAGCGTGACATGGCAGACAAGCCATGGCTGATTTCTTGTAGGTCAGCCACAGCTGTCTGGGAAGTCAATCTTTAGCACTGTTGGCTCCTTCACAAGGTCACGAAATCACAAAGGCAGAGTAATACACCATTACGAGACGCAGTCATTGTAGAATATGCAGTCACATTTTTGGTTTCTTTTTTTATTATCTTATCGAATTATGGTGTTCTATTTTCAAAAAAAGAAAATAAAAATGACACCATTGCATGTGTTTCCTGGCAATATCGTAGTCAAATAAAAAGCACTCAATGCGTATTCCAGAAACGGACAATAAATATTGAAGTTTGCAGCATTTGTATTGTTATTAATAAGATCCATACCTTAATATGAGGTTGTGACCTAGTTTGTGAACCACTAATACTGAAGTTCTGCATATGGTTTCACTCTGAAACTGGGTTTATTTCCTCTCCATTCACATTTCCACTATGATTTATTAAGTCATTGCACCGCAGTGCTTAATGACGGCACGAAAAGGCAGTGGCCCTATTTAGTGAAATCTCTCATTTGATAAGACGATGACCTAAACCCAGAATCAAGGACAGGAATCTTAATTTAATTACCACTTTTAAAGCCATTTCTTCAGGACTTTATAAATAAGAAACGATTGTAATCTCAGGGATAAATATTATTACGTAGGCAGCATATCAATGTGCCAAATTGGGATTATGTATTTTCACAGTTTCCCTGATTTAAAAGCAATATCTTGGTATGTCATGTATGCCAGGCTGTGAACTTCAAAAAAATGAAAGAGATATGATTTAGTGTTTTTCCGTGATTCTGATCACTGACACACGTGTCATGATAGATGATGGCATGAAAAGGTAGCAGCTGACTCTGGATAACCAATCAGAGCAGGATCTGAAAGACCCTTTCTTTCACTCATGTAGGCAAGTCTAACATTGATTCATACACACAGTTATACTTATAATATAAATATATTTATAGAGAGAGAGAGCCTATCATCTGTGATTGGCTCAAAATGGCGATTGTCAACATCTGCAGCCGATGTATCTTTTATTTATTATTTAAATTCTTTTGGATTTAATTCTGTTCATTTGTATTCTCTTTGGAAAAGTATATAGATAGAACTGGTAATATACAGCATTACATGGGTTATTTAATATCCTCAGTAACTACCTCTTTTTCCTGTTATATTTAGATTTTTCCCTTTAAATATCTCTCATTTCCAGGACAACTACCACACACTGAAAACCAATAGTAGACAAAAATAGAAATAACACAACAACAGCAACTGTAATAACAATAATAATAACAATAACAATTATAATCATGGATAAAGATAGTAATAAATAGGGATGTGGAGTTAAGTGTGGGTAGGTGTGGTAAAATTGGAAAGCGTGGGATCAAGCTGGAGTGAAACAGAGCAAAGAGACTGGGAGAGCGACGGCAATAGAACCAGCACACATAACTGGCCAGGCTGTTTGCTCACTGGGTCCTGTGTCCTCAGCGTTCACGTTAAATGCCTCTTTCTGCTGTAAACTCTTGATTGATGGCAAAGAGAAACTGTCCTGGGCAACAAGGAGAGAGCTGCAGAGGCAAGCTGGAGGAAGAAGTACTTGGTCACATATGAGGAACCACGTCCCCTTAAGTAGATATTATTGAATTATTTCCCCAGCAAACTCATGTTTTCTCCATTCACATCCTCGTGAAGCATCTCCCCTTGGTTTGTCTCTTAGTAGCTCTTTGCAATGATGAGCAGAGTGAATGAATCCCAGGTTTTGAAGGAGATACTGGAAATACAGCAGGACACAGCAGGTTTTCACACTGGACATTTGGAGCTGAGAGAGACAGAGCCTGTTTGAGGGACAGGCGGGAGTGAAGCGTGAAGTTTGTCACTGAAATGGATCCTTATAAAGTGCAGGATGTAGGGAAGGGGTAGAAGCCTATCTGAATGTAAGTGCTTCAGGTCACTCCTCTTCCTATGCATACAGTATTGGGCAGTGTTTCCCAACCTGGCCCTCAGGGACTCCTGGGAGCTGGAAGGGAGCAAAAATGTGGACTGACTGGCAGGGAACCAGGAGGGAGCAAAAGCATGGACTGTTTGGGGGTACCTGAGGACGAGGCTGGGAAACAATGGAATAAAGGTTGATGGGTAACTGGATGGTGTACAGAGTAGACATGAAGGTATTTTCATTTTCCAAACACTGTCAGGCTTGATTGCGGGATTTGGAAAAACTGTGTTATCTAACTCTTGACTCCAGGAAGACCCATCACCATGTCCCTGTATGGTGTTGAGATCACTGTAGGTGCAACTTACTGAAATGTTTTGTTTGTGTTTTTTGTTTTTTTTTTTTAAAGTCTGAACGTGTGCAACTTTAAGATACCTCTAAATGTTACGGCCTAGAGAAAACTGCGGCAGATGCCTGAAAAAGGGGGGACTTTTCAGTATTATCTTGAGCAGGTCTACCTGAATATCCTGTTCCAGTCAAACATTGTGTGTTTGGCCTAAACAGTTGGGGTAATGGCTGTCTTGGTGAACATAGTAAAAGGATCAGAAGATCAGAAACTGCTACTGGTAACTTGTTCAGGAATTCAGCACATTTTTACTATGCTCCCACTCCAAATGCATGGTAATACAGCCATTCGTCTACCCAGCTTTCTCCATCACACACGACTCCACAGTTTATCTTCTGAGGTATCACTCTTCCTCTGTAATGGTCACTCTGTGAGTCTCTCCCCATATCTGCTTGTCACCCATCTCTCTGAGTATCGCCTAAGGTCTCTGCACCCACCACCACCACTGTCAAACTCAACATGGAAACCCTGTTCTGTCTTGCAGTTCCCTGTCCCTTGGTAAATTTCTGCTGCATTATCTCTGATGCTCGGTGTCCCGTGGGCTAGAGGAGGTGTTACTGGGGGGCAAAGAACTGGGGCGTGTGGCTGTGGCCTGGCCTTTGTCTTTCCCCTCTTCCGGCCGGGCACTGGCTGCTCCACCCTCTCCTCCATAGAGCTCTTCGTTGCTGTCCTCGCTGGACTCGGCGTCTTCGGAGCCCGAGAGGAGCTCGTCCTCGCGGTACTCTGACACATCCACACCTCCTCCCTCAGCATGCTCCTTCAGCTTGCCGTGGTGCTTCACATGGTAGCGCTGATTCTGGAAGAACTTGATGATGGTGTGCTTGGGCAGGTCGAGCTGGGCAGACAGTGTGTGGATAGCTTCTTGATCGGGGTACAGACCCACATCCTGGATGAAGCTCTGCAGGATAGCAAGGGCTTCTAGGGAAATCTTTGTACGCGAACGTGGCTTCTTGCTTACACCTCCCCCCGTCTGGGCCCCTTCTTCTCCCCCCATACTGGGCAGAGGGATGGGCAGAGGATCCTCACGAATGGGAGAAGGGTCCTTCAATACCTGGGAGGGCTGTCTGTGCAGTGCCTGCTGACAAATTACAATGATAATAATAATTAGTACAAAAACCAGTTATGGAAACAAGAAATGCAAAACTATACTATAACATGAGTTAATTTCTAATCCTTCGCTAACCAGTTTTAGGAATTTATTAATGGTGTTTGAGAGGCATAATTATGTACGAAATTCAGGTTTAAATGGAATGGTTGGTTTAAGCAGCCACAAATTCACAGTTTTTGTGCATGAGTGTATGAGTTTGGATTTGATCATTGTTTTTAGAGTGTCTTACGGAGTTGCTTAAGTGAAATTTGCTGTATGTGTCTCAGTATGTGGTCTGATTCCTAAAAACCCAGGTTCCCAGGTTTTGTCAGGATATGCTTGATGTAATAATCACACATTTTAAACAAGGATTAACTAGCTCTAGTAATTAAGTTATCAGTCTAAGAAGCTTTGTATCAAAGTAAAGTTTTCACTCTATTTCATATCCTTCCACCTTTTAGTCAGTTTGTTGCTCTTTTCAGTTCATTAAGGAACGGCCAGTTGCCAGAAAGTGAACCACTGGAAACGGACAGCTGAATGACCAACCCCTATTGTATTAATGTTGTAGCTTAATTCAATCTGGGTGCAGGATTTGGAAACAGATACAAAACAAATTCAGGACAGGTGAGAGTATAGATAAAAGGCTGAAGTGCTGTTTCTCAATACTGGAATATACCAGTTCTGCTTTTTGGTGTGATTCCATTTCCATTTTTTGCATGCTGAAATAAGACATGCTGAATGTTTCAGCCCTACTCGAACTTGAAACCAAAATGCCATCAGGAACCATTTCAGAAGAGAACTACTTTCACTGGGGTAATTTGGTTTTAAATTCTATGATTATTTAAACATTGTGAAGTTACATAGTTCATGAGAGCTTTGCAGAAAAAAACTTTCTTTTTCTAGAGCTATTTATAAATATTCCTCACTGGAAAAGCGGTTTTCAGTAAATATAGAAAAAAAAAGTTTAATGGCAGTATTTTAAGTACTTAGACCTAATAATTTATTTCTGTTTCAGCTCAGTTTTGGCCAGTGGGACTTCTAGTCTGAAATGAAAAAGATTTCATGTTTGTTAATATTCCGCACATCTATAGTCTATATATATGTCAAGATACACAGTTTTTTTTTTGAAATCCGATGTTAGTTGTGTTGCTTGCTTGTTGGTTTTACCTGCTGCTATATAGATGTTATGTTTTGATTTTTACTAGATTTTTTTTAATGTTTGGGTCATTTGGATTTGCCCCTGAAATAAATTTCATCATTCTATTCTTAGTTTGTTATTTCATTCACATTTAAATTGTTTTTCTGTTGTTCATGGGAATTTGAATGGAAATCTGCAAGAGTAAATCAGTACAAATCACTACATTCACAAAAGAGAACGTTTTTATTTTGAAAAATGTATATGATAATGGGGCTATACACATTACAGCCATGATGGTACTATTGCTTTTGCCCTGTTACCTAGATTGCAGCTTTATATATTACATCATCACCTCATGTTCAAGGCCTCAGCCCAGATTAATTGAATTGGTGGAAAAACAACTGGAACAAAATAAATCTTGGCTGGTTCGGCCTCGTTCATGCACAGCACGGTACTGGGAAAATGACTATAGCCAATGAACTGCTGTCAGACATCGATTCTGCATTTATATATAAATCTATATACAGCATGGCAGGACCCTGTGGTGCGTGTGTCTGTAAGAAGTCTGGAGTTTGAGATATTGGGCTTGAGATCGTATTTTTAAATGCAATATAAATTCTGAATTTGAAGTGCTGCGGATTACACTGAAATCAACTACTGTTCTTTCAAACAGTTTACAAGAGGAATTTAACATGTCAAAATATAAACTTAGCTTAATTTGGCATGGGGCAAATACAAGGTGATGTCAAGAAGCAGCGGTATAATCAGGGATGGTTCCTGAAAACCAACAAATCCAACCGAACAGGGGCTGCATATTATTTACTTGGGTGGCGACGTGAAACAGGGATAAACAGTCTCTTTGCTAATAATAAAGGGGGAGGGTGGCAGGGAGCTGGAAGGTGCATCTCGAAGACTGTCGTCTTGCCCCCGCTGTGTTTATTATAAGGGTGGAGTGGGGGGGGCTCAGCTCTGGTATGCTAGACTATAAATCTGTGGTACATTAAAATTAAAGGTCCCACATAAGGATAATAGTAATTCTTTTTTTCACTTCAATAATGACAGGGTATTTTTCAAATAATACTGAGGTCAGGCCAGACCATGAAATATTTTTTATTTCTCCTACGGCAGCTGTTGGCACTGGCGTGAGCGAGCCATGTGTAGGCTTGATATATTTCTCCCTCTCGCTGTTGCACACACACTTTCCTGCCCCATTTATTATCTGTATAATGTGTTTAAGAAAGAAGCAGTAGATTGCAGAGGTCGTGTTGAGTATTGAGATGTGACACATTAAAAAAAAAAAAGTGCAGCTTCTTAGTCTTGCTAAATCGGATATCTATCATTTCATTTGAAGCTGCTACCCTTTGTAGTGGGGGCCACACACAGAATCACAGATGCTTATGTATGTGTGCACCCACAGCATGAAAACGAAAGATGATACACGGAAATAAATGCCTCAAACACACATGTGCTCAGTACTCCTGACTCTCTGCATTCTGTCCCGGAAGAGACCTGCCCCGGCACCACTACAGCAGATCAGGCTCTGGGATTCTTCACGGAACATGAGGAGATCCTTCGATCAATACTCCAATGGGCGCAGACAGACAGGCCTGCTCTCAGTCAGCGAGTAACCAGGCCTGACCAGTGATTCGGTTTTACTCCCAAAGGTAACTTGTCCTGTAGTATTTCTAGTGTCGGAAGCCAGAAAAGCTGGACCTATTCCTTAGCAACAGGATTATATAACATATATGTCTAAAAAAAAGCTATTTCCAAATTAAGCTGTCATGCAAAAGCCATTAAATGTATCGCTATGTAAGGATACTGGCTCTTGCATTGTTGTCAGTCATTCACACCACACTGCATTTTAACCACAGTGTACATTTTGGAAAAAGAACTCATAATAAAGTAAGTTACACATTTCTATAAACTGTTTTAATGCTTATTAAGGGTATTTTGAGTTTGCCACATTAAAAGGCTATTTATACAATCAAGTAATTTTTTTTTTTTAAATATGAAAGTATTATAAAATATAAATGGCTTAAGCAATTCTTAATGAGGAATAGTCCTGGTGGGTGTAAAAACAGATTCTGACAGAAAGGAGAGAGACACCATTGCAAAAACATTAAACCACAGATAAATATGTAATGATCTGAAATACACTTTTTAGTGTTCTATGTGACTTCACCTCCAGTGTAAATTGAAGCTAGCTGTTTTTCCATGTTGCTATATGAGTCACAGTGTGTGT
>JAODJW010000001.1:33152719-33184839 GCA_026777045.1 Hyperopisus bebe | reverse complement strand
CAATCTGCAGAATACAGCACACTCAGGCTCAAGCAAATCTGCAATCTGCAGAATACAGCACACTCAGGCTCAAGCAAATCTGCAATCTGCAGAATACAGCACACTCAGGCTCAAGCAAGTCTACTTACTTTCATATGGCGAGGATTTTAGCTTAAGCAAATTCTCGTTTGTTGATTATTATAATTTCAAACATATGACTAAGACATGGATTTCTATTTGAACAGCACTCTACAGTCAGGCTAAACTTATATTTCACATTTTAATTACTTTGATCCCATGTAGCTTAATTGAATAAACTTACTTTTTTAAAATAAATCAGCAGTTTTTGTCACAATATATTTAAAAAATCAATAACCAAGCCATAAATCTTTGTTAGTGTTATAGAGAAAGGCATTACTCCAGTGGAAGGACACAAAATCACTGTAGCCTAAATCACCTGAAACTCTGTTGCACTAATGGGACACTGATCAGCTGGGTTAAAGGTGAGTAGCTTGGTGATGTCCATAAGAAGCTTGGGAGGCTTTGTTTCCAAATGGAACTCACACTCAAGGGAAATTTAACAAGCCAGAATCAGAAGCTTTAAGAGAAAAGCTTTCTCATTAGCAAATGCTCAGTATCTGCAGTGCATGCTACTGTAAGCATGGCTAAGAGAGTTCTGGTTTATGTTTCTCAAACTCTCAGTTACTGAATTTAATTAATTATTACTCTGGATCAATGCAGCAGTCCGTGGGCACCAGCTGTTTTGAATGGTTTGAGAAACATGCGGTACGTTTCACAAGATCCATACTTAGGACAATAGTCCTTGTTTACTGGAACTGTATGATGACTTGAGCTCTGGTCAGGTTGTCTGAGATGCTGTCTGTCTGTGTTAGCCTTCCAGAACATACCTGGCTCTTGTTGGCAGCCACCTTGGCAAATAGTGCCTGGGAGACCTTTGCCCTCTTCATCTCCTGCTGGATCTCATCATAGACAGATGACGTGATGTTGATGTGGGAGTCCATCTTCAACGGCAGGTCGGGACTGGGAACCAGAACCTTTGGCTGTGGGACATTCAAAGACAGACCTTAGGAGTGAAGACCCTAAGACACTCTGAAATTAATAACCACAAATTCTGCACATACCTCACAGCAACGCTAAGTAACCCTAAATCACAGATCACAATAAAATCCTAGCACGCTTTCCACAATAAAGTCCTCACACATTTCTGCCTTTTGTAATACAGAGTAAATTAAGGAGGGCAACACCAAGAGTAGACCTGGAAGGAAGGTAAAAACCATTTTCCAACATCTTTTTATTATTGTGTTAAAGAAAAAACAAGCTAAGTAACCATTTTATTTTTCTGCACTTCAATACACAATTTTAACACCGATTTGTGTATGTGATTGACAACAGGAAAAATACCAGTTTTAAAAAACACACAACTCTCTGTGCAGTGTTCAAAAAACTGCCTTTTTTCCTTTTTGAAATGCTAATCATAATTTGGAAACAGACTAATTTATAATTAAAATGCAGTATTTGGTTAGATATTTGTAAACTTCTGAAAGGTGAGTTAGACGGTTTTGATCACATATGCTCTTAAAACAGCAATATTATGAGAATCCCAAACAATATGTGAAACTACAGACTAACTACTGTCTGTTCCAGCCATGTTGTAAACAAATAGGTCACTGCCCCTCTAGCCTTTATTGATTTAGCAGACATTTATGTCCAACGCAATGACGTGGAAGCAGGGTCTGCCAATGTCCATGGAGAATTCGGGGGTTAAGGGCCTTGACCGAGGTCCCACTGGTGACATCACTCTGTCAGCCATGGGATCTGAATGAGTGACCTGATCACCAACACAGACTCGGCTCCGCAGAGCCGCAGCATGCCCACCTCTGCTGCTTCTTATTGCACGATGCAGCAAACATCTCGGCCTGTTTTTTCCAAATAGTTGCTGGTGCTTCAGTAGTTCCTCTGTGTTTCTTTTCACACAGAATCTCAGCTGGGTAGCAAAGTCTCCAAATGTACTCAGTTTTTGGAAATTTTTCCAATTTCCTTTGTTCTATAAACTCTTTTTAGATGTTTATCATTCTCTAAACAAAAAAAAAAAAATCAAACGGTAACTCCCCATTTCGTATTTATACTCAGTGACTCTATTTTTGTTCATATTATTGCGTCATTATTAAAGCATTCGGACAGCTTGGAAAAACATTAGTTGTTTGTCACAAACAGACTGCTGGCCTTGAGCTGAATGTCACACAGACACGGTCACACACTGGAGCGCATGCCGGCCTATCAAGAAAGACACCATCCCTGACCAGACACAAAAGGCTCACGTGCTCCTTGGCAACATGTAGTGACAGAAACAATAAAAAAAAAAAAGAAAAACACAGACAAGGATTACGCACAGAATGAAACAGTAGACTTGGAAACAGTCTGATGCAGAAAATGAACAGAAAACAGTGCAAACAAATCTTGCAAAACGTAACTGTAAACAAACATCCAAACAAAGGAGAAAATGTGCACAATTGATAAATCTCACAGATAAAACCTGACACAACATCAAACAGTGTCTAGAGAAAAAACAGGGAAGCAAACATTCAGAGCTAATCTAATAAGAAGGCTGTGCCGTGGGGGGGCCGTGTTTTGGTATGCGAGTACCTGTGCCAAGCGAGCCCCTCCCGTGCTGGAGACAGGGGTGGACGGAAGGCCCACGGGCGGATTCATGCTACGCTCACGCTCCTCCTGGTAAATGCGATCGCGCTCCCCCTCAGGCAGGTTCAGGAAGTTCTGCATGGCCTTCAGGTTGACCAGCAGAGACTGCGAGGCCGAACGTGGGTCCTCCTCTTTGCGCAGGATCTCCGACAGCAGGCCCTACGGAGCAGGGGGGGGGGGAGGAGGACGTGAGCGGACAGAGTTGCTCACTGTAACAAAGCCCAGCTCCGGCAGTGTCACCCAGCACGCATACAAACCGAGCCCAACTATGAAGGACGCTAAGTATGTAATGATGGGTCACATGCTTTCATACCAGAGACGGAGCAAGAAGCCAACAGTGAAACTTAAGAAAATTACACTGCATGCATCATATTCACTGAAACAGCAGCTTCATAATAACAACATAGTAGATGTGGATCTCTGACACCGGTGTGTGTCCTTGGGTCACTGCCAAGGTAATATGTGCATTGTAGTAGGTAAACAGGTGACTCAGTTTGACTGTGTGACATGCACCCCACTGAAAAAACTTACTTTCTTTTCTCAAACTTTCTCATTGATAAAAACCAACTGATCAAAACAACATCATAACAGCTCTTAGGAAGCAATCAATTTATTGATTGGCTATAAACTTAGTCCATTGGCAGTATAGCTGGCTGTGAATCCACTGCTGTTGACAATGGAGAAAAGCAAAGGCAGCAAGAAAATTATAGCAAAGAAACGCATGTGTGACTTTAGCCAGTCTACTGGAACAGTGGCCTGTACTATGAAGCGGGGTTACTGGCTTATCGGGCTAACTTGTCGGATTTAAAGTACCACAGTTTAAATAGACTTCATATTTGTTCACTTAAGTTTTGCCCAGACAATCTTAAATCCGACAAGTTACCCCGATAAGCCAATAACCCTGATTCGTAGTACAGGCCCCTGGTCTTATAGTCTAATAAGAATAATAAGAATAAGAATAAGAATAAGAATAAGAATAAGAATAATGATACTGCTGAGATCCCTGCACGCTGACATCAGGTCCCAGGGAGAGGATAACGGCTGCGAGTGGGATGTCTGATTGGTACCTGTGTCCGGTTGAAGGCCACGCGCGCAAACACGGCCTGCGAGACGCTGGCCCTCTTCAGCTCGTCGCGGACCTGCTGGTAGATGTCGGGTGAGACCTCCACAGAGGAGGGGTTTCCCCCGGGCTCGCCGGGCTTTCCGGGCCGTGGAATGGGCGGGTGGTTGAGGAACTGCTGGTTGAGGGCTTGTGGGTGCTGGTGGGCGAGCAGCCGGCTGACGGCCAGCTGCTGATTGATGAGGTGGGCCATGGCCAGCTGCTGGCGCACCAGCTGAGGGCTGAGCTGGGGGGACAGCAGCCCCCCGGGGGTGAGCAGCGGCTGCAGTGCGGCTGGCGGGGGCACCTGGCCGTGCAAGGGGGGGCTGTGGTGGAGCTGGCCGTGGGCCGACGGCTGCTGGGGCTGCTGAGATGGCTGCTGTTGCTGGGTAGGGGGCTGGGGATCACCCGATCCAGGCTTCACCAGGGAGCCACTGCCCCCCAGGGAGCCCAGCTGGGATAGGCCAGCCAGGTGAGGGGGAGGGCGCTGCCCTAGGACACAGAAGTCGGCCAGGCTGTCTCTCTCCACTGTGGACACGGAGGTGACAGGCGACATGAGAGTGAACGAGCTATATAGTCACATGAGGTATAAAAAATACTGTGCACCACTCACTAAATGACTATCAGTCTCTAAGTCATGGTCATCACCATTATCCCAAAAGAAAACACAAAATGTAGGCATACAGAAATTAACAGCCATATTCAGACCAGGTAACCCACCTTTGATTTCCAGGTTTTCCCGACTTGGCCACATCTTGTCCAAGAATTCCCCTGCAGGATACAGACGTGATCATTGACCCCGTGGAGCGCAGGTCACACAAACACTGACGTCACCAAACTCCCCAAAAATTATATTACACTCTCATTAAGATCATCTACAAAGTGGCAGGAAGCTTAAATCCTTAGTCTTAAATGAAGACGCTGGATTTGAGGGTGTGGTGCGAGAAGATTGTTTCCTTTCAGGTGGATGATGAGGAAATTGTGACAGCACTAAGACTGACAGGTGGGAGAGCCAATGTACTCGATAGACTGCCTGTGTCCTCCCGCCCTCTGCGGGGCTCACATCTGGAGGCTGACAGCGGTTGTTTTTTACAGAGAAGCATAGACCAGAACTAACACTAGCGGCTGTGTAACCCGACGCGATTCATTCTGTCAGCACGTCACCAGGATTTTTTTTACTCTGTCTAACTTGACTTTTTTTTTTCTGTTTGGGGTTTGGTGTCAACTTTGATCTGCCGTGAGGCATATTTATGCTGTTTCGGGGGGACCGAGGGAAAAAAAGGTCCATTTTGAAGTTAAAAGGCTAAAAAACCAGAAGAGGGGGCAGACTATATATGGGGATTTGTAAGAAGACCCCTGAGTTTAGAGTGGAAGAAGCACTGGTTTTGATTTGGACAAAGGAGTGTTTATATCCCACTGCTATATTAAGGGAGACATTAGGAGATAATGTGAGCCATGCATTGTGGAGCCCTGTCTGTCATCCCCGATATCCCCAAGTTCTTAACACCACTGAGGGGTTAATTCAGGAGACGGAATCACTCTCCCTCATTATTGTGCATTAGCGGCCCTTGCAGGCACTTGGATGGCTTAGCAGTTAAAATCAGGAGGAAAGCCGTCTGGCCACGATTCACGCCGTCGGTCACTGTCAGTAGCTGTCGATGGCTTTTTACGTGCCGGCAAGACGGTGAATCGCAGCTGCCCTCTGCAGCCCTCCGGCTCACCTTTAATCTTCTTGTACTTCTTGTACCAGCGACCAAACTCTTGACACTTGGTGCTGGAGACGTTGGCATAGTATGAGCTGTTTACTAGGGAGGAGATCATGCTCTGAGGGAAAAAGCAGAAACAGGGTGTGAGAGGGCCGTGAGGAGGTTGGAGGGGGTGCTGTAAGGACCCAAAGAGAGCCATCAGGGAGGAAACGGAGCTGAGGTCAGAGCCCGTCCCTAAACTGCGAACTGCACTGCACTGTCCCCTCACTGAGGCTCTGCTCTCCATAACGAGACAGCAGCTCACTGCAGACCAAAGTAGGAAGTCAGACGCACGGCGAGACACGCAAACACGGAGAAGTTTAAAAACGAGGGATGGCGTTTTTAGGATCCGCCCCCGCAGAGGGCTGCGTGGGACGGGGCACACACACGCGCACACACACACACACTCACACACGAGGAGGCACGGACATGAGCACGGCACAGCACACAAAACCACACGCATACGCATGCTGATGATGTAATGATCATTCAGCTCAAACTGCATATGGTGCAAGAACATGTAGAATGTATGAAATAGTGCCCGTACAACGGCATCAAGCAGAAAAGTGAAAGTGTGAAAAGCTAGAAAACAAAAACACACAGTGACAGCTGTGACACAGCGAGGACATGAGGGTGGCTCCTTCAGGAACGTGTCACTGACTGCAGAGAGAAGGGAGGCGTTTGCCACTGGCCTCATTTCCCCCCGTTTGCTTCAGTCTGAGTTCATTATCATGTTGGTTGTTCAGGCCTTAACTTTATGGTATTTATTCATGTGGAGGATGTATGTTTGAATATTTGCAGAATGTGTTTTGTGTAGTGCCTGTGTGTGTGTGTGTGTGTGTGTGTGTGTGCGTGTGTGTGTGTGTGTGTGTCTGTGTGTGTGTGTGTGTGTGTGTCTGTGTGTGTGTGTGCGTGTGTGTGTGTGTGTGTGTGCCCTTCTGCACACCCCTGTGTTAGTGCCCCTTTGGTGAGGAATGCCGAGATGCTTTGGCCTCCCCTTCAGCAGGCTGGTAATATATTAACCTCAGAGGTATCGTAAGGCACACTTCCCATATGGTGTGGCATAAGTCACTCACTCACAGCACCAGCCCTGCTCACTTTGCATGTGGGCAAATGCATTAGCCTGGCGCCCGTTACACTTTCCTCTGATTTCCTAATATAAAATTCACAGTGGAAAATGGTAATCAATAGGTTCACTATCGAGGTTGCTGGCTTGACACTACAGAATGCCTATTCGCTTCAGCGTGTGCATGCAGGCCGGCTTAAAGTTGTTGACCTATTTATACAGCCATGTGTATCACCTAATCAATCCAGGATACATTGCGTAAGAGTGCGACAGCAGGGGCTCCTTCAGGGGGGGTTGTGTCCCGGCTCTTAACCATTATTAACAGATGATACCCCTCTATCCTACACACTATAGCTGTGTGCCAATTCAGGGGCTGCATCCTTTGAAGGATGCGGTCAGCATAGCCTTTGTAAGCCGCGTCCTTCTAAAAATCCACGTGATGAATATTGGGTTAGGTTCGGCTGCAAAGGATCAATGCAGTGGATCCTTCCCGGCTCAGGAAAAGAAGGATGCATTTTAAGGGCGCATTTGAAGGAGCCTTCGAAATGGGACAGCCTTGTCATGCTGCAGCCCCAGATTATATATCTGTAGATATGGGGGGCTGCGTAAAGGGAAGTGAGGACTGAGGGAGGGGTGGGACAGGCTATACCTGGGAGAGGGGGCACTCCTTGGCCAGCGTGTTCTGGTTCATCTCCTTGAGCAGCTCCTTGAGGGCGTTGCGCACGGTGGCGTGGTTCCACTGCTCCCAGGGCAGGTCCTCCAGCTTGGCAAAGCTGCAAGCATGAAAACCTTCATTTGCTGCCCCCTGGATGCGGGACCCGACGGGGAACGTCAGCAGCCGGTCTGGCCCGGCACTGCGGCCGACTCCAAATGAGTTAATTGGGCATTACATTGTGTCAGGCGACACAACATGGAATAGGCGTTTTGTAAATCAACTGGAAGTGAAAACCACTTCTTGGGGAAAGTGGTTGAAGGATATGTTGAGTGGTGGTAATTTTCCGTATCCAGCTGAATCCAATCCACACTCTTAACGGTGCCTCCCTGAACGGTCCCCCTGAACCCATGTGCCCCCCCCCCCCAGCAGCCCCTGCCGGCCCGCTTTGGGTGGCTGACCTCTGCAGCTGGATCCGGAGGGTAACCATGTGGTAGACGTCCAGCAGCATGTCCGCCACCGTGGCCTCGGGGGCGTCGGTCAGGTAGTGGATAGGAAGCGGGTTCCAGCGGCCAACTTTGATGATTCCTGGTAGAGAGAGAGACACAGACACAAACGCACGTTCTTATTCATATTTTTGTGTGGACCATTCATTTCTATAAGCAAAACCCGAATCCCAACATGACGACCTTAACCCCAACCCAGCCCTAACCTTAAGCATAAGTAACCAAACTAAATATGAGACTTTAAATATGAGGCATTTTACGTTTTTTGATTGCATTCACAGATCTTTGTGGGGACCTGACAAACTTCACAACATCCCCACATAACCTTGGTCCCCCACAATGTAATATAAACCTAATCCACGACACACACACACACACACACACACACACACACACACACACATACATACATACACATAGGATGTGACCTCATCAGTCCTGAATGAGCTCAACCTATGACTTCATTACTACGGCCTCCTTCATCCATCCTGCGCTCATGATACGATCAGCTCAAGTTGTCCTGAATAAATTGGAAACCATGAATTTCTCCCAACCACAAGCATCACCTTCATAATGCAAGTCAGGAGCGCTGCTTCAATATTTGTGGTCCTGTACATATAGCTCCCTGAGACCCAGCAATCTGAAGAGGACATTATGTTTCTGTTCATACCTCATATACTGTACATGCCCTATATTAGGTCTTGTCTTTCTGTAAATAAAGACAGTTAGGGCTATAGGATGACATCACATGTGTGGGGTGTGACTTTGCCAACATTTAATTTAGGTAATAAAAATAATCAATATTAAAAAACTTTTTTCCCCTAGATGTCAGGAGGATAGAACATAGTTTGTGGTCAACCTGCATCAAGCTTCTCCACATGAGAGATTGAATCAGCAACAGGCAAACACAACTTTACTCAGCATGTCAGGGTGGAGTCACATGCTAAAAGTCACAGATGCCCTTTCGGCGCAGGTGGTTGTGGGTAAAACAGGAGCAGGATCGACGCCCCAGGGAGGTGCTGCTGCTCTGCTCTTGACTGAAGTGTTTAAACTGCCTAACTGTAATATTTTTTTCAGGTGTATAAAAGTATAGGACACAGTATACTTTAGATATAACCATGCAATGAGAAAATATATCATGCCTATTATTTACATAGAAGTCAGTTATAGCCCATAATTTACCGTATTTGTAGTAATTTACAATTGAACTCAAAGCGACCTCTATAAATCATCTACTTAAAATGGGAAACGGCCTTCCATTGTTACCGGCATATTAAGCTTCACTACTGTAAGGGTATCTAATGCTAAAAGGAGGAGGCTTTATTCTAATATGCCAAGTTGTTTTCACAGAAATCGCCACTGTTTTTTTGCCACAACGTGCTTCTATGGGTTGGGCCCACAGGAAATGGATCCCACAGCCCTCTATTCTGAGTCCTTCTGTTGTCAGGGCATGTAAATGACCAGTGTTGTCCACATTCTCAGTAGGTCTCCAGGGTGTGTTGGTATAGCAAGACCACTTCCTATACTGTGGTCTTTGAGGAACCAGTAGGAATCGACGGAATGGGGTCTGCAGGAAATGCTACTGACTAAGCAATTCAGCAAACCCACAATTCATGCCACCATGGGAGCCCAACACCAGGCACTGGAGGCCACTGGACAAGAGCACCTTCAAGACCTAGTGCCGTGTTTCCCAATCTGGTCCTCGGGGACCCACAAACAATCTACGTTTTGCTTCCTCCGAGCTCCCTGCCACACAGTACACATTTTTGCTCCTTGGAGCTGGGAGGGAGCAAAACCATGGACTGTCTGTAGGTCCCCGAAGACCAGGAAGGGAAATACTGACCAAGTGGACAGTCTTGATAATGGAACCTTGATCCATATTTCAGTCTGCTAGTCTTACTGTGATATAAACTGTAAGTACATCGGTCCCTTCAGATCGTCAGGCTGGCATCCTCCACCCGCAGCACAAACGGCATATCTGACAAGCATCCTCGCATGTGTACTCCGCTGCATTCCCTGCCTTCCCCAAGACTGTGGCTGGAACTGTGAAGCTAAACAATGCTAATCGCATTACCGTCTGCTAAATCAAACACAGCCGGGATGGGGCTGATCCCCTGCCTCCACGGGGAGCTCGCAGCGCTGGGGCTCTGGACGCTTGTCTGGGGTTTGTGCCTGCAGAGCAGCAGAATCACACTGGCAGCCGGGCAGCAGCAAGTCACTGGTGGGTGCCGTCCAGAACGTGACCTTTGGTTGCCGTACCAGCATGCAAAGGACACCAAGGGAGTCTGCAACGACGACAGTGCCTCCAGTGACCAGCCCAAGCACCCAGGGGGGTTTCCCCAATTCCTCCAGTATCATTAACTGTTTGCCTCTATGGAGACTAAGATGATTTTCTGGACTGTTTCTGTAGGATATAAAGCAAGCCAATTTCAGATCTGTATTACTTACCTTCACAAGGAGAGCGAGAAAATTGCAAATGACAGAGCCATGGTGCGCTGCATCAGCGGCAGGCCCGGGGTCACGGGCCCCGTCATTCCGTGTTTTCGCTGGATTATTCTAAGTGACTTTGCAGAGATATATTCCCCTGGTAGTGAATCACAGAAGGGAAGCTAAGTGGACAGATGAAGACAATTTGCGTATGCCTGTTTCCCCGCCCTCTGTGGAGTGTCTACAGTGCACGCTGAGCTTTGATGCCCTGCATCAAGCCTGCTTTTCTCATCGTCTCCTTGAGTAATGGAAATGCTCGCCCCCCCCCTAAGGCCAATCTGCCAAGGGCCTTAGGGTCCGTGAAGGACAGCTCTGGTCTTCCCCTGATCAGGCCATTGCTGTAGCATTCCACCTGTACCTGCCCTAATTTCGCCTTCAAATGCTAGAAGTACCATGACCTGCCATGAAGTACCATGTATGTATATTTATATATTAACCACCTCATCTCACCAAGTCTGGCACCAACCACCAAAGCAAATTCCTTGTATGTGTGAATGTACTTGGCAATAAACTCGATCCTGATTCTGATTCTGATCTGCAGTCAGTTAAATGCGTCCCCAGTCTCTGAGAGTCTGTGATAAGACGACCGAGCCACGCCTTCCGATGTGTTAGGCTCCCTCTAATTAATGATTCATTGTTATTTAAACAGCACTTTAAACAGCCCACACCAGTTGCTATATTTTTATTTCCCCAGTAGAATGCTTTCTCCCATGTTTTTTTTTCTCATGCGGTCAGATGGTGGCTTAGTGTGGCCCATTAATTCCCATCCTCACGCACAATCCCAAAAAAAGCGGGCCGCTGCACGGTGTAACCGGCCTAAATTTGGCCGCCCTGCTCCAAACCCACCCTGCCCTACAAACGTGCATGGGCGCCTGAAGCCTATGACTGTAGCCACACCTTTGCACTTATACATGAGTATACTCCATCACACAACGCATATTTATCAAAATGCTTTTAGAGAGCGGTTAAAGGGGCCATGTCACAGCATATCATCAAGAAATAGTCACTGACGATCCACTCTTCAATAATAATTAAAACCATCTTGAATTCAATGGTTTTTTTTTAAATCATAATTTCTAAATTCTCATGAGAGGAGTGGCTATAAGCTTTATCATAGGGATTCTTGGTAATAGCACCTGGAGTGTATCTGACACTGCGGTCAGATGCAGAATATCAGCTGCGGCAAGTACAGAATCAATTTCCAGGCAAGGAAAAAAGCTGTACAGCACAAGATTCATTATATAAAACAGAGAGTATTAGAAACATGTTTCATGTAAGCCTGCTCTGTCATCATCGGATTCCTTGTTGCTAATGTTTGAGCAAAATTTAAACAAACATGTTCATCACTGGTGGGTTGTGACTAGTTATAAGGGTATCAGGTTTACTGTAGTGAAAATCTATACCAAATAGGGTCTCTCTTGTTTTCGTAAGAAAAAAAAATTGAATTCTATTCTTCTCCTTTCCTGTGTGAATCATGGCTTTCCAGCTTCATGGAATTTATTGGAATTATTTTATATGTTTTCATAATACCAAGTTTTCAAGGGAAAGTGGGGGTTAGCAACCAGAAAAGAAAAAGACAGATGCTTCCTTTTATATTAACTATCATGGCACTGGAATCTTTCACAGATAGACTGATCAAGGCAATCACTAATGCAGCTCAGAAAAATCAAACTCAGGGATAAAATATTGACAAATCCCAATGTGCTTACATTTGATTTTCAAAGATTTAAACTGATCAATAGAGAATATCTCTTAGTGATAAGTAAAGCAGTATTTGGAAGTTTTGGAAAACAAAATGTTTAAGGTGCATGTAATTTTAACTTCTTTCGATGTGAAGATAAAAAGCATTTATCAGTTTTGGATGAAACTCCCCTTAAATGTAAAGCAAACAGCTTTATTCTTAATTGTCGTATATTCAAAACACACTTTCAGGCTTTCATCTGGACATACTCCAAATAATTGTCTGAAGCCTAAAAATACAGATCTGTCCATGCGCTGCTTTAAAAGCCTTCAAACCCTTATAATTGAAATAAACAATATCTCCCAGTTAATTACTGGCTGGGTTAATTAAAGAAAGACCATGGCACTCTGGGAAGAGTTTAAAAATACGGCTGGGACAGAGTTATGCAGGACACAATTCAAACAGGGAGAAAATAGCAGGGACTCTGTATAATTTTGGTTGTAAACCGCAGAGGAAAAATGTATAATTTAAGCCAGAAATTATTCATTTAACATAAACGCTTATTTTAAAAAACAAAAAGTATTCATTTGAGAGGAACGGGGGGGGGGAGGGGGGGCAGGGTGTAGCCGGCCAGTTTTATATGTGTGTTTACGGGACAGTACAGGAATGTGGACCAAACTCATTGATTCTCTTTGTGCCTCTTTGTTTCATGCTGCACACTCTTGTTTTTCTTTGGTTGAACTTTTTAACTGGCTGGGTATTTCTGCTTTTCCCCCTCTATACGCTTTTTTTTTGTATTCTGTGATGTTTCGCTTAATGTCCGGTTTTGTTTCGCTGTTTAGACAGCCTTCTTACGGTTGTTACCGAGCAGGCAGGCCAGACCTCCTGTAACCCTCAAACCAGACGCCTACCTTTTCAATTCACAGCCGCCATCTATCAGTCCTTTACCTCATCCTTTAATTATACAGTGTTGCCTGCTCTGTGTTAAGACTGACATTCCGCATTAAAATGAGAGACCGGTGAGACAATCATCTACAACTGTTTTGTTGAAAAGTGTCCTTTCTTTTTACCAATTAACTCATTTAAGTATCCATTCGTGTCATGGAATATTGCCCATAACTAACTAAACATCTAAATGAAAATAGTGAAATTTAAAGGTAATATCTTCAATATATAAGCTATATTTGACCCTTTTAACTAGTGGAAATGAAAAAAAAGCTAATTTGCTCAGCCAGTTTTGGATTTTCTCTTCCTGATTGTTCTGTGAATCCGTGACTTGATGCTGATGCACACAGCTGTACTGCATGGGTGTGCAATTCATATTACAATTATGGCCCAGTAGGTTTCATGTTTGCCTTTCAATTAGGCACAAATTTACACCTGGCGCCCCAAATACCCTGACTCATTAATGACCTTAATCACGCAGCGAGGAGCAGAGGTGGGCACCAAGGGGCGAGCTTCCTGCTGGAGCGGCCTCGCAGAGCCATTTCTGACCACGGTCACCTTCTCCTCCGGGCCTCTCACACATTGAGCAGCATGAATTCCTCCGCTCGTGCAAAACGAAACTTCTTTGTCTTCACAGTTGAAGATGTGCATAAAAACAGCAATTACGGAGCGTGTAGTTAATCTACTGTATCTGTCTCTTAGTTTCACAGCTGTAATTTTGTGATTTCAGTCTCATTCACCACAAAGGTATGGCTCAAAGGAGTGAATTAAAAAAAGACAATACAGCCTTAATTGGACGGTACATTTCAGGGCAAACTGCAAACACATGCCTGTTTCGCGCCGTGTTGATTATCTTCCGCAAACTCCAGGCTGACGTCACACAAGCGCTATGCAGTGCCCACGTTCAGTAATAAACAGCGAAAGTTACTGCTCTCATCCTCTGCACTCATTCTGTCTCAGAAGAAGTACCCAAATTCAGGCCTTTGATCTTTTATGCTAAAGAAGACTTTCTTCAATTCTCTGTCCATGTCATCCCAGCCCATTTTGATTAGTTTAACAGACACTTTTAGATGTTTTTTTTCATGTATTTCCTGGTTCTTTGTGACAGAGTCATGTTTTACTATTAGATCAGCAGCCTACTCTTTGTAGTGGTTCTGAGTTTCGCATACTGTTGTGCTACTCAAATTAGGGATTTAAATAGCGTTTTTTAAAATTAAAATGAGTGATTTTACTTTTGTTCATGGGCATGGTGCATCCGGAACAGTCATTAGGGGGCGCTGTTATTATTATTACACTGCAGCCTACTCCATGTAGGCATTCCCCGCATTGCAGCTTCCCCCCTCCAGCCAGACCTACCCTGAGCCTGGGCTGCTGAGCTGTGGGAGTAGCCCAGGGCCAGCAGGGCCGTCTCCACCAGCTGGGTGAAGAGGATGTCCTTGCGCACCAAGACGAACTCTGCATGCTCCTCACGGCCCTCTCCCTCTGAGGGCACAACGCCGTCCACCTGCTCCACCACACAGAAGACGGGAATCATCAGACCTGTGGGGGGGGGAGAGAGAGAGAGAGAGAGAGAGAGAGAGAGGGAGAGAGAGGGAGAGAGAGACAAAACAGGCATGCTCAGCATTCAGTTCAATTCCCTGTGTTGATCAATGCATAACCCCAGAGCTCTGTGTATGTCAGTGGGGTATCAGCGTATGCCAGTGCTACCCATCCCGGGTCCCACTGATGCATGCGATAAAGTGCCATACAAGACTGGGAACACTGGTTAACCTTAGGTACCTGGAGTTATTTAAATAAAAAACAGACTGAGGTCTGTAAGAAGTCGATAATAAATTGTGTTTCCATTTTTTGGTGACTTTTACTTGGCTATATTATATATGGCTTCATGATGAAGTGTAGCTCACATCATAACACAGACATCAGCTTAAATAGGTCACAGGGACCAGCGACAAACATTGTAGCAATAGTCAGCTTTCAAGTAAATATAAGCAGAGCTTGAAGACAAAGACCATCACTAATACATAACTCATGATACTTAGAATGATTTATTGTAATAAATCTATTTTATTTACTTAGCTAAAGCTTTTACCACCTTTTAACAAATCACTCACATAGCTTGCAATATTAATAAAGCTAAATATTTATATGCAGGGACAATATAGGCTTAAAGTCAATAAGCAAAGTACAACATGAAACATTTCGACCACAGTTTATTTACACACACACGTATATATATATATGTCCTGGGGGCAGAAGAAAAAATGACTGGTTCAGGCAGATAACCAATCAGATTATAGAGGGCGTGGGTCCAAGCTACTAAAGGAGATGAAACTAACTAATCAGATGTCTTGGTCCTTCCTCCTCTAGTTGCTTGGACCCACCCCCCCTACAATCTGATTGATTATCTCTCTGAACCAACCATTGTTCCTTCAGAACATTTTTGCGTACGTAAAACCCTCACGAGCGAGTATAACCAGAGATTGAAGGAAAAGCGGCTAATGAGTACTCTGCATATTTGGGAACTCCTTCAAGACAGCTAGAAAAGCATCCCAGGAGGTGACCTCATAAAACTTGTATAGAAGAGAAAGTAGGGTCAGGCAGTCCCTGGAGCAATTGGGGTTAAGGGCCTTGTTCAAGGGCCCAACGGTAGGATCACTCTGCCAACTACAGGGTTTGAACCTACAACCTACCGAGTCCCAATTTGCTCACTCATATCCATCTATTCATTTTCTATACCCACTCATCCAATACAGGGTCATGGGCCAAGGAAGTCATTCATGCCTACGGGCAACTTGGGGGGGGGGGGGGGAAGCCAGAGGAAACTGCATGATGACACAGGGGAAACATGCAAACTGCTTTGTATCTGTTGGCACAACCTGCGTCAAAAAGTGCAAGAGAATCTGATCATGCTGTTGCTGTTTATTTTATATATACAGTGCCAGTCAAAACTTTGGACACATCAACCGTAGAAAGGTTCATTTGTACTGTTCTCTACATTTTAGAATAGACATCAAAACTATAAAATAACACACATGGAATTATGCACTGAGCAAAAAAATGCTTTAAACACCTCTGTAGCTTGGGACACCGAAGGCTGGAGGTTGAAATCCCATAGTCAGCAGAGTGGTCAGCTACATACATACAATATATGGACAGAAGGATTGGGACACCTGGCCATTACACCTACAGGAACTTTCATAACATCCCATTCTAAATTCATAGGCATCAATATGGAGTTGGTCCCCCCTTTGCAGATATAACAGTAGCCACTCATCTGGGAAGGCTTTCCACAAAATTTTGGAGTATCTGTGGGAATTTTTACCCAATCATTCAGAAGAGCACTTGTGAGGTCAGACACTGATGTTGGAGATGAAAGGCTTGCAGTCTCCATCTTAGTTCATCCCAAAGTTAGTTGACGGGGTTGAGGTCAGGGTTCTGTGCGGCTCAGTCAAATTCTTCCGCATCAAACTCACCCAACCATGTTTTTATGGACCTTGCTTTATGCACTGGGGCACAGTCATGCTGGAACAGAAAAGGGCCTTGCCCAAACTTTTTATACAAAATTTGAAGTACAGAATTGTCCAAAATGTCTTAGTTGGCTGAAGCATTAAGAATTCCCTTCACTGGAACTAAGGGGCCTAGACCAACCCCTGAAAAACAACCCCATAGTATTATCCTCCTCCTGCACCAAACTTTACAGTTGGCACAATGCAGTCAGGCAGGTAATGTTCTCTTGGCCAAACCCAGACTCGTCCATCAGACTACCAGACAGAAGCAGGATTCATTACTCCGCACAATACATTTCCACTACTTCAGATTCTAGTATGGCGTGCTTTATTCCACTCTATCTGATGCTCGGCTTTGCGCTTGGTGATGTGAGGCTTGCATGCAGCTGATCGGCCATGGAAGCCCATTCCATGAAGCTCCCAGCACAGGTTTTGTTATGGGGTTAATGCCAGAGCAAGTCTGGAACTCTGCAGTTATTGAGCCAGCAGTGTGTTGGAGACTTTTACGCACTATGCACCTCAGCACGCAGTGACCCCGCTCTGTTACTTTACCTGGTCTGACACTTTGTGGCTGAGTTCCTGTTGTTACTAAACACCTCCACTTTGCAATTATACCACTTACAGTTGACAGTGGAATATCTAGCAGGGAAGAAATTTCATGAACTGACTTCTCACAACGGTTGAATTCACTGAGCTCTTTCACAAATGTTTGTAAACCTGACTGCATGACTAGGTGCTTGATTTTATACACCTTTGGCAATGGGTCTGAATGAAACACCAAAATTCAGTGATTAAGAAGTGTGTCCCAATACTTTTGTCCTTATAGTGTATAACTGGAAAAATGCAGGTTAAGCACCTACTAATGTGTCCAACTGGTCATGACCTGGTAACTTTTCTGGTTACAGTTCATGTCAACATCCATCATACCAATATTACCAACACTGTATATTATAAAGGAACAGCAGTACATATGTCACACTGAAAAGCACGAACATCATAACAGTGCAAATCACTTGAATACTATAGAAAAGCTTAATTTAATCCAGTTCTATACAGTTATCATGCAGGAGAATCTCTCCGCTAATCTGTTAAATAGTGATGTCTTAAACCAGTGTTTTCACATGAAAAACTGGTATTTGCGCAGAAGACTGCTAAGCTCTGGCCAAAGGGTTTAGGATTGAGGTGGACGCACATAACTGCAGAATATGGTGACTATCTAGGTGAGGAGGACATTTAATAAGATTTCCCTTTCCACAGACAGACAGACGTGTTTCCCAATCCAGCCCACAGAGAAGTCAATGATTTTGCTACCAGGAGCTGGGTGGGAACATAAATGTGGATCGTCTGTGGGCCCCTGAGGACCGGGATGGGAAACACTGGTCTAAATGAAGCAATCCTCTATCTTACAGAAGCCAGGAAGGAAGATAAAAACTGGTATTTCATACGTTTAGGTAATCAATGGTTAGATGGACAAAGAGAGCAAAACAGATTTTTCACACTTGCCAAGACAAGGGACAGGTGGACTTAATCAGTGTAGGAAAAGCCGATCAGCCCCCCCTCCCAAAATGGGTGCTGACTGCATCCCATTCCTACATATGCGTAATTATTCATATCTTTACATAGTTGTCAAACCTATCCACGTGAGATTCACCTTAAATTATGTGCACATAAGATGTAACTGATTAAAACATAATTCTGAATAAGTGAAACATATTTTAATTAAATTTTGATTTTATTCTAACCATGAGTCAATGCTATACATAACTTAATGCATATAAATTGATCATTCATGAGATTATTCATTGTTCCCTGCCCCATGATTCCTGAGATAAGCTCTGGAACATCGCAAGCCTCTAATGAATATTTGGTTATGGAAAGTAGATTATGGATTATGGATAGATTATGATTAAGCTCCTGTATCATTGTTTTTACATCCCTGACAGTGATGGGACTGGCATAAACCTACCAGCAGATTCTGGATTTCAGGTAAAAGCTGTAAATAAAGTTAAGCTATGAAGTGCTGATGGATAAAGCGCCCTGGTGTTCCCAGTCTGAAATCATTCCAGCTGTGCTAAACCTCAAAGTTAACAGGCTCATTAATATAATTTCACCAACTCTATATGAAGGTTTGGCTATGAAAACTGCCTTAACACAGTAATACCGATTAGTCATGCATACAGTAAGAAGCAATTATAAAGACTGCTTTTTCCCAACTGAATGTTTATTGACATGTAAATTTTAGTCATTGTTCCACCAGACCAAAATGTTGCAGCACACTTGTTTATTTGCTAGAAAATGTATTCTGCATGCTTGACTTCATCCACAAAAGAGATTGGCCTTTCGGTTTCTAAATGGACAAGTGTGCATGCAGAGCTTAATCTGTCATGCTGCAGATTCTGCTCCTGTGGTTGTGATTTTGCAGGAGAATAAAGTGCAGCAGTAAAGGGCAGCAACCTGGAGAGGGGCGGAGCCAAAGCCGAACCACCCGCGCTCTGCCTCTGCGCTCCAGCCTGCTTCTTCCTTCTCTTTGCGGTAATTCACTCCAAAAACGCTTAACAGATCTCCTCTCTCCCACGGGTTTCTGGAGGGAACCCATAACAGTGGTACCCCCGTTTTGCCCCCATCCTATATAAGGTGTCCCCTTGCACTCTCCCTTCAAAAAACCTCATTTACAATAAGAATGGGACTTTGTTCTTGGACTTACTGTCGACACATAATTAATTAGTTTGCCAAATGAACACGGAGAGAAATACGTTAGCCAAAGCCCTGGTAGTAATAACATGGCCGCCTGGAAACAGAGAGCCCCTCCCACCACTCAGCTGTCCCTTGTTTTAATCAGTCAATTCCTATATTCCTATTTCCTACCCATTAATCATGCCTGCTCCCAGTTCGGAGAGCTCTTATGGAGTGAATTACAGACTGGAAGCTTGTGCCAATTCAAGTAAGTGAATTTCCCCCAACTGAGAAATATAACTGTCAACGCGGAGCAGCACTGGGCAGTGACCCCTCTTCTCTGTTTCTTCACACCTCTCCCTGCTCCCCTTTGCTCAGATTGTATCTTTCGCTCTGTACGATCCCACTGCATTCCTCTCACACCCCTGTGCCTTCTTTAAGACTTCCTTTCATCGCCTTCCTTTCTTATGCCTTATCTACCTTTTTCATGCACTGTCCATCCCCTTCAGTCCCCTTTGCTTGCAAGTAGCTTGGGTACAAACTTGAATGAAGACCTTCATGCTGGTCATCTCAGGCTGATCTCCCTCCTATAATCAGATCTCACCGCCCTCTATTCGGCTTTCCTTGATTGCTTCCTTCCTGGTTTAGCCCTAGTGTCCTCTCTCTTTGATTTAGGCTCCATATTGGTCTAGGAGCAGTGGAACTCCAAGCACTATCAGTGCTACAGCAGAAACCCTGGGCCAGCCACACACAGTGGAGAGGCACAAGGGAGAGCACTAAATTGCTGAAGAAACTGAGGTCTTTACAGCTATCGTGCATGACGTCAAAACGCTCTGGTTCCAAAACCAAAGCCATACTCCCCGGTCCCCTTGGGTATTCCGCAAGGAGTAGTAGCACTGGGGGAATCAATAAAATGTTTGACAGCCTCTAAAATAAATCAAATCCCAGAGTTTAACACGTACCCCTGGTCTTCAACATGAGGCTCAGGCAGCACGGCTGAGCTCATGCAGTTTGGTGTCTTTGTATTTTTGTTTGTGTGCATGTGCAGGGTGTTTATGTTTATGTATGACTTTGGGGGTGTGTCCACGTGTGTGGCTGTGCGTACATGTTTGTATTAGTGTGTGTGAATGCATTAGCTGATGGGAATGAGACCGAGCAACTGAGAGCAGGGTGAATCCATGCATGTGCGCACCTGAGTGAATAATGTGCGTAGGGCTCACTCCCCACTGCTGATATTTGGCTTTGAATAGTCACTGGGAGCTCTCCCTCATGCTGAAGCACAGTCACACAGAAGGAGCTCTCCCTCATGCTGAAGCACAGTCACACAGAAGGAGCTCTCCCTCATGCTGAAGCACAGTCACACAGAAGGAGCTCTCCCTCATGCTGAAGCACAATCACACAGATGGAGCTCTCCCTCATGCTGAAGCACAGTCACACAGAGGGAGCTCTCCCTCATGCTGAAGCACAGTCACACAGAGGGAGCTCTTTCTCATGCTCACTTTCCTTTCCCCATACTCCCTTCTTTAATTACTCAGCAGATGGGCTGTGGCATTGGGGTGACACATGAAGCATCTACACATGAACAGAATGCTCCTTCTTCACCGTCACGCCTTGGTGTCCTGAAGTACTATCACACTGTGTACTACATTAGTGTTGCTCAAACTGGTCCTAGGAGACCCCCAGACAGCCCACGTTTTTGCAAAAATGTGGACTGTCTGGCAGGGAGTTTGGAGGGAGCTGGGAATGAACTGGCCGTGAACTGGGAGTGAACTGTCTGAGGGTCCCCGAGGACAGGGTTGAGAAACGACGCACTACACCACATTGTCATTTGTGAGCCCACCATGCAAACTAAATTTATACACAAATATACACACACTCACTGACCACACAAACACACAAATTCATTCATTCATTCATTCATTCATTCATTCACTCATTCATTCATTCATTCATTCATTCATTCATTCATGTTTTCCACACCCACTTGTCCCGTTCAGGTTTGCGGGGGTCCACAGCCTATCCCTGAAGCATCAGATGCAAGGCAGGAAATAACCCAACTCCAATTCAACTTAGGATTTTTTTGGGGGGCAAACCAGATAACCCAAAGGTAACCCCATGATTGAACGAAGCTAATAAATGCTTCAGTTTGTTCAGTTTTTTGACTATGCTAAGAAAAGCAGCAATTTCAGGGCAGCTCTTCCTCCTGCAAGGCCTCCTGAAGGCTTTCACATCCACCAATCCATCTTCAAAAACACTCATTCACATTTAAATGTCTGGATCGAGCAAACAACAAGTTTAATAATGGTGCATACTGTTGATGGCAGAATCCATTCTTGCAGGCCAATAGTAACATTTCCAACTGCACTGATAATACTGAGAGTTCATTCACTGCACTGTGCCGTTGCTGTATCTATACAGCGATTGATGGCAGGCATGGAGACAATCAGTGATTGATCATCTGATGATGTGCAGATATGTGGCCAAATAACTGGCCATTTGGTCACATCAACCTTTCCCTTAGTCCTATGTCTAACACATGACCAACAGCATGCAAAATAAAATATCAGCATACATAATGGATAGTACACATTATTTGTAGTATTTATGAAAATGTACTATTATTTGCTTTATTGTAAAATATAGCAGCACCTCAGTTATACTTTAATGAATTGAATTGAGGCACACTATAAAAAAGCAGATGTTTTTTTAAGTATTTTCTTCTGCTTTGTTCTGACTTTCACCATAAATATGTGGGATTATACCTCCCAGGGACTTTAGCGGGGCTCCATTGTGGCGACTCCGTGGCCCTGGGGGACTTCCGTTGAGCTCCAGTCGACCCATCTTGCCAGGTGGGGGCCCGCTGAGGTCTGGGCTACCACCGCGCCTCTCAGGACTCTCCCGTAGCCGGGGGCTCTCGCTACCCCGCTCCATCCCCCTCCAACCACCAGGGGGAGCTCCCACCAGAGGGTATGCACCTGTGACAGGGATGCAAAAGAAGTGGCGGATGAAGATTATAGGATTCTCGTGAAGGCAAAGTGAACTGCAGTACAATAACAAACATGCAGGTCAAATGAATTCTGGGAGATGTTTGTGAATATATGGTTTCGGTTTCATGAATCTCTAATTTAAGCAATCGAGAGAACACAGGACACAGAAGGGTGACAACGACGACTTAAGCACAATGTGCAGGGGCACAGCAGCCTTTCCAGGAGGTCTCCTCAGTACAGCTGCTGCCAGTCAATCCATAGAACCTACACAATCCAAACTCCCAGATATGATGGAGACACAACACACACTCCAAACACAGTGGCACAGCGTAGAAATCAAAAGCGATTGTGCTGAGGAGCCGGGCTGACCCCGAGCAGGCGGTCACTTATCTCGCTAATCAACAAACAGAACGCCTTAGCTGGAAATCATATATCTACGCCAGCATGAACAGGGAATGTAAACAGGTCGGGGTCTGGGAGGGCAGCGGAAAGGGGGGGGGGGGGCTTCAGACAGAAGGTGCAAACCCCCCCCCCACCCCAGTCCAGCTTAGTCACTCCTCAATCATACACTCAAGTGAACAGGATGAGATGTCGTAGTTCATGTCGATAGGTAGAGAGAGCAGACTTTTGCAAAACTAAATAAAGGGGTTTATGCTTTTCAGCCGAATATCTCTCCCAGGCAGTATCTGTGACACAGCATGATCAGTAAGCTGTGTTTGTCTAACACATGCTTTTGTCCAAAGAAACATCATTTTTTCGAGAAAACAGGGTCAACCAGCCCCTGGAGCAAAAAAGGTTAAAAGTCCTGCTCAGGGGCTAAACAGTGAAGTCATCGGGCCCACCCAGGGATTCGAACCAATGACCTTCAACCAGCAGGCACAACATCTGAAGCTGCACACAGCACTCCAGGAGGAAAAGGTCACCTAGTGGCACCTCATCCCACCTGACGTTCTTTGGGAAAATAAAGCATGAAGAGCTCACAGGATACATCCCACACAAAAAAGAAAAGGCATGCGAAAGAAACAGAAGCACTCAAAACGTAACTTATACCAATAAGAATAAGAGAAAGGAGCCACATTCCTCCAGAGGTGGACGATAAGGGGAGTGGAACAAGTGACTCAAGTGTGCGGGGTCAAGAACCAAAGGGCTGCACTTCCAGATGAAGCTTCTCAGCCACAATTACCCAGCAAACACTGAGGGTATTGGCTTTATACTGGCTTTATATTGGCTTTATACTGGCTTTATATTGGCTTTATACTGGTTTTTATTTCCAACAAAAAGGAGACAAACGCAGCAGCTATAAACAATCCAAATAAAAGCACAGTGCTTTCAGCCTTGCTGATATTAATTAACACATTAGCAGCACAAGAAAAAGAAACCATTATGTCAAATTCTTGGAAGTGAAGAATTTAAAGAGGCATCAAGCTGCAGATTTAACTTCAGTACTGGGGGGGGGGGGGCAAAGAAAATACAAGCTGTCACTCAGATACAGTTAAACTGAAGGCACAGTACTGAGCTAGCAGTCCATTCTTGTGCAATAGGGGCACACGATCACAATGATATATATACAAAATTAATAGCTGGCATTAAATACACTCTTCCAGCATAAACAGAACACTCGCTCTGCTACAGATCCCTCCCTTGACTGTGCTGAGCCACATCCTTTAGTACTTTACCACTTCGTACACTTTACTGGAATGGGGGGATCCCATGGGCAACTGAAGGCCACAAATGAGGGGCGATGGAGTATGTCATTCGGAGGAAAGGTCCTTGCGCTCAGGAGGTTCCTGATTGTCTTCAATGGGAGCATGGGCGACTGGCATAAGGGCACAGCACTGAAACTGTGTAATGCTAAAATCACAGGTGCTCCTCCCTTAACTAAATCTAAATAGGAATAAACGGGAATAGGTCTGAATATCCATGCATTTGATAGGTACTTGCAGCTGAACCATTAGTATGATAAGCCCAGTGCTGCCTCCGCAGGTTAATGGTGGGATTGCTCAATAGTCAGGAAACCACTTTCGGTGTGTGGCCCAGTCAGCTCTGTAGGACATTTTCTAGTGCTTCCTGCACATCATTCCAGATGAACCTGAACTTAATGGTGACTCGGAGCACAGCGTAGCGTGCAAATATATTTAATGCTAATAAATCTTAACAACTCTGAGTAGCAGCGCCTGCTCCCCCACCCGCTCACGAGAGACAAATGCGTCTGTTTCTAATAAACAATTTTGCACGGCATTAGGGAATGGCAGGCGACGGATTAGCCGACTGGGTGCTCCCTCTGCCCCCTCCCACTACTGTAATACAACCATTAATAGAAAGCAATGAGTCCCAGAGCAGGCCCCTTACTCATAGCTTACGGCTCCGTCTCGTTCGCCCAGAAACAAGCTTCAGTTCTTTTCTTAATCTCTCCATCACTACCTAATACTGCCTTTGTCTATCATCATCTATCTTCCTGAATTGTTTTTCTTGTATCATTCCTTCTTTGTACCTGTCAGTTATATCTTTTGCACCCAGAGCCAAAATCCAACTGTGGAACAGTAATTAACAGTAACAAATGGATCTGTTGCAAGGAAGGTGGCAGGCCTGAATCTAGCTGTGCCCTGTAGAAAGTACAGTGCAAGGCAAACTTTCAGCATTACAGTGCTAACACAGACTTGCAGAGAATACAGCCAGGAAAAACGTTATCCAGCTAGCAGTTAAACAATCTGGTACATAAAAACTAATCAAAAGACAGGGGGCTGCATCCAGCCTAGTGCTGGGAGCCTCTTTTCCCATCCTGGGCTCTGTCCTCCGCAGGGCAGTGTGTGCCTTCGCTTGGCTTGTTCCCCTCTGATCTCCAATTACACATGTCATAACTTGAACAGATCTAGAATTCCAATAATGCTGATCTCAATCAATGCCACTCCTGCATCTCACTGTTCACCGAAAAATAAGTAAAACATTTTACAGACAAGATGAACTTTGAGATTATAAAGAACCATGAAGAAAATATGCAAATATCGCCTTGGAATTACTGCACCCTCGGGGGTACTCCCCCTGTGAAATAGGGCACTTTTTTACCTCGGTCTTCTATGCAGTATTTGGAGAATTGAGAACGGGGTTGCATATAATCTTTTCCTGATAATTTGATCACATTTCAATTGCACAAATGCATATTTTAGGGCTTTTACATATGTTTACAAACTTTCCGATGCTGTAAGATTTCCGTATGTTTTTATGCACTGCGCATTTGTTTACATGACTGATGCTGTTCGAATCACATTCTTCATGATGAATCTAAAGTAGATTCTGAGGCATCAGCTCACAGCATCACACTCAGGTGTTATTATAATAATTACTGAAACCTTTAACGGAAGGTGCCACCAGGATGGAATCACTTAAGAGTTGACTGTGATACTGTGATGACTCCTGACTACAGAGTAACTGAATCTTGTTACGGGGCAACAATCTGTTCATTCTTCTCTCATTTTCTTTATGTAAATTCACTTCACTGTATGCTTCTCATTTTCATGAACTCCAGCTACTGTATTTTAAGGGAGAAGCTGAGGTTAAATATTGACACACATGACCTTGCAGCACCATCTGTTTTTTTTCCCACTGAAGTAATGTATATTAATACTGGACAATACATTTTTTCAAAATATTGAAATAGCCTCCTGAATGAAAATCAGCTCACAATCCATCCCTGCAACTATAACAATACATACATTTCTTTAGTATACATACATTCTTTGATAAAATTTATACAATTACAGTGGGATTCCTTTAGATGCAATATTGGTTCAAACCGCTTGTCACTTATATTGTACCATAAATTTGTTGTTATTGTTATTAAGTACCAGATAATCACGTGAGCACTATGAAGGACCAACTGCAAGTATTGTGCCACAACTATTGCAGTCAAATTATTTATCATTTGGTAAAAGGAATGATACTTAAAAACGTCTTGGTCATAATCACCGCGGTGATGAGCTGTGATGTGATTTACTGTGCCTGCTTTTTGTGTTACTGGCAGTGAAGCCTTGGTCTGAGTCGACTGTGCTACATACAGGACGCCAAGGGCTGCGACAACACACGACTGATCAGAATGCACTTACAGGCGTGCACAGGCAGAGAGGCAGACGGGAGAGAGACTGCAGAAAGAAAGGTGGGGAGTGAAAAACAGAAGAGTGATATGAGATGGAGGACAGATGCATCAAAGTTAACAAAGAAATGATGTAAAGCATAATAGGGAATGAAGAACTCTGTATGCAGGTAAGTGTGGTCATTTCAGCACGGCAACAAATGCAAATTAAAAACATGTGGGATTATGATGACATGGATCTGTCACGGCGCAATAAACCACAGTTGCCAGATCTCGAAGATCCGATTCACAGAGGTCAGCTATGGCTTTTCTATTTTTACGCAGTTGCTTAATTGACTTAAGCAATTAAGTCATTAATTAAGCAATTAACCCTCGTTAGAATTTGAGGCATTAAATAGTACAGCTGTAATGTTGGTGGTTTCTTATCAAGGCGTATTAGGTTATCGCAAACATGCAACAGACTCACGCTAATGTCTACTAATGAATATGACCCTTGGCAAAAACCATGCTCTTTGTCATACGTCATAACTATACCACCAAATGGAATCAATTATATGTAATTATCATCATTTTTACAAGATCTGCAGTTTTGTCTGCACACACGCTTTTACTGTGCCTTCATATCTGTGCAAGAAAGAAACTTTATATGCGCATATGTACATGTGCATGGGACTAAATTAATTTTTATTTTAGTTCAGAAAAGTGAGAGATGGATATTGATGTGTAAGGGGGTGTCGATAATTGGGTGACTCTTGTGGAGTGAAGATGGGGCAACAGATGTTCTGCAACGCATGGTCAGCTCTTTTATAATCATTAAAATCTGATCATAAAAGATAAATAGTTCACAGTGGGTCTTTATTATTCTTTATTATGTTCTGTCCACTCGGTGTGTCTCTCCACACACACGCACGCACACACTCACACGCACAAGTTCACACACAACCGCGGAAACCACCGCTGGCACAAAACACAGGCTCACCCCTCTGACACTCACAGGGACCACACACTAACTCACAGGACAGGGTGAACGCAAAGCCTCACACAAGGGAGCCAAACTCAGTGACTGCCAGCGCCACAGAAACCCGAGCAAATTGCAGAGAGACACTATGCATGGTGAGGCAACGGCGGCTTTGGCGTCGACACACCAAGGGCCATATCCTGCGTGGCACAGTCTAAACACAGCGAAGCAAGGAGCACAGAAAAGCAGTGCCCTGTGCTGGGAGCAGCCGAGCTGAAGCCTTCAAGACGAAAGCAGCTCAGCTCTCGATGTGATTGTTTGCTGTTAAAGCATAAATATACATTTATGTTGCATATGCAAAAAGATTTTATTTTCTGCCTGTAAAGGCCTCATTTAAGGCTGCCATTTATCACCTACAAATAACATCTACATCTACAGAAAAAAATATTTACTAAAATATAACAATAAAGATTAAAAAACACAAAGTAAAACAAGCAGAAGGTCAGAGTGGCATTTGTTAATTCTTATTGACAGTGACATTGTTGCAATTATCAATACTGCAAGTTCACAAAATATCACCTCTTCCCCAAGTCAGGGGCAATGAGGGGATCCCCTCTAGGCACAAACCAAACACCTTGTAATTGCGAAATGTGTTCTAATTACACTGCAAATAGCAATAGTCTAGCTTTGAGTATTATAGATCAAAGTGACTTCATCCTAGAAACCAAAGCAACAGCAAACAAAATACTCGGCTGTTGTCTCCCCTATCTCGTCTCTCCAATTATTACCATTTTAAATAACTTAGCAATCTGCTCCTCACTTTTACGGGCCAGTATCTCATCAAAGCCACACCTAAATGCAAGGTCACCCTTGGTTTCCAAGGCTGTGCAGTAGAGTGCACTCGACGCTTATTTTGGACACTTGAACACAGAACAATTAGCATGGCTTTTGGATTCCAGTTCATTTTACTGTTGCCGCAGTTGGCAAACCCATAATTAGTTACAGAACCTTAAAGTTCAAGAGGGATTATTATAACAGCTCTATGGTTTAGTGTTTAATTTTCTAAAATTATATTTGGTGCAAACTTTCACCTGTTTTGCTGTTCACACAGCTCTGAATTTGTTGACAGCCACAGTGTTGATCTGAATTAACTTTGAAGGTTCCCCTGAAATACACATTTAGCAGAACACAGACATTGCACAGTAAGACTCTTTCTTTCTAATATGATGTTTATTCAGGTCTTTCATATTTATTTGAGCCATGGATTTAGGTTATGAGCATAAATACGCTGTATATCATATTTACGAAAATATGATTTTGTATAACATTCCATCTAGCAAATTAGAACAGCCGATGGCACAGTGTACAAAGCAATTAAAATGCATGTAAAAAACTGATTCACGTTGTTATTACAAAACCTTTATTTTAGATAAATGTTAGATTATCTGCAAGCAAATTAAACACTACCAGAATAAATTATACTATTTTACATAGCTTCATAAAGTTTTTCTACATTATGTACATATAACATATTATGACCTTTAATGATTAATTTTTAACTTATTTTGAACTGATCTTTGACAGTCTTTATTATATTCACATTCAACATCACATAACAATTATATGTTAATTTACAATGAATATAACAGAGAAACCGTGTGGTATGTCGCTTGCTTAGTTTCTTTTTGCTCATCCTGCCCAATGGTGCGCATGATGAATGGCGTATATCGGGCAATGCCCTGGCACAGGGGTCCCCGGGAAAGCAGAGGGTGCCCTATGGCAGCTGGTGACAGACACATTATCCTGGGATAAGAATCGAAACTGTTTATGGCAAACCTGCCACAAGACACATAGGGCCCTGCAGCCCAAGCGCACCAAGCCTCTGCTTACTGCGCTGGTCACGCACACTGTGGCACAGTCCCTCCAAGCAGTTTGCTAATATGCAGCTATAACACAATGCTGAGATGACTAAGTGACCCTGATTCAGTTCCTGTGCTGGAGTCCTTTTAATCAAAATCATTTGTAAAAGAGTGTAATACACAGAATACTGAGTAAGTGGAACACTGGCCACACCGAAAAAGAGAATGAAACTGTTAGGATTGTTCCTTAACTTTAATGGTAAATAATCACCAGAAATAGATCAGACGAGATTTCCTGAAACGATCCAAATACTGAGGCGCTGCTTCCCTGTGCTCTAAACTGTGCCCTGTCGTGTTCTATCTCATCTGCTGTTTAATAGCCCTGACACACCCCTGATTTCTGTGGTTAGATAGGTCAAATCACACAGGGGACCAGGAGGAAACGGATGCAGCGGGTGTGAGGAAATACGGCAAGCAGGGGGGTGTGTTGGGAGGGGGTGTTCAGGGGAGCTCAAATTGCTGATCCCTCTCGAAAAGTGTAGTGGAATGGCAAAGGTACATAATGCATAATACAAAAAAGATCTACAGGAAGCAATAAAGAAAAGCATGTGCAAAAAAGGGGGTTATTTATAAGGATTATACATAAATCTTATTACTAATAATTCTGCTTAAACTCTTCCAAAAGACATTCTCTGAACATTTTCTGTGACAGTGTGTCATGCACACTTTAGAGGGACTTTTTAATTGTGCGGACAGAACGGACTGTACACAACCCACACAGCCCAGTAAGTGGCTTTGAGAATTTCCTCAGCATTTTCCCCTTCCACAGCTTGGTCTAACTACTAGAGATTATCTGGCTATAAGATAATTGAAGACAGTGATGTAGAAACATTTGCAACTTTCTGGTTAACCCTGGGTCAATTGCTCTTAACTTTCCCTGCATGCACAGGGATTTAATTCAAATACAGCGCAAAACGCTGGACACCGGAAAATAAAAGTGATCTTTTATTTCTTCATTCTAGTTTAATCTTTCTTGTTAACCATCTGTGAGTTAAAAACTTAAATCTGCAAAAATCCTGTGAAAAAAAGGAATATGGAACCAAGGCCAACACTGAAATAAAGTACAGAGCAGCAAAGAACTGGCATAAATATAAAATTTTGCTTCTCAAGCTGAAACAAATTTGTTTTACATTTGACTTGGCAGCACAGGTTCTCGGACAGCAGCAGAGTGATGTTTGTTTCAAATCAAGTACGCTTTGATCATATTGTTAAACGAATACTGTTGACATTCTGTGAAACAAACAAACAACAGGTTCTCAAGAAGACTGTAGAATCATTTAAATGACATTTACAGGCTTGCAAGTATAAGTCCTGAAATTAAACTGCACTGTATGAAACTAAAATTGATTTCTACTTCTAAGCTGTTATTTAAGACAATATCATACAGGAGAGCATGTTTCTGCATGTTAAATTACATTTTTCTATGGACTTTAACTAATATAAACAGATATTTCACATTTCTGCCAGAACAGAATATGTGGAAATTAATGTTAATAAAACAATGTGAAAACGTACATTATGTATTCATGCAGTTGTGATATTTAGAACTTGTATAATTCTGACAAAGAACTAAGAAAAAACAGTGTATTCACTTGTTTAAAACACAATATTTACGAGACTTGTTATTACAGCTGTATTGTTTTTTAATCAAATGCATTTCTTAGTATTGATCGCAGTAGGCCCACATTTTTGTTTTCCCTGCATTGTGACTGCATGCACATTGTTGACCTATCTGTCAATGAGCCGTTTCGTCCTGTATTCGGTAAGCAATACACTCATGAAGAAAGCTAATTTCATCAGGAAAATAGATTTAAAGCACACATTAATATATTTTACAAAAGGTTCATAGATTTTTAAAAACTATTAATGATTAACAACAAGTTAAACAAGAATATATTTTAATTGTGATTTTTTTTGTATTATAAATATTATTTGATCATCGCAAGTTTTAAAAGTTACCATCATTTTTTGTTTTGCACTTTCTCTTTTATATACTCACAAACTCATAAAGACCGAAAGATTATGGTAGTCTGTTCTTAATGGATTTGCAGAACGCCAACGCGAATATTTTGATAATTTGTAAGATCCAGCTTAACTTAATGCTGTCGTATGATACGTTAAAGTGGAAAATTCGCTTACAATAAATTCGGACCTTAAGAAATACAGTAAATGTATAAAAATGAAAAAATGATACGATTAATATAACTATTTTAAACGGTTAATATTAACGTCTAAAGAGACGCTTGAGTATTAAACATGTTACCACAAAGACATGCTTATAAAAATGTGTCAGTAAGTACAATTCCCGTTTTTTTGTACTTATGACAGTATCAGTAAGTGAAGCGAACCATGATGCGTTGAAAGTAAGTTGAAAAAAAATCTACTTTTAGAGCTCGCAAAATAAAAATTTCACTCATTCTCGGACTGGTTGAAACCAGCATGCGGCCCTACACGGTGTCTGTAATAATGGACTCGAAATCTTCCCCAGAAAACGCCTCGGGTCACAAGAACGTCTCGGTTTACACCTTTTTGGAAATAATACAGCAATAATACTGCACTTCACAACATAAACTTGTAAACATGTTAAACACTAAGCTCCAATACAAAAGATCATGCAAATAGAGAAAAAATATTTGTTCTAACTGAACTCTGTGTAACTAACTCGGCTGTTTGTGTTTTAAAAATAATGGTAAAACTTAATAAATATATAATATTTTATAGTAAATAAATACAATGAAATGCAGCTGATTAACTACAATTGTTTCTAAGGTAATCATTACAAATAAATCTATTTTAAAAGCGATTATAATAGTTTCTTCTACAGCATAATAGTACTAGTAATTATTAACTTCATTAATAATGAAGAGTATATGAACCGTATAACACCAGCAATTTAACCAAAAGCTATCCTTAAAAATAAAGACGTTTACTGTTAACAGATGAAGGTACGACGGCAATTGTGCAAACGATCCGAGTTAGTGACAAAACTCGATGACTTTTATATTTTATTGTGATTGTGGTACACACGTGTCGCCCGGTGATGTTTCAAAAAAAAGTCTCAATGTCTGTATACAACACAAAACAAATGCAATTTCTCACCTAATACCCAAAG
>JAODJW010000001.1:33136152-33149990 GCA_026777045.1 Hyperopisus bebe | reverse complement strand
CTCCCGTTATATGTATTTTGCTTTTTTACATATAATTGTAAACATTATTTTTCCTGCTACGATAAATAAAAATAAAATGTAAAAAACCTGGAAAAAAAATCAATAACGTCGTTTAGAGTAATACCGGTATTGGTATACATGTGTGAGGTACTACGTGAATATTTAGAAAATACTTTTTAAATTAAATTAAGACACAGCAGAATTGTCTTTCAACATTGTCCAAAATTTAAATAATCAATATTATGTAGAAACAGACCATTAAATACATAACCAAACCATTATATATTAGAGGCTATCTCATTGCCTAATGATGGATTCGGCAAGCAAGCATTGATGTGCAGTACTGAATGGAGAAAAACATCGAAGAAGTGTGTACCTTTGACAGGACAGCCAAAAGAGAGTTTGTCCATAGAAACTGGTGAAATTGTTCAAAATGATAGCGATAAAATCGTAAAAATTACCCTCGCGCCATCTCTAGTTAACCAATAATGCCGATATATCACTCATAGGCTAAATTAACGGAAGGTTGAGAGGGTGACACTTTCAAGATATCTTTTTTATTGAAATGAGATTTAAAAATTATATTTTGCTTTCTTTTGTATCTGGACTTTTAATCTTTGAAGAAAGGTTCGATATACACGCGATAGGATCAGATAGGCAAGTCTGGATTCTGAACTGTACTATATAACAACATATTTAAATGAGAAAAATAACGTTTCGGATCACACGCAGAATGGGTACTTAAGTTCAATTAACCTTACCTTCGCTCGGAAGAATATTAAAAAATATTAATTCGCAACCACGACAAAAGTAAGCGTTGACCGCAGGCAAACTTAACAAGACGAGAATGTTTTGTTTTGCTGGGTAGGGACAAGTAGTCTATGCAACTTAGTCTTCAGTTCCCACATATGATAATGATGATGTAGCATTCTGTAGGTTCACGTAACCTATGCGCACTGGTTTTACGGGGAGTGTTGTTTAAGTGACGTTAACGTATCATTTTAAGATATAGGCCTAATTGAAATTGTGAAATAAATAAAACTTTATTACCTGAGAATGGAGGTACAAGCGATGGTGTCAGTACTTCAAACGCAAAGAACTAAGTTTTTTTAGCCGTTAAAAGAACAACGTTAAGTCGTGTTTGTGATACGAATTTGAAATAAAATGCAGTACACGATAAGACATTCATCCACGTACATTTTTGTATTTATATAGTTTAGATTTAGTATAGTTTTGCCTACTACTTATTTACTTATGAAATGATGGAAATAGCTGAAAAGTACAATTGCCATTCCAGCAAAATATGAGTACTGATGTGTGGAGAAGCTTTAAAATTACTTTTCTATGGCACAAAAAGTAAATACATAACACCGAAGATGGTTTTGCCTGTATATTTACAATTGCGATGCATAGGCTTGGGTAGGCTATAATAGGGACAAGTAGGGATATAGTCGAACAAATTCCAATAGCTTCGAAATTCAATGTACAATGTAAAGCATAAAATACAAGTGCATATATTGTAGAAATTAAAACAATGTTCACTTCATTACTTATTCGGGATGTCCTAGTTTTCAGCACCGAATGTGATTCATGCCTTATTTAAGAAAAAAAATCAAATCGTTCGAAATTTCATGTACTTGTGGTTCTTTATGAAATTGCAACACTTTCCTTTCCGTTTTGTATTCATTAAGCTTTGCTAAGTGCAAAGTTAACCTAATAGGTCTGCAGCCATGAATATCATATAGCTACACTTGATTAAAAATGGCATGCAAAAAGCGAGATAAGAATGTGCATTTTCTAGAGAATTTTTCAGACCGTTTCCAAAACACTCGATTATATCAACATGAAATTAATTATCTCTTGTTAATAACATTCTAACATGCAGACAAAACTTATTTTACTCTGTACGTTGAATATACATATATCAACTTTAATAAATAAATACAAGTGATACATAAGTTATTTTCTGGCGTGTAGTTTCAAAGAAGCGCAATAATTTCGGGCGACTGCTTCTGTAAGACACATCTCGGCGAAGTCAGCAACGCGCGGCGCTGTGCAGGTAAGGCGTGTGGAGGCAACTGATAATCCACGCAAATAAACACAAATGCATGTTCCGTGGCCAATGGAGAAAGGCTCAGATTTAAATGCAAAAAAAGGAAAAAGGTGCTAGGGACATATATATTTTCAACAATATACTTACGACTTAATATACTTGAACGACCCAATGTTTGATTCGCTTATTTTGCAAAGGCTCAAAATAATCTATATATTTTATTTTTCAATAACAAAATAAAATCCATTTCAACCTAAGTGCGTGTGTGTGTGTTTGTGTGTGTTTGTGTGTGTGTGTGTGTGTGTTTGTGTGTGTGTTTGTGTGTATGTGAAAGAGAGAGGGGGGGGGGGATCAAGAAACTGAACCCTACCGTTTAGTAGCAGCCTTTCAACTAATATATTCACTATTTTTTCTGTTAAATTACAGAACGCCTCTGTTGTGTCATTATTTTTAAGATTATTTGAGAAACAAAAACTAGATAAATCCTCAGATGCAAAACGTCTACAGAAAGCTTACTTCATTTAGCAAAGAAGAGCAAAAGTATTTAAGCTGACAGGTAGTTATATGATCTTAAGTATTTATTAAGCACAGTAAATCGATAAAAGGACATTTCAGATGACCGCGTATGAAATATTTTTTGTCTTGTTAATATATTGATTTTAAAAATAATATATGCTGCAGCATAATACATGCAAAATTTAGCATCTTACAGTTAAAACAGTGGTTCTGCACCTTTACGTTTCATGGAACGCCCTCCGCAAGCAGTCCCAGGTTGCTAGACCAGTAAAAGACCAGGAATTACTGCGGAGCTCCATATTTAAAACTTACCACGTATTCTATGTCACCTTGCAGTACTTGCTGCATCACTAACGTCTTTAAATCTAACTTTCTTCTGGCATCCTAAGTTACAGGATTGTACTAGAAATGATCTGGTGATCTTACACAGACAAAAATCGTAGAGCTCATTTAACTGTAAAATGTCAATGAAACAATTTGAGAAGAATGCATCTGGAACATATCAACCAGAAATTTATTGTTTTTCATCCAACTCTGCAATATTCGATGAGCGAAGGACGCCACCCTAAAACACTCCAGTTACACAGAACAATGTAAAACTATTGGTCCAGTTAAATGTGTATATCCATGACTTCAAAACCAAGCGTCGTGCGCACTAAACGTTTTTGCTTTACAGAAATCTATCACTTGACGTAGAAACAGCACACTCCAGTGGTGACTACAAATATTCGAAACGCCCGTAATGCTGGCTGTCAAGTAAGCTCATATACGGAAACACCATTTTCTGGAGACAGAAGCATGTCAAACTTTTTTTTCAGCTAACAGCTCAATCATAAAATCAGCAGAAACGAGGATTTAGTTGAGCAGACGTAGTGGTCGCTCTCTTAATCGCAGTGCACAAAGGCTCCGCCGCGTTTAGTATCTGTCTTGAATAGCATTTGGGAGATGAAACAAATGTCACGTTCATGGTCGTCGTTAGGTCCGATCACTCTGGGCTATAGCCCGGATTATTTTAAGCCTAGCCCCGAGTACTTTAGCCCCGATGCCAGTCTTCCTTCAAGAAAAAAAAAGTCAAGCCCCAGGTCAACTTCACTTAGCCCCTGATCTTTCCGATAGATATAGAAACTCCCCTGGTCACGTTTTTGCCTTTATTCACACATCTACATGAAACAGTCCGTAAATCAGCATATTAAGTTATTTTTTAAATGAAATCATAGAAGTATGCAGTATATTAATGCAAATTTACAGCATTTACATATTTAATATTTGTACGTGTTTTCCCTCCCGGGTGTACACCATTCTTCCTGGGATGGGTCTCATGCTTCCCCGGCCATCTCACCATTATAAGTTGTTAGAAGACGCACGGATGGTTGGATGGTATGATCCCTATTACATGTAATTATATGTCATATGTCGTTTTATAGAAATGATCAAAAAAGAAAGTGACATAAATGTTAAGTCCAAATGTTACCGGCTGTGGATTAAATATATGAATGTATAATCGTTTGAAAGTAGTGGGATTCTTTTAATTTATCACGTCATGTTTCACGATAATGATATATAAATATGCATTTTGATTAAATAAGTTAAGTTATACTAAACGCCCATAGGCGCGTTATAGTCGCGATTATCGATTACTTGCCAATTTCCAAAATTGAAGTCTATATAAAATTCTTTCATAAAAACACATATTTATGCTAGCAATATACGGAACAAATTTTGAATTCGTTCGTAAAGGGCATTCGTAAAGTTCAATTAGAAAAAAAATCAGAAGATTAAACAATTATGTTTCTTTAATAGCTATCAAGAATGTTGAAATCAAATAAACTCCATGCTGCATGGCCTGGGGTCTTATTCAAAATTCTGAGTACTCTTTCTTATCATTTTAGCGTTTTCGTTGTATTTAGAAAACGCGCTTCTCAGGATATTAAGAATATATGCATCCTCAATACTTTTTAAAAATGACATAACTGTTTAAATTTAAGTGAAAATGTAAGAAGCAATTAAGTAAATATGATCCCGGTATTAAGAATTACGAACTTCAGTACAGAATACATAAATTTATTTTCATGTGGACTGTTAATTGACAATGTTTATTAGTTCATAGGCTACCTTAATAGGCTGATACAATCAATTTAATTTTAAAAAACGAGCCTATCAAAATCTTACAATTTTGAACGGTAAACATATTTGCTCTTTTATGTAACATATGTTATGTTACTCGGGTCATAAATAAAGACGTGATCCCAACGTATCATTTCGTATATACAATTAATAATCTGTCATAATTAACATTTTGTCTTTGTAATTAATTTAATTAGACATAACCCCTGGGCGTCGTTAGGTCACTTGCGGCTATAACCCCGAGTACTTTAAGCTTGCCCCGAGTATTTCACCCCCCGATGCCAGTCTTCCTTCAAAAAAAAAAAAAAAAACTTGACTTAGCCCATGATTTTTCTTAATAGCTAGAAACGCCCCTGACAATCTGTTGGGTTTCATCGATCACCATCCAATATACTGTTCAGTTTATTTACAATTTATTTATCGATTAAATTATTAGACAGTAAAAACATAAACGTACAGATTTCAAACCTTTATTTCTTTCTGACCTTTCTGACTGTTATTTTAATCGTGCGCATTTTCACAGTTGAAAATGTTTGAAGAAATAAGAAAGGGCAGGTAAGGAAAAGCGCTAGTTAGCAGACACTGGCTCTGACTCCGGATTTGCATTTAATGATAGCCGGAGATAATGAACATGGTAATTATCCCGAAATACACAAAATTCTGAGGTATAGTTTAAGTCTTCTGAGTCTTCAAAGTTCAAGTTCATGTCATTAAATTGTAGATTTATTGCAAAATAGTAATTTTCTTCTTTCTTCTTCTACAAGATAAACCCGGTTAGACATGCACTTTTATGTGTCAAATCTTGCAATTTATTATAATTATTATTATAATAATAATAATTATTATTATTACGAAAGAGCAAACATGTTCATCGGTCTGTACAATTTATGATAATTTCACCGCAATATAGGCTATTTGTCAAGTGATTTAAAATATTTACATTCAGAATGAAAAGTTTGACTTTATGGCTTCCTATTGCAATTTTAATAATGTGCGCTTAATAACTTACCTAAAATCTATCTCAGGTATCATATTCAGCTGTCAGCTGTTTCCTTTACACTGCCGGGTTCGACACAGTGAGGAAGGCCGCAGCTGAATCGCTTCCAGGTTAATGTACTTAAGCGAAAACTTTTTATAAACGAATTTTCTCGACATTATGTAAATCAGACATTACACTACTTCGCTACCCGTGATAATTGTATATAATTATAGTAATGTATTTGACTGTTAAATTCACATTAATGTTTTGTAATACTGAAAACAGTTGCCATTTTAGTGATAAATCCCGCTCATGCGACTGATTCACGGTGGGCAAGTATTAATCATCATATTTTATGCTGGTATTACTATTTATTCTGGTGTGTTACAATGATCTGCAACATTTCTTAAAATTGTGTTTCGTTTCGTGGAGTACTTACGTAATCGTTAAGTTATCTACATAAGATGATTTTATCAATATATGTATACTACAGCCTACGCACTCAATTCACTAGCACACCATTAAAAACCAACACTGAATAATTGTACAATACACCTCATTACCCTATTGATTTGAAGTTGATTTTAAACAAGCTCTGAAGTCAGCCAAACTTTTATCTTGAAAATTACAGTCCTACATGATATTTCCCGACTATTTCCTAGATATATATATTATACAAAAAAGGCAGTGCAATATTGCCTGTTGTAGTAATAGATTGATGCCTACCCCCTGTTGCCCAATGTGCAGCCTGAAGAGGAGAGAAGGTGAGCACGCGGTGAACAGACCGGGTCCAAGTGACATCCTTGGCCCACAGCATTTCTCTTTCACGCTGTGTCATCACAGAGATTCTGGCACTGAAGTGCAATTACACATTAACTGAAGTCTTTAATTGTCTCTAGATTCCCGAAGGCCAATAATTCATTTATATTTTGCGCTAAACATACAAAAAAGGATGGTTAATTTAGAGAGCTACTTAAGCTTAAATTATTGTAGCTATCAACTAAAGACGTCTGATTTTATAGACAGTGTCATTGCCATTTTATTGGTCACCGACAGACCACTTGAGTTACTTATTCTGAGGGCATAAGTCACTGCTAAGGGAAGCTGTTAGGTTGATGGTATCTCCCAAGGACAGCCATCAGAGGAAGTGCGCGCTCACCTAAACAGCTCCATGTACTGCAGGCAAACAATTTCTACCTCGGATTGCAGTTTCATAGCACCATTCTAATTGTTACTAATTCTCTTACGGAAACTTTTTCTAGACGTAAGGGATTTGGTTTATTAGATCGCTCTGTATTTAGCTAGAGGTTAAGATTAGTAAAATTCATAAATGAATGGTTATGTCATTTGACCAGACCATTTAGGTCCTTCTAAATTTCCAGCCCGTGACTCACCGTTCATTACTCCACGTAGCTTCATTTTTCACTCCCTTTGTTTTGCTAAGTGCCCGTGACTGTTGTCCGCACAGCCCCCCAGTTGGGTTATAGCGTTTTATATCTGCTTATGCCAACCAGTTTGGTTTGTCTAAAACTGACTGGCTAAGAAGGATATGAGAAATGCCTCAATTTAAAAACAGGGAACCGAAAATGCCACATTTTTGACCGGTATTGAATTTAACGGGATTCTTGAGCTCAAATTATTGCAAGGACTACGTAGGACCTCACTGTCATTTTATGGAAAGTGTCAGATTTTGCCATTTTATTGGTCCATTTCGGACCTAAAATGCCTAAAGGCGAAAACCAACAAGCAAAAAAGACTGATTATATGCAAGATCTAATGGGATGCTGATGTAAAGTACAATAAAATTGATATTACAGTTTTACAGAAGGAATGCGCAGTGTGTTATTCAAAATTGACATTTTTGAACTGTTCAAGTGCAACTAATTAATTAAGATTAAATGAAATGAATATATATGTATACATGTAAATGTACACTCATGTTCTATATATGATATATAAATTTAACAATGATAAATATACAAGCGCTGTCTGTGTCGATTATATTAATAATGAAGCAATAGCAGTAACCATTTGTAATACAAGGTGCATACAAACTCGCCCACACATACGGTTAATTCACGAACTTCTAATTCATTTAAGTTTCCATTTTTCGGGACAATCGGAGGAAACCGGAGGGTGCCTGGCTAAAGTTTAATTCCGCTGCTTTTACATGAGCTTTCCATGCGCCCTCAAAGTCAGTTACAATGGCCTCGCTTGTACGTGGCTTTGGACAAAAGTATCTGGTAAATATGTACATGTAAATGTCACAATCTTTTGCTGTTTGACACTCTCATAGATAGTGTGGTGCGCTTGTAAGAAATGTAACAAAAATGACCCGAGAAGGAGAAAAGCAGGCGAACTGGTTACGAAAAAGCCCTAATAAAACACACAATACCTTAACAAAAAATAATTAATACTATGCTGTTATTATGCAGGCCTGACGTAGGCCATTGTGTAAGGTGATGCAGCTAAGCCACGGGGCTAACCTTCGTTTTAGCAACGATTATTTTGAATCGTAGAAAGTAAATTAGGCAAAATAATTTAAGTGAAAGTGATTACAAACATAGGCAAGGTTACTCTGAGAAGCTAAATGGAACATATCTCTGGCTAACCTCGTATTACTGGGTGAGTCCGTCAGACCTGACTGCATTCTTTTAAGATATAGTTGCATTGCAGTAGTGTTGTTGTACTTTTTAAGTTATGCTTTACATTACAGACAGGATTGTATTTTCATTACCTTTTACTGTGATGTACTTCCACACGACAGGTTTTCCATCCTTATTTAGACGCTCATTCGCTATCCATCATCTTCCTTCAGCCATATTGACGAGTAATCGAGAAGGCACATTTTAATTGATGCTGTTTAAAAATCCAGTAGTCCAGTTATTTGAGTAATCGTGACATATCCAAATATAGACATATGCAAATGTAAACAAAAAACTTTAAAAAATAATTAAAAACAAAGGAAAGCACACAAAATTAAGGCCAAAATAAATTAACCTAGGCCTATTAGTCGAAATTATATAATTGGGCTCAAAACATGACATGGCTACCTTGTAAAAAAGAAAATTGAAAACTGGTGAGCAGCAATAGGAAAAGGAAACAACACTTATTTAGGAGGTGACCAAAAATAAATTATAAAAAATAGCTACTGCAACGCTGAGCAGTATAGCACACACAACAATAAGAGCACAGTGGCAATTAGGAGAAAATCTTAGACCCCTGAGGATTTGTGCAGGTGCTGGAATTGCATTTTCCACATGTCCAGAGTGTGCTCTACAACAGTGCATTTTTTGGTGTGTGGTGTTATATCTCTCCTCAGCCATGGTTTGGGGATTCAACACTGGAGCCAGTAGGTATTCGTTAAGAGGATGCCTGATGTCTCCTAATAACCAGGCACCAGCAAACTCACCATCCTTTGCCATCTGACACATTCAAAATTTGGACCATATATAAGCATCATGTGTAACTCCCAGGCCACTTGGCGACAATGTCTGTAAAAAGTCCTTGTTGGTTCCACATCACCTGGGCTTTTAGGTCTACTGCCAAGAACCCTTCTTGACCAGTGCAGATGGGATTCAAGAAGCTGGGAGTATGAATAGGGATGAATGTTCCATCCACTCCACCTACCATACCAGGTATGCATGAAAACCAATGTTAATGTCATGCTAGGAATTTGCTCCTGCTGGAAATTATATGTAGTTGCATATGTGGCGCATAGTAATCTGGACATACAGATAATCTCACTGCACATACAGATTTGGACACAGCATCCTTGCTGAAGCTGTGTGCATCACGTACGAACAGTAGGAATCCACTGGTGGTGCAGAAATAGACATCTGTCAGAAACTGCATAGTGGGACTGAGGGCAAAATGTTGGTATATTCCCCTTTTCAGTTCATCCTGCACCATACCAAGGAGGCTCATTATTTTACCACAGAGCAGCATATATTTCTCTATTAATTGTTTATTACTTAGATGGCCCAAGGGGTACATGACCACCTGCAAAACAACGTTGGCTGACTTGGTTATATGGATGGTGTTGTCTGGAACAGCATCTCTGGTTGAGTTAGTCAATTCTCTGGATAGCTGCCATTGTCATTGCTGGTATAGTAAAGGGTGTTTCAATTCTTAAATTGTTCGACGTCTGTTTTCTGAACTGTCCCTTAAGTGGGTGCTTAAAAGATGGCTTCTTAAGTGTGACATAACTAGGCATCGTCCATAGGGATGGTGCCGGATTGGTTGACATCAATGGTTTCAGAATCAGTTATTCCCTCCACGCAGTGACTGCTTGACTGTGGCATAAGAGAAAGTGTTGTTCTTTATAGGTAAATATAACACTACAGGAAACCTTCAAAGTATTGCATTAATCAGAACTGGAGAGAAGCAAGAAATATAATACAAAATAAATATGATTTATGTCAACTGGATGTATAAAATTGCCTCCCCAGATTGTGGTATCGCACTATTTTTATTTTTATTTGTTCTATAAAACACCTGCATGCACCAGTATGTGTGTATGTTAGTGATTTTGGGATGAGCAATGGCACAATAGCCAGAAGAAAAATACTGTCTTAACATAAGAGAACATTTCTTTGCTACTTTGACTACTAAGGACTATTCCTGGATTCATTAGACTTATGTGTAAACCTGGAGTGTCGACTCTAATCAGCCTCATGAACCAAGGTTTTGATATGCTGTGTCTCTGACACATTAGAGAGGTGTGTGTATTCCTGGAGTGTAGGAAATAGGGGGGATGCGTGCCCCCCAGTACTGTAAGCCACCCCCACATCGCTTCGCATTAACTAAATAAATACATTACATGTACATTAACAATGCCTTCCTCATTTTTTATTATGAATTCGCGCGTTATTGAGGTCAGTTCATTGCTCATGCAGAGCGCGAGGACAAAACATATACCCGACGAAGATTGTAGTCACATATCAGACAAAATCATTTTATCATTCGTTAATCATTTGTTTTTTTAAAGTTATATTTAGTTGTGAATCTGTACCTTTAACATTGTTAGTCTTATCTTAAACAATTAAATATCGTCTTCATTATTTTTAAATTATACTACTTATAATTATACTTTGTTAAATAGCATCATTTCACGATGTGTTGCATGTCTGACCATCGTGATGTTAAGATATAGCCTACATCTCTCCCACCTCGCAACTATGGGTTCATTGGAGTGCATACTGCCTTTGCTAATTTCAGATGCGTGCGGTGCGAACAGTGGGGGCCACTAGCGGTAAGAGCTAACAATATCGATAAGTGCTAGCTAAGCGTAGTTCAGAGCAACCGCTCTACAGAAGGTGCAATTAAGTGAGCACGTTTCAGAGAACACCTTGGAACATTAAAGTACAACATCTAACATACGAATGGCGTAGCGTTCAGAGGGCTTCGGAGACCTCGGCCCAGCTCATCATGTACCAGGGCTGAGCAGTATTCAGAATTTATGAATCAATTACTGAATTAGATTAGAATTTCATTGCCGTTTTCAACTGAATTATGATCGACCAATCCAACTTCAACTTCTTCTTCTTCTTCTTCTTCTTCTTCTTCTTCTTCTTCTTCTTGTTTATTGTTGTTGTTGGTGGTGTTGTTGTTGTGCAAAAAAGAGCGTCATCATGTTTTTGTGATCTGTTTCGGGAGACCTGTGTGTCTCTGTGTGGCTTTCTGGAATCTCTCGCTATAATTTACGATCGCAAGTACGAGATAACGAAGTAGCCTACTTAGTGTTACGAAGCTTTCAGGAAACGCGTCGCAGAACGAATAGGGGTCGATTCTCCCACGTGCCTAATTCAAAAGCGCATAACATTTTAAGCGCTATTTTGACTAAAGCGACTGATGGGAGAAGAGACCCTTAAAAGGCGATTCTTTCTATATTAACACCTCTTATTCACCATGGTATTTAAGAGACGTATAGTATAATGAATGTGAATGATTAAAATGTTTAAAAGTGTCTGCTGAATTAATTAATGCAGTAACATAAGACATATTTCAATTCAATACTATTCTGCAACATGAATTTTGGTATGGTACTTCATGTATATTATGGATTCTGTTGCAAACGACAATACAGCGAAAGGCCATGATTATCATATTATTTATCATTGCCCGAACTAATTAATGCCGTGTACTGCGGTCTGGTTTTAAAAGTAGGCTGATCGAATCTGTATTTTCATGGTGTTCCACTAGAGCAGAAGATGCAGCCCAGTTACTAAAGGAAACGTTTTAGCCCCTAGAGGACTTTCTTCGGATGGCCCTATAACGCCATTAAGGTCAGGACCCAAAGTTCAGAACCGTTTAATATTCAGATGTTTTTCGTTTCATATTGTCACCAGAGTAATAATTAACTATCAAAAAGTCGTAAACATCAACATATCCGACATCATGTAGCTTTTGGGAAACTTTTTAAATTTATGCCAACGATATGTATTTTCCCCATAGTATTCATGGGAAATGCTCCAGTAACTACAGGCCTGTTTTGTGTCTTATAATTAAATATATTGGCCTGCATTCTACTACACTATGCAATATGTATTGCAACAGACAGAAGAAATATGATACACTTTTTTATCATTTTAAATAACAGGCACACATATTGTGTCGTATTTTTTAAAACTGAAGCTAATGAGTACAATTCACACCTATCTATCTATCTATCTATCTATCTATCTATCTATCTATCTATCTTACTGTATAGTGTATACATATGTGTGTGTGTGTGTGTGTGTGTGTGTGTTTGTGTAGGTATTGTAAGCTACACACACATTACAGTAACTGAGAGTTTGTTTCACATTTGTTTCAAGTTTATCGGTCTATTTTCAGATGGTATGCCAGCTTTGAAATCCGATTTTATTTCACTACTGCCCATTCAGATGAACAAATTTTCATACATGACATTTTATAACGGATATGAGGTTATTAGAAATGATAGTCATTTTGTGGTTATTATTTCAGTCCACTTATTTATTCTGCCTTTTCGTGTTTTGTGTGTCTGGCAGCTCTGCCGTCTTGCTTCTCAATGAGCTTCACCTGAAATCAAATCCGCCTGACCTGCGCTACGGAGGGACAGGAATAGAAAAAGAGAGTAGTTAGCACCAGTACTCTGCGCTATGTCATAGGGTTGAAGTATTTGACAGTTGGAATTATCTGTAAATACATCATTAGGCTGTGTATGCCTTACCTCTTGTGTTTTAACGTCCACTTCTGGTACGATTTACAAATGATAACATAAACAGCATAAAGAGGAACTTCGGTCGTGTTTGAAAGGAGAGGAGAACTGCTTAGGAATTTGATCTGCCCACTTAGTAGCAAAACAAAAAGACCGTGTAAAGAGGACCAGGGCATCATTCTATGGTATGCGCGTGTTTATTAAAACAAGCGCCGAACCCTAAAAGATTTTCAGTGCTCATACACATTCTTAGAAATTAATAGACAAATGAAATCTCTTTGGTTACCGAACTAATTTGGAGAGATCATATGATTTTGCTGTTCATCTCTAGATAGTTTTAAAATATTTTGTGTTAATTTGATGTAGCAAAAAAGTTTCGAGATGTTCAACGTTATCGACTCAATTCATCCACTTAACGTAGGCTCCGCTTAGCAAAAAGAGAGGCCCCAAATTTCAGATTTGGTTTCCCACACAGTGTTCCACAACAATACATTTTTAGCTGACGTAAAGAAGAATTTATTTATTTATTTGCAAATGTTCTTACTGGCCAGTTTATTTTAATGCGTATAAATATTTCTGAATTCTTTTTTAGGTAAACTCGCTTTGATAACAACTTTGTTTTTTATTCCGATACACTTAATCTGATTCACTTAATTTGCTAGTTAATGAATTAGGTTAATTTATACTTAACGACTCTTTAAGAAATAAGCAAACAAATTATCTGTTTTTACTCATTTAAATTAAACGTACATAGAAAACAAAATCGCGGTTCTTGCTGGTAGTAAAACGCATTTTTAAGAAATGCTTCCGACTATTTAACAGTGCTATTTCCATTACTATGATACAAGGAGGCACGTGGCAAAAACCGCAGTAAAATAACGGAAATAATGGAAAGAAGTTCTTCCAGGTCAGTGATACAGCTTCCCACGTTAATTCTGCCAAGTGCTTTTAAACTAAATCAACTTCAAAAGTTAGCCTTACAG
>JAODJW010000001.1:33124325-33135980 GCA_026777045.1 Hyperopisus bebe | reverse complement strand
GGTCAGTGATACAGCTTCCCACGTTAATTCTGCCAAGTGCTTTTAAACTAAATCAACTTCAAAAGTTAGCCTTACAGTATATCTCAACAATCGGGAATGCATGCTTATTCATTTAAAAGGTAATCAATTTCTTCTTCTTCGTATATTACTTAATTGAACGAAAGATACCTGGAAGGTAAAATGTGCCTAATTGTTTTAATTAATACTTTGAACAAGTATAGTCGTTTTTGTCATCTTACCAGGATTTAAAGTGAGTTATGTATCTGCTATCTACATATCATGTATGTGCAAGAGTGAGCACTCAAAACAGGGGTGTAGATTTGGGTATGGAGGGTAGGGACATGCCCCTGCTGGTGATGTGTGTTTGGGGGGGTGGCAGGTTCAGGGCTGATTTGGCTCCTACTAGTGTTGAAGCCAATCCTATATGCCCCTGACTTAAAGCGCCGCTTAAAAAGACCTTCACGTAGGACCAAGTCTGGATGTAAGGGAACATAACTCTGAATGTCTCACTGTGAGAGGGACAGCATCAGAGGCAGCTTCTGAGACCGTGAATAAAACATAGACCCCAACATACATAAACCATAAAGTATCAACCATGATGCACTTTAATTGCTATTTATCATATTCATGGTTTTTCTTTAACAAACTGCCAGATTCTCTCTTAACGGGCTCCCTTATCGCAAGGTTTTGTTTAACTTTCTACTTTGATCTTTTATTGTCCTTCTCTGTCATCATTCTCCATTGTCCTCAGCATCCTCAACAGCTACTTTGTGCTTTTCCATTAGGATCTTTAGATTAGACTTAACTATTTAATGTGGGTTTCAGCATTAGCATCCTAATAACATCCTACTTATTGACTTTGCTATTTTTCTTTTCCTCTGGTGAGCAATCTTAATTACTCATTTTAGGGGAGAAAACCCTTCCTTCTTATGATAAACTGTGTGGGAAAAAAACTTAAACCTTAAGATGAGTTAAAGTTAGTGATAAACGTCCAAGAAAAGTATTTGCAAGATTAAGTAACGGAAAACATAGGTTATGAGCATATAACAGTGGTTCTCAGTTAACTTGACAAGATCTGCTACTAATCTATAAAATCTTCTTACACCAATTTGAAACCCTACAGAACATCTTCACTGTTAAATTGTTAACAGGTTTTTATAAAGTTAGTTGGAGTGAAAATCCAGGTAACAATGTGCTTCTTAAACTAAACTGTCTGATGTGAAAATCAGCCCAATATGTATGCTTTCTCAATATTTACATAATGTTGCACCAAAGGTACCAGAGCATTTGATCAAAGTTGCACAAATGTTTGCCTTTCTTCAGCTGGGAGGGTTACTTCTGCATGTAAAAAAAGGTTTAATCCTTAAGTGTACAGAGCAATTGCCTGAGTAGCTTATTGTCTCCACACAGTGCAGTGTTGAAACTGACAGGGAGTGATACTGATCTATTCTGCGGTGAAAAAGCAAAGTTCAGAGGTCACACCATGACTCTGATCCTGTGTTTGTTATTGCCATGCCGACCTTGGACGCGTTAACAGGCCATTATAGCGACTGCTGGAGTGCTGATCAGAATAGTGATGCAATTTCCAAAAAGTGAATGATACATTAGATTAGATTAGATTTAGATTAGATTTCCTTTTATTCTCATTTTAGCATGCACTTCTTACAATCGAGAATGAAATGCCGTTCCTCCTAGACCAACAGCGTAAATAGACAAATTAAAAATAAAAACTAAGGGAGCATTAAAGAAGAACATAAACACAAACAACCCAAGTCCATGGTGATCCATGGCACATTTGGAGGGAGTAGCAGCATAAAAAATCTTTTTAGCAGCATAGCTTTCATAGTGTGTTGAAGGAAAATGCAGCATGCACTGTTAAATAAATAATAAATCTATACAGGTCAATAAATATATGCTGATTAGATGGATGGATGGATGGATAGATAGATAGATAGATAGATAGTTTATTAATCCCAAAGGAAATTGCAAGTTTACAGAAGCTCAATAGACAGTAAAAAGACATTTGGACATTGATAGACTAACAATAAATGATAGACGCAATAAACAGTAACAATGCAAGGAATGTCAGGGCAAGTATTGTACGGAGTTCTGTAGTAATGGCACAGAAATAAAGAGTATTGTATAGTAGTAGTGAACAAATGAATGTCCTGTGAATGTACCTGAGTGGTTCTGGTCCATTCAGGAAGTCGGTGGTCCCCCCATAGGGTGACATGCTGTAGAGTGTAATGGCTGAAGGTAGGAGAGATGTGACATAGGGCTTCTTGAAGCAGTGCACCGGTACCTGTCTGCTGCTGAAGGTGCCCCTCTGCAGAGGATGGTTCTCATTATGCAGGCAGTATAGGCAGCAGTTTTCTGGGCACCTTCTGTTCTACTACGGTCTCCAGCGGGTCCAGAGTGACTCCTGGAACTGAACCAGCTTTGTTGATCACTTTTTTGAGTTTTTTTGGCATCATCGGCGCTGATACACTGATGCGATTGCCCCAGGACACCAACTGCGTAAAAGGCTGCACTGGTAACTACAAACTGGCAGAAGGTGTGTGGGGGAGCCCTGTGCACGCCAAAGGACCTCAGTCTCCTCAGGAAGTAAAGGTGACTGTGACTGTTCTTATACACAGTCTCTGTGATTGGTCGTCCACACAGGTCTGTCTGAATGCACCCCATGGTATTTTAGAGTATTTGCCATCAACAGCTATAGGGGACAGTGTGGGTCTGATGCATCACTATCTCTGTCATCTTACTGATGTTGAGATGCAAATAGTTCAGTTTGCACCCCCCATGAATTCCCTCTCCAGGGTCCTGCATTAATCCTCCTACCAGCCACTGACACACTACTGCTGTGTCATCAGTGAAAAAATGCTGATGAAAGAGTAATTTCTTACTTATTTAACACAAATGATGAGAAATGTTGATGTATCGGAGTGCAGACTGATCGTTTTCTCTTCAATCATTTGTTATTTTCCCAATGCTTTGATAGGACAGATAAAGGGGGGCTGTTAATCATTATCAAATAAAAATGACTGAAAATGTATGAGGAATTCGTGTGATTTGTATCCGTTTTGTAATTGTCATTTTGAAGTTCTGCAAATGTTCCCATAATATATTATCAATAATATATTATATATAATGCTATTATATTATGATATTATAATTAATTATACACCAAGAGAAACTCGCAGGAGTTGGAAAAGACAAGAAAACTTGCAATTCCAAAAGATTTATGAAAAAAGTACAGTTTCACTTCTCATTTTAAGTCCTTTAATTATTTTTGGTAAGAAGTAAACACCCGCAGAAAGTCTTTTTAATGACAGAAACAGCACATACTTTATATCCATCCATCCATCCATCCATCCATCCACTTATCCAGCATAAGCCTGGGAGTCTGTCCCAGGCAGCAGAGGGCAAAAGGCAGGACACCCTGGATAGGATGCCAGCCCATGACAGTGCACACACACTATGGGCAATTTTGGGACACCCAGAAGGTGATGAGCCACCTGGCCACCTAGTAATACTTTATATTGTGTGTAAACTGGCCCAGCATATAACAGAATAAACTGCTAGTGAGACACCACATTAGAATGTGGGTAATGAATCCAATGTCCCAGATCTACAATAGGTGCTAAATGAGTTGCAATCTGCTGCATCTCCACTTTGGGTGGGGTGTGTGGTAGGGTGTTGGGGGGGCAGCTCTCAGAGGTTTGTGGGTTCGTTCCTACTTCCCCTGCAGTCGTTACTATTCCCCACATCCCCCCTAATGCAGAACACATTGAAGGCAGCTCCCAGGCCAGGCAGCAGTTAATTGGGCTGAGAGACCCGGCACAGCCACTTAATCAGCCATTATTTATGGCTCTCAGTGGTTTAAATCAACAAGAGCAGGAACTGGGGCCAGGCCTTATGGGTTTATAAGTGCTGTCAAAATAATCACATACAGATATATTCATCAGAGTCCAAACTTCAATCCCCTGCATTTCTCTGGCCACCTCCCACTGTCTGTCCATCTCAGCTCTCCTCTTTGGCAAAATGGCATGAGACTTCACTCCTCCCTTGGTGTTTTTGAATGTAAGGAAAGGTGACCACATAGGAAATGACGTCATCAACATCAGTCTGTGATAGGCGGGGTGGGGGGGTGTGAGGAACAATTAAAAAAAAGCGGGAAATGCAGAATAAATATTTGGCAAAACCAAATGATAATCTAATATGAGTAATACACAAGCAATACTGTACCCTGCAAATATGCATACGAATTAGTATGACTAACGAGTTTGGTTTGGCAATGAAAAGAGAGACAGCTGAATTTGGGGTAAGGCAGGAATAGAAGGTGAAGCAAGTGAGTTTTTTAAGGCTGGTAATTCATATCTTTCCATGCCGCATTGATACATATTCATCATCTTTCTCTCATATGGAAAATAAAGATTCCATACAAGCAGGACAGAAGGCATATACTGCATGTTTGTTGATAGATTGATCCTGAATAGAGTGAACTGTGCTTCAGTGATCAGTCTCAGATGTGTAGCAATATTATAAATACCAATATACAGTCTAAAAAATACAACGAAATGGTGAGACCGACTTGGCCTTCTGGCACATAGTGGTGGCTAAACAATTCCTAATAAGCTGTTAATGTAGTTGCCTGACCACTCGGAAAACGTTCTATAGCTATAGGGCAGTGGGAGGACTGACATTCAGACAGGGCAGACGTCACTCGAGGGGGACAAACTGCAGCACCAGTTTTATTGCAACTGTCTGGAAGATTAAAACAGAAGAGACAACGTGTGAAAACATTTGCCTGCCAGACGCGACCTTCATCCTGCGCTGCTGAAGGCTCATGATGAAGTGCTTGGAATTAGAGATAAAGCCCTGCCGGGCAAATCAGCCAGCGTCCTGGAGCACTGCCAGTATAGCAGGATTAAGCCCCCTGCCCCTCTCCATCGCCCCCCAATGGACACATGCATATACACATGCATATAACACGTATAACAGTTCTTCCCTATTAACCTTTGGAGAGATTGCAGTCTGTGGAATTCATGCAAAAATGTAGTAATTTTATTTAACTACACATTTAGTGTCATGAATTTATTAACATGAAGAGTTTACTTAAAGCAGTCACCATAATGCATTAGAGATACCTTCATAATGCATTATAATGCATTGATAAAGTATTATACACATGGCTATAACTATTTATAATAAGGTGTAACACATTATAGCCATCCTTATTATGCATCATGAATGCTCAATGAAGCTCTCATCCATAATGCATTATAATGGTCAGTATAAGCCATTATAATGCATTATGAAGTTATTTATAGTGTATTATAGATGACAGTTTCATAAAGCATTCATAATGCATAATAAACACAGTTATAATGTGCTATGCCTTTTTATAAATATTATAGCCACGTTTATAATACTTTATGAATGCATTATAATGTATTATACATGGGTGCTTTAAGTGTTACTAAGAGGGTTCCTGAATGTTTATTAAATTTGGAAGTATAGGTTTATCTGTAGTTTATTTTTTTTCCTGCCATTTGATATTTACAGCCAAACTTCTTCAGTGTTCCCACAACTTTTGTTTTTTGTTACTTTCTTTTATAGCTTGAGCTATGTCTGGTTTAAGGTATAATTTTATGTGTTCTTCAACAAAGAAAATCCATAATGGTGTCAGGATTAAATAGAATGAGACAGAGGTTAAGAGTGAGATTTGTGTGAGGGAGCAAGTGGGGAGGGCAAGAGGGTGAAGGAGCCCCACCTGGCTTTTTTCAGCGTGGGGGGGGGAGGCTGTCAGGGGCAAGGCCAAACCGTTTTATTTCATACTGCCTGGGGAGATCAGGCTTCAGGGTGGCTTCGCATGGGAACGCCGCTTGGGGTATGCTGACTAATTGGAATTCTTCGTCAAGGAGTTTTTCTGGAAAGTGCTTTAAGGGACTGAGGAAGGCTGCCTGCACCAGTAGCCATTCTAGACCAGGGACAAGTCAAAAAAGTGCAGGAAACGATGCTTTAGCATTGTGACAGAGACACCAGGAACTCTCCTAAAAGCCACTAAAAGTCAATTGATTGTAGAAGCATTTTGTCTGGAAGCCAGTTCTCTATATTGGCAATAAGACAGGCTTCTTGTGTATCATATTACATAAATAAATAGAAATGAATTTGTCAAAATAGTGTTCATTATATTGACATGAAATAACCTTCACAAACATTCATTTCAAAACATTCATATAAAGTAACATATGGATGTATATATAAAAAAACGTGTGGGTATATTTTACTTGCACGGCATAGTATAAGTACTGTATTTGCTCCATTTCAAATAGATAGGGTCATACTGTACTTATGCTAGAGGAAACGCAGATGAATGCAGGGAGAACATGAAAACTGTAAGCTTTATGTATTTTCTTATCATCATTATTGTTGCCTTTAGAATTATGTAATGTATACTGTACAAGTGATATTAAACAAACAAAATCAAAATAAGATTGTTTCTAAATAGCTGTGCATCTATAAATGTATAAAGTAAATTATTATTCCAACAGCACACCTCACATGTCAAAACAGCTGTTTTTGGTTTTGCAATGTGATTTCATTTTCAGTTCCACATTTCTGTCCTTTAAAAATTAAAACTGTTGTCCACAATGACACCACAATGGCACCCAATCATACAGCAAGATTAGAGATGTCACCCTGAGGTTATTAACCACAAAGTCTGCATGGTAATATAATGGCTATAAAAACACTATGCAACTTCTGTCATTTAGGAGAATACGATTACTCATTACTAATACCTAAGAATGTGAAAAAAGCAACACAGAAAATGAAATCTCTCCAGTAAATGTCATTTTCCTAAGAATTTTATTTATATCAACAAAACACAGATTGGGAATAGAGTGGGAGAGGGTTCTGCACATCCTCTGCATATTGCTGTTTCTTTCAGCCATCTCTCCTTCCTACAGCCCCCCTAGTCCTTTCTGCCTTGCCAGTTCCCCTAGTAGTGGGCCCAAGCTCTCCTTGGGCCAGAGGAAGCTCTGTTTAGGGGCGCTGTCTGTCCAGTGTCAAGCTAAGTAATCCTGACAGCCGACCGCACAGTTATTAACTGTGATCTGCCACCACAGAGCCGGGCTGCGGTGAGTGAGGGACAGCCGGGGGAGAGCTCAGCCTGCACACAAAGGCAGCTTTCACAATTGCCCGCGGAAAACCACCACCACTTCCCTGTGCATGCAGGGATATACACTCATGTGTGCATATACCTTTAAAATTAATACGTCTTTTCATATTGGGGGGCACTGGAAGATGTCCAAGCTCGGAATAATATCCCGCAAGGAACACATTCACCGATCAATTTGGCACATAAAACCGCCAGAATTAAAAACAAAAAAAAATAAACGAAAAACAAAACGAAAAAAAGACTACAGACACTGACGTCCAGATCTGAGAAACAAGATTCTCTGCAGGTGACTGGAAAACAAAATGAACTCTATATAAATATTTATAATTTAAAATAAGTTGCATGACAGAAAAACATGCAAGCAGCCAACTAAAACAGCAATTCTTAAGCAGACCAATGGTAAGTTTGCACATACTTTAAATCTCAACCTTCCTCTCTTAAGACTCGTGGCCCCTACAGTTTCTTTTGGGGTCTGTCTTGCTCCAGTTCTGTTCCATTACAAAATGTTCATCAGGTTATAAAAACTAAAGAGAAATAAATTTAAGACAAAACTTTATATGGAAAGTTAATTACATTTTATCCCCCAAAAATTTCAAAAAACAGCCCTTCTTCTTTTAGTTACTACACTGAAAATCCAGTAAGCCCACTTTTCCTGCCAAAGTCTTCCCTGTTAAATAGCTGAGGTTCTTTCCATAAATGATTTTTATACAGTCCTGTGATATACAGACCCCCCTGCATTCTTTAAAGTCGCTGCGGAGAAACATGGCAGTGTTGACAAGCGCCGTTCCTCATAAAACGTGTGTCTTGCGTGATTTTTATTTTATCCAGAAAATCATAAGCTGTCCATCAGGATTCTCTTTTGGTGGCTTTTTAGTGTCACATTAATTACCATAAATGGCAATTAATTCAATGTGTGGCTATGACAGGTAACAGTGAAGATGAGGTCTGGTTTAAAACTCACTAGATTTGGGCTAAAAAAGAAATTTGATGGAACATAAGTTAATTTATGCACAGTTATTTTGAAAAAATAACACCTATGAAAAACACACATAGCGGTTTTATTCATACAACAGGCATGACTCAACAGAGGGAATTTACAGGAAACCTTACATAGCTGGCGAACAGTATATTTGTGGTCTGGAGACTACTGTCTCAAATGGCTGTGTTTCTGAGGTCAGGCCTCATTAGTTGAGCACACTGCCAAGTCAGTGTGAATAAACAGTTACCTGCTTGGTCCTGGCAGCTACAAAGATGTAGCCCTTGATTGTGCAATTAGCCATTGAAGCCACAGTAACTCGCTTAGCCCCCAGGCTACACTTAGCCGTTACCTTTTGAGAGCCGATGTGATCCATGTACTTATCTGCATCAAGTCCTAAAATCCAGCCAGACTTGTGGGTGGCTGCCACCCAATAAGACCAGCAAAGAGAATCATTATAGGTGCAACGCTGCCCTCGTGTGGCGACCGCTGTAACTACAATACAATTGAAGGTAACGTCACGAACTTCACAACCAGCTAAGTTGTCTGTGGTGTTCGCGTTTCACAGATCAATTGCTTCCAGCAATGATAGCTACCTCAGCTTGGAAATAAAATAAAATTTAAAAGATCGAATATAATTTGAACATAAAGTACACAAAAGACATAAAGCTACACAAATTAGTATGCATGAACAAAGCAAAAATAATAAAATATACTTTATAGCAATATGCCTTGCTGACACATGTAGACCCTAGATGACTAAAAACCATGAAAGTGTCTCAATCATAAATGATTCATCAATTCCTGATCATGTGTTATTTGAAGTCACAGTCTTTGGTGAAATCATCTAAACGCTATTCATTGTACGTGTTGGCAGCATTGAGAGGTGAGGGTCCTATACTTTGTCCCCAGACTGATAACAATTACTGGTGTGTGGTGTACTGCCAGAGGAAGTCCCCATGATATGCAGTGTCTAATCTGTGGTCCCTGTGTGGCTTTTCAAGAGATACAAGCTGAGGCATCCAGATGGCAAAGACCAGAGGAGGGGGAAATGAGAGCTTTGAAATGGGAATATAATAATATTTGAATTAAAGGAAGGTTAGAAGGGGAGAGAGAGATCAAGGGAGAGATCAGACTAAGTCCTGCCAGATTTTCTGAAAACAAAAGGCAAGTCACTGGAATGGGATTTGTGGGTTTGTGCTGTGGGGAGAAGAATCTCAACAACACATCTGCTCTAGCTGAAAAAGCCTACAGAGACGTGGGCATGCACACGCACACACAAACACCCATAGACACGAAACGGTAGAAAGCACATACACAAAAGACTTGCATCGCTTCATCCAGTTACACATATACATAAGCAAACAAATATAGCTGAACAGATACATCTGAGATGTGCATTATAACACAGAAAAACAAGAACACAGACATGCATACTCACACACAAACACTGGCATCCAATCATATGCAGTGAGACCCCCACACCCAAGCAGACAGACACAGAGAGTCACACATGTGGAGTGTGGTTAAGGGAAACACCGCTGTGTTTCAATTAGCGGTGCCTTCGGGTTCATCGGAGTGGTGATGGTTTTAGTCTAAGTGAAACCACCTGGCCCAGTTAGAGGTCAGCCGCGGTGTAGCCAGGGTTAACTCCATGTCAGACATTACTGTCAGCATGCCACGCTCAGACTGTCTGTAAAGCTGAGGCAAGTAACATTACTAGAGCACAGTGAAGGAAAGTGAGACAGGAAGACTGGCAGAATTGGACCGCATATATCCAAAGGCTGTGATACTGGCGTGCTTTTACGTAACTTCTTTAAAAACGGCAAGACTCTTTATAATCAAACAGTAGCCAGTATGCCTCAAAATATGGTCATTATTCATGGTAAGGTTTATAATTATGTAATAAACCTATTACAATTCATTGGATGAAATCAGATGAATTAAATCTCGATCCCGGTTTCCTGTCAGAAGAGGGCTGAGTCCATCATCAGGGATGCCAGCCACCCAGCTCATGGCCCCTTCACACTCCGTTCCCCTAGAAAACACTACCAGTGCATATATGACAATATGCACCGTGCATCTTCGTCCGTTTCACTACCAACAGAAGGATATAGGCGGAGTAAGACACACTTAGGCTTCTCACACATACTAGCTATCTCACATATTACTAGCTAATATACAAGAGATACAAGTAAACCCATGACAGCGAAACAGTCATTAAGTAAAGTACATATCTATAGCTAAATGACCATCACTGTTGTTTTGGAGGCTTACAAACTGATACTGGCAAAAAGCACAGATAATTCTAATCAATATGACATATGGTATGTCTAGGGAAAAATGGTTTCATTCTGGTTTTGATTACTGTCTCATTTCACGTTATAATACAGCTCTCCTCAGTCCACTCCATGTTCATAACCAGCCATAATTTGGTTGAGGAAGCATCGAAAATGCCTTTTCACTACATTGATACAGGATGTTATTACAGGTCACATCGATTAGGGTAATAAAATAATGGTTATGATACAGTAAATTGCTATACTGGCAGTGCAACAATTATCTTTTTTACTGCTTGCTCAGGTACCTTGATTATTCTGATGCTAGCAGTTTGCATGGTGCTTTGAAATGTGATATGAAAGTATTTTAGTATGAGGGAAAGCGTCCAGAGAAGTAAAGCTTACAACACAAGAGTACCGCTGAAACAATAAACCTTTTAATTGTAAATTTTCAAATGAAAATGAAACATTTTCTTCCTCCAGTGCACTGTAGAAAATGGTCTGTTATTCACAACAGACTCACAATCAAATGCAGCCCAGAGAAAATGTCCAGATGTTCATGAGTAAAGAGATAAGAGAACCAAGAGGGGGAAATGTAAGGTAAAAAATAGAACAACTGAAGCCAGACAGGCGGTTGCTGATCTAAAAATTATGCACTGAATATCCAAAAAGTGAAAACAATATCGCACAACACAAAGATAAGCAAGGAGAAGTTGCAAGTACCCAAGGAAATACAAATCAAAGAAACAAAATGGCCACATGCCCTTGTAAAATCACTACAAAACAACTAATGTGAGAAACTAAACACCATATTCATTTTTTTAAATCTTGGAATAAAAATTTTTACAAACTAAAAGAAAAATCATAAAAAAACATTTGTTGGGAAAAATAAGAGCGAGCATATTTCCATCCTGGCAAAATTTCCAAGGAAGTTCTGCCTCAATAATTCTGAGTAATAGAGCGACTCCTTCCTGGGATTTCAAGCCATTGGCTGTGACTGGCTGTCCTGCTGACGAAGGGCTAGTCAAGTCTTAGCAGAAGTTCTGTTTAAGAAGGTTTCAACAAAGAGATTTCGACCTGTCAGATAATATGGCAACGATTGCAGGAATATCCCTCTTCATGGCAGGTGTGTGGGAAACCAGGCAAAAGAGAGCTCTCTTTTGGAAATTCAACTGCTACACAAGTGCATGGGAGAAAGGAACATAAGAATAAATCAATCA